>JACGCM010001824.1:0-538882 GCA_014058105.1 Kingdonia uniflora | reverse complement strand
GCAACATGAAAGGTATTTTAATAAAAATGTACATGACAACTATATTTAATATACTATAAGGTGTTTACTAAGAATATATTATTACATTAAGATGCATGGTTATGTGTAATACTACAAAAAAAATCTCAATTTTTTTATTTTTTATTTTTATAGTAAAGGCCAATTTCCCCCTTCACCAGGGCCTTATAAAGGGTAGGGCCACTACGGACTAGAGTGTTGTTTTTTGCACTAACTCGAGTCAGACTCATATTTACTCACTTAAAACTACCATCTCCACTCATCTCCACAATAAGTTATCTGAGTGGAGATCTGAGTGAGTTATTTACCCCAAACTGCCATCACAAAAAATCAAAAAATTCTAAAAATAAAATAAAAATTATACTCTAAATATGGCCTCCCGAATATGAAAACCAATCACCCCAATAACTCTCTCGATCTCCTCCAAACGCAGCTCCTCAAGCTTTACTTCATTCAAAACTCCCGCGAAGTTGAGATCGTTAAGAGGGGCAAAACCATGGTATGTTTATTCCTCTTCAATGGTTTTCTGGGTTTAGTTTTACTGTGATTTGATTGATGTTGCCAAACAATTAGGGTTTTGATTTACTTAGTATTGGTTTGTGTAATAAGCCTAATTCCGGTGCGGACTTAGCCTGTACACCTAGATGTAATCAGAACGCCAATAAATAACTAACACAATAGTTTAGCGTAAAAACCTTTGAATAGTTAAAAACCGACGACCTCTCTTGAGGATTTTAGAAAGAAGAGATGTTATTGAGAATACTAGCTATTACAAGATGTTATGTAGAGACTTTCTTGATATAAACAGTCTGTTTTGTTCTCTGTAATTCTATGGTCCTTATTTATAGGTCTTATAATATATACCATTTGATGATCATTAAGAATCTTATGATGGACGTTGCAAAGTATATGCGAGATACTGTTGACCAGATTGTGTAACATTTTTATCTCTGCTGCTGAGCAACGGCTCCTATTGATGATTGTACACTTGTATAACTTCGAGTTGTTGATGTAGAGGTCGCAGGTGATGACTTGAACTAAAGAAGTGGAATATGTCTTCAGTATACTTCCTGTATGCTGATAAGGTTGAGGATAAAGTTCAATTTTGAGGTATGAAATAAGCTATTACAATACGACTCTCAACCAAGAGTACGAGGAGTATCAAGGTCGAGTGGTGTTGGTTGAGAAACTCGTACTGTAAATATTTTCTGATGTTGTCGTCTTGTTTCTGACTGTGCCATGTGCTCTATTGGTGAGGTCGAAAGTTCACATGTTGGTTGAAGATAAGCATGAGCTCGAGATACGGAATAAGCCACTACAACTGCCCCCTCACAACCAACCATACGATAAGCATTGCGGGCGAGTGATATTGGTTGTGAAGCGTCATTATGCTGTGGTTAATACCTGGAATCATTTCCAGTACATCATGAGTTATTGTATGTGTCGTTTAGGTTATTTGAGACTAATGGTTCCAGTCAAATGTTGTTGCATGGGGATCTTTCTGACATTTAGAATTGAAGAATCTTCTTGGAATGTTGTCCTAGTATAAAAGTACTCTGAGTTACGTGGGGAAAGCCAATTTTTTCATCTCTTATTTTTGTCTTCTTTGTTTTCGACTTTTTGTACTTGAACCTTGTTCTACTATGGAAAGGATGGTGACGACAAGACTCAGGCCCGAAGTCTAGGATTCGGAGGAAGATGGAGGATCTGCGCATCAGGTATTTTGGATACCAACCGTTACATCTGCCCACACAATTCTGGTGTCTCCCACTTATCATCATATATCATATAAAAGTAATCGAGGCAGGGGATGCTATTATTAAATGGCCCATTTCCATTATCTCTGTTGACATCTGAGGCGGAGTGCCAAAATGGTCTTCAGTGCTGGCGGAGGAGGCTGTGACAAACAATGATGAGGCAGGCATTCATCCGAGGACCTCGCGGGTACCCTGCTAATGAGTTGGTCTTGTTACTGAAATAAGATCCGCCGTCTGTCTCTAGCATGCAGGAGGTGGGGGTTGTGGTAGAAGAGGTGACGAGGATGAAGAAGATCATTTTCTTCCATGGACCATAGATTTTGGCCATGAAGAAGATCTTTCATCTGTGATTTCCAGTTCTAACTGGTCCCTGTGACTTTGCAGCATAGGATCAGAGTTTGAAATCAGCTTCAGTTTTTCATCATCTTCCTTGCGGACGACAGAGAGATGCTTCGAACTTGTACTTGATTGAACTTGAAAGTAATTTGTAATATGTCTGGAATGATAGTATATCTATAAAGTAATAGTATAACTTTTCAAGCTAATAAAATGTCACTTGATCTGTGTTTATCTTGAGTTTGTATCAAACTATGATAATTTGAAGTTTGTAAGCAGAGGTCTGTAATGTATAAGTATAGGAAATAGTAGTTCGGTATGTGGTATTAACTTGTCAAAATAACTGCATGGATCTCATCCTGAGGTGTGAAGATTTAGAGGAGTTCGAAAATGTGTGTTACGGAGTAGATAATATCGGTAAGATGATGGGTATTGTGAAGGTATATGGGGTGTCCGCGATCTGCATATACAATCTGGTAAAAAAAATGTCTCAATTGTATGGAAAGATTTCATGTTGTTCTATAGTGGTACTGCTGAATGTGATAATTTTGGTAACTTCATATCTGTGAGTATAAAATCTAAGGAGATTTTTCATAATAAAAAAGGAATGACCTATCATAATATTTTGGACTGGATATTGATCTTCTGTAGTTTCACAAATTCTAGAAAAAAGATATCTTACGGCAGAATTTTGGGGTGATATGAATGTCCAAAGATCCTCTTGGTTATAAAATAGTGATTCTTGGTTGTTACATCTTGTACCTTTTGTAGGGACAAGGTATGGTGGTGGTAGTATGATTAACCATGGTGAGCACTCGTTCGCAACGTGTTTCGTCAAGCTGTAGATGGTCGGTTTCCATAGCAGGTCGCTGAACTACGAGAACGGTATTTTTCATCGACTACCTCGATTGACCCCTATGATGCTGCTTACCGGAATGGCCATTCAATCTGATCAGGCTAGATGATAAAGTAGGCATACAGAACGTAATTACTTTGTTTGGTGTGATATCTTTCGTAGGTCTTTATTGGATCCCAGGGTACGAGAACTGACTGTTCGACAACTCGTGTGTGGCAAAATTATTGAAGAGGACGCAAGGGCAGCGAATGGAGAGATATTCCTATGTGGGGGGGGAACCATCGTGGCTGCTTTAGATATAACTATGTGGCTCATAAGTTCGAACTGTGAGAGTTCGTGATAAGTAATATGTTTTGAGTATTATGTGGTAGTTTTTTAATAATGTAAGTGATGCTAGTTGATGCCTCGATCTAATTGACTAATAATAAAATATTATGTATTTTTTGTTTTGATACAGATATTATGATGACAGCTGTAGGATTTTACAACTGCATAGATATCTTTAAATTTTGAATTTGAATATTAAACTATTTTAGGAATGTTGTACGATCTTGGTAGAGTATAAAAGTAAGGTAATTGGTCGTTTGTACTGTGCTGGAGAAGTGTGATTGAATTTTTTAATGGCAGACAATAAAGAGACGTGATGACAGTAATGTTATCACAAAAGTCATGATGATGCTTTTAGCCAAAAAGACTGCCGTAGAGACAGTAGAGGGACTGGCACGTACCTACAAGAGCCGTCACTTAGTAACCCGAGGGAGAGTATAAAAACTGGTCTCTCTCTCCCTCATAAATTATCTACAGTTTAGAGAGAGAAAAGGTGGGGAAAATCTGATTTTGAAAGAGAGGAAACGTTTGTGCTTTGAGTGTGATTTGAGAGGAAGGTCTTCATCTGGTGATAAAAATTGTCAGAGAAGCGATGGGGGCGTTCATCCTCGGTAAAACATCCGGGCAAGGCAGAGGATTGTTGTTCTTCAAGTACAGTTGGTAACATATGTTCTCTGTGTTCTTGATTTGTTTAATATTGTATGATCTTGTATGTGTGTCTTTGTAGATGTGATAAATTTTGATAATGTAGGTTTTTGAGATTTTTGATTATAGATGAAAATCTCAAAAATGTAGAAGTCTTGTTGGTATATGAAATAGACTATAAAGAGAGAAAATATTTGTTAGGAGAAGGAGGGAATTTGAAATAATTTTTGTATATTGTGGGGAATTGTAATGAACGTGTTAACGGGGTAAAAGTGGGGTTGTGTGTACTATATGTAGGTGCAATATGTAGAGTTGAGATAATGTTAAATATTTTATGTCTATAGGTCCAGTATGCGTTCTAGACCTAGTATTCCCCACCAGTAATTTGTAGTCTCTTCAAGCTCGGAGGAAACTCGTCTTCCATGCGGAGGATGACTATAATGTCATGGAAAAGACTGTAGATAGTGTAGAGATGGTTATAGAGGTTGGTGGTCCCTGTAAAGTTGCAAGGGGTAGAAAAGAGGATCGAAAGAAAATAATGTTTTTTCTTATATATCAAGAAGGGGTAGATGTAGCAAAGAATACTTGGAGTGTAAGAGAAAATCAAGGGGAGTGGGGAAGTTACGTGATGGACCAAGGTCACTGTTTTAGGGCCTAGCTCCCAGAAAGGGGAAGGAGGAGGTGTATTACCAAGTCCCATGTTTGGAGAAGTGGAAAAAAGATAAAGGGACGAAGGAGGGTGTGACCCTCTCCTATTACAATGGCCTCGGGCTCACAGGCCTGAGTGAAAGTTTTTTTGTGCTTTTTGAATCAGGTCGTGTATGGCCTTAGAATTTGTAGTGTCCCGTAAAATATTTTATTTTATTTTATTTTTCCTATTCTTCTTTATTCATTCACCTGCATCCATGCATTATGCATTCATATCACTTTGCATCCTCATCACATTCTAGCATCTTTTTCTTGTATTCACCTTTCTGTGGCTTTGGTGTTTTGCATTTTCTATGGTCGTTTGCCTGGAAGTGGTTCTGTGGAGGTTTTGGGGAGCCAGGTGTTGGCTTAGTATCTTCGTTGTTGGTTTTGTCTTGCGTCTGGTGTGTTGTTATGTGTTCGGTGTTTCGTGTGGTTCTGGGAGAGTTTTGGGAATTTTCCAGAAGTCGTTCGAACGATATTTAGATTCGTTCGAACGAGTAGGATGTCCTCTGGAATTTTTATCTTTGAAAGTGGTTCGTTCGAACGAGTTGACCAATCCCTTGGAATTTGGCCCATGATCTCCTAGTCGTTCGAACGATTTCTGGGTCCATTCGAACGACTTCTGTAAATTTCCTATCCATTCAAACGACTTTATTGTCGTTCGAACGACTTGGCGGTGGTTTTCTTCTTTTTAGCTTTTATTTTCATTTATCTTCATCTCACTCTCAATTCTTTCTCCTTCACTCTCCACTCACCCTCTTCCTCACTTATCCTTGCTCAATCCTCAGAGTTTGGCGATCGTTGTTGGGCGGATTCTTCGCCTTTTCCTTTGGTGAGTGTTTCCCCTCTTTCCTCACTGAGTTGTGATTCGTAATTCTAGGGTTTTGTGATTGTGGCTTGATTTGGGGTTTCACGAATTGCGGTGTGCTTGGTTGCAGGTGTTGGGTTGCTGAGTTGGGGTGATTGTTGCCGGTAGCGTTGAGGCTGATTGTTCCGATTATTGGTTGAGTTGCGATTGTTGAGTTTCGAGTTTGTTCTGCGGGATTCGAGCCGCTTATCGGGCAAGTGTACTAGTTTAACTTGCGTTGGTTAGAGCATGCATGTCGCATTGAGGTGTTTGTGATTGATTTTAAACCTTATTGTTTCATCTGTCGTAGTTGTTGTTTCCTATGATTAGGCATATAGGGTGTGATTTCCCTTTTCTCTGTTAGGAAGTTATGCATTGTGGCTTATTTTCTTGGGTTGCCCTTGGTGGTTGTATTCCAGTCCTTTGAGACAGATGTTATTGGATGTTATGACTGGTTGATTTAGTCACTTTTTGTACCTGTGTTAGGATTGTTACCATTCTCTAAGGCAGATGGTTATCCTGGGTGTGTAGGTCATGAGGTGGCCGTTGTATTAGGATTGTTTACCATTCTCTGAGGTAGGGTGGCTATCCTATGTTTGTGTTGGCCGGGTTGACAGCTGTATTGTTTGAACCTTGGGGTTTGTTTGCAAATGAGTTATTGATATCTTTTAACTTAACGAGATCGGATACATAACAAAGCTCCACTCGTCTGACCCTCGATAGGACCTAGCATTCCTATATTGGGTTAAAATAATAGGTGAAGTGCTGGCTGGACACTATCATATCTAGTACCTATCCGAAGTACGGGATGGTATGAGACAGTTTCCTTTGGTCCCAGTCTTATCCTTGAGGTTGAAATTCCTTGGAATAAGTAAAATAAAGTTCAGACGTTGGCTCCGTGGGTTAAAAGCCCAGAACACTTTGATCAAGTGATAAATCCTTCAGCGTGGTCGAGCTGGTAACCCAATCATACCCATTATATCTAACTGAGATTCTCCTTAGGGTTATTATGTATTAGCGGTTGATCAACCCAACGTTTTTAACTATAAGGTCTAGTCCTTTTAAACATTAATCATTCAACATTAGGACTTAGTGTATCATCTAATATTTGGGATAATCCTAGTCATCATAGTACATCATCATCATATCATATCATCATCACACCATCACATTATCGCACATATTTATATTCCTACTCCTAATCTCATTCCTATTTTCTTTCCCCTTTTCTCCGCAGGTTCTTTATATTACTGCACTTTAGAGCATTCTTTATCTCATTCATCTCTCTCTTCTCTGCACTTGCTATATTAGTATGTTGCTTAGCCTTATTGGGCATTAGTGAGCCGTAGTTTTGCTCACTCTCGCTTTGCCCCCCTTTCAGAGGCGGAGTAGTTGCTGTTGGCTGAGAGCTCAGCTGTTAAATCTAGTTTTGGGTTACTGCAGATCCGTTATTGTTGTTGTACTCATGTATGATTCCAGCTTTTGTCGCTGTGTAGTATTTAGAGACATTGTATTTACATTTCCATATATGTATATATATCTTTTACTTCTGCTGTATTTCTCTTCTACTCTGATGATATTGCTATTGTGAATGACTGAGCCTGAACTTGTCTATGGCTCGGTTATTTGTGGGGCGAATCGGTTAGATTCCCTGACCTACACACCCAGTTATCCATATTTTAATCATTATTCTGATTATTGGATTTTGGGGCGTGACAGACTTGGTATCAGAGTTGTAGGTTAATCCCTATCTCTGGTCTAGCAATCATATGATGAGTAATTTTTCTAGATGGAGTTAGGATCGATCCCTTCCGATTTTATCTATTTTGTCATCTTTCCTCCTTTCCTGAGTTGTGTTTCTGTTGTGTAGATGGCTAGAGGTGGCAAAAGTAGAGGCCATGCAGTGGGCCATGGCCGTAGAGGGTTACGCAGCGGTGCTCTTGCCGATGAGCCAGCTATCAATCAGGAGAGTTTAGGGTCTGTCTTGATTGACCAGGGCGTTCCTCCAGCTTTAGTAGTCCCAGAGCAACCTATCATTTTGCCTACCCTAGCTGTTCCAAGCATTTCAGCGGAGATGAAACAGTTCATGGAGAGTTTCACAACTCATTTCCAGCAGGCCAGGAGCCCAACAGTTAGAGAGTACAGTTACCTCGAGCAGCTCCAGAAGTACAAGCATCTGACTTTTTCTGGTATGACGGTTCCATCAGAGGCAGAAACTTGGTTCAAGTCTATAGAGAAGACTTTGAGCGCTATAAAGTTCCCCAAGGATCAGAGGGTGATACTTGCTACCTATCTGTTGTAGGGTGAGGCAGATCATTGGTGGGATACTGCCATGAGAACCATAGTAGAAACATCAGTACCTTGGGCTTCCTTTCAGGAGCGGCTTTTTGAGCAGTATTTCCCGTAGAGTTATAAGGACGCTTACATATCAGAGTTTTATATGCTTGAGAAGGGCGACATGAATATTGTGGGGTACGATCAGCAATTCAATGAGCTTTCTCGATACGTTCCGTTTATCGTTCAGGATGAGGAGCAGCGTAAGATGAAAATTTTGAAGGGTCTTCGTCTGTATTGTCAGAAATTTTTAATCGCTTCGGGAGCTAGTTCGTACAGAGAGGTTTTGTCTAAAGCCTTGGCTATAGAACTAAATGATGTAGAGGATCGTAATTCCAGGGACTTGAAGAACCAAATGAGGCAAGATCAGAGGGCCGATAAGGGCAAGGCAGTTCAGACACAGTATAAGAGCTTGGGTCCGAAGAGGCAGAAGTTGGGCGTTACTGAGGGCCCTCGGCTAGAGTTAGAGGAGGACAACTTGCTTTTGGTACGTGTTGGAACTGCGGGGAGATGGGGCATGTCAAGAATAGTTGTCCTAAACCAGTTACAACAGTTTCAGGGTCCGTAGAGTAGACAGATGATTCCAGGCCCTCAGGGTGGACATAGACCGCAACAGCCGAGTCAGCAGTAGGGCCAGGGTAAGGGCCGAGGGCAGGGCAGGATGTACGCAGTGGGGAGGTGAGGTGCCTACACCACTCCACCTATAGTGGAAGGTACGCTTCATATTTCTTATTCTTTCGCTCGTATACTTTTCAATTCTGGTGCATCTCATTCATTCATATCATATGCATTCCTCTGCATTATTGGTTTTGAGTCTTCCTTATTGCATGATGTGATTTTTGTGGGTACTCCTCTAGATTCTTCGAATTCTATCTCCTGTATTTGTAGAGATTGCCCGATAGTCGTGTTCTTTCTGTAGACTTGTTGGTGCTTCAAATGCATGAGTTTGTCGTTATCCTGGGTATGGATTGGTCGTCAACGCATCAAGTTACTTTGGATTGTTTTGAGAAGACAGCCTTTAGTATTCTCGGTGAGAAGCGGTTCGTGTTTGTTAGTTCTGAACCAGCGCGATCAGGATATGGTTTGTTGGCATTCTTAGAGTTAGAATCCTCGGGTGTTGATGTTGATTCTATTCCGGTGGTGTGTGACTTTTCCGATGTATTTTAGAAGATTCCCGGTTTGCTGCCGACGAGGTAGATTGATTTAAGTATAGATCTTTTACCTGGTACAGCTCTGATTTTTAAGGCTCCGTATCGTATGGCACCTGTTGAGCTGAAAGAGTTATATGATTAGATTTCTGAGTTGATGGAGCAGAAGTTTATCAGACCGAGTACTTTACCATGGGGAACTCCGGTATTGTTTGCAAAGAAGAAGGACGGGTCTATGTTCTTGTGTATTTATTACCGCGAGTTGAACAAAGTCACGATCAAGAACAAATATCCTTTGCCTAGGATCGAGGACTTGTTTGACCAGCTTTGGGGAGCGCTGTTATTTTCGAAGATTGATCTTAGATCAGTTTACCATCAACTGAGGATTAAGAAGGAGGATCTTTCGAAGATAGCATTTCGAACTCGTTTCGGGCATTATGTGTTTCAGGTTATGCCGTTTGGTTTGACAAACGCGCCCGCAGCTTTTATGGATTTGATGAACCAAGTATTATGTCCCTTTCTAGACCGGTTCATGATTGTGTTCATGGACGACATTCTTATTTACTCAAAGACCAAGGCTAAACATGAAGAATATTTGAGAGTTGCATTACAAACTTTGAGGGAGAACACGTTATTTGCAAAATTCGAGAAGTGTGACTTTTGGCAGAAAAAGGTGAAATTCCTAGGGCATGTTGTATCCAAGAATGGAATTGTAGTTGATCCTTCTAAAGTTGAGGCCATTGCAGATTGGGTTCAGCCGACGAATGTTACAGAGATTCACAGCTTTTACGGATTAGCCGGTTATTACCGCAGATTCATCGAGGACTTTTCACAGATTACAGCACCTTTAACTCGCTTGGCGTAGAAGGATGTTAGATTCATTTGGGATGACAGATGTGATTCAGCCTTCGCAGAGTTAAAGAAATGATTGACTACAACACCTGTTCTTATTGTTCCGTCCAGTGGGCAGAAGTACATGGTTTACAACGACGCTTCGCTCAGTGGACTTGGTTACATTCTGATACAGGAAGGAAAAGTGGTGGCTTATGCTTCGAGACAACTTAAGGTGCATGAGAGCAACTATCCTACTCATGACCTCGAGTTAGCAGCTATGGCTTTTGCATTGAAGATTTGGTATCATTATCTTTACGGAGAGAGGTTCGAGCTCTTTTATAATCACAAGAGTTTACGGTACCTATTTTCGCAGAAAGAGCTGAATATGAGGCAGCGCAGATGGATGGAATTCCTGAAGGATTATGATGTTGACTTGCAGTATCACCCAGGGAAGGCGAATGTGGTTGCTAACGCTTTGAGCCGTTTGCCTAGGGGATTTCTTGCACGTCTGATGATTCATGAGTGGTTGATGCTTTGCGATGTGGCAGATTCCGGGTTAAGTTTGCGTTCACGGAGTACAGGTAGTTTTCTTACAAATCTGAGAGTTCAGCCTTCATTGATTTCTAGGATTATTGAGGCGCAGCAGGAGGATGCTAGATTACAAGCATGGACTTCAGATGACAGCAGACCTGATTGGGCAAGTAGCTCAAATAGTAGTATCAGGTATAGGGGCAGATTATGCATGCCAGATTTAGAGGTACTGAGGGGTGAGATTTTGAGTGAAGCTCACAGCTCCAGGTATACTATTCAACCAGGCAGTACGAAGATGTACCAGGACCTGAAGAGGCACTATTGGTGGGATAACATGAAGTGTGAGATGGCTAAGTTTGTTTCCAAATGTCTTACATGTCAGCAGGTGAAGGTCGGGAATCAAAAACTGGCAGGATAGCTTAAACCTTTACCTATTATAGAGTGGAAATGGGAGCACGTGACGATGGATTTCATTTCGGGTTTACCGTGGACTAAGGGAAACCACAATTCTATTTGGGTGATTGTAGACCGATTGACGATATCGGTACATTTTATTCCGGTTTGCAAGACTTTGACAGCTAATGAGCTGAGCAGACTATATGTGAGAGAGATAGTGCGTTTAGATGGGATTCCAGTGTCTATAGTGTCAGATCAAGATGCCAAATTTACCGGCGATTTCTGGAAGAACTTTCAGCGAACCATGGATACCAGATTGGATTTTAGTACAGCGTTCCACCCACATAACGATGGTCAGACGGAGAGAGTTAACCAGATTCTAGGGGATATGCTTCGAGCTTGTGTTTTAGACTTCAAGGGTAGCTGGGACGAATACTTGCCTTGGGCAGAGTTTGCATACAACAACAGCTTTCGGTTGAGCATTGGTATGGCACCTTATGAGGCTTTGTATGGTAGACCTTGCAGATCACCGTTGAGTTGGGCAGAGGTTGGTGAGTAGAGTTTACTGGGGCCAAACTTAGTTCGTGAGGCTACTAATGCAGTTACCATCATCAGAGACCGATTACGTACAGCACAAAGTCAGCAGAAGAGTTATGCAGACATTCGCAGGAGACCTTTAGAGTTTGGGATCGGTGATCTATGACTCATCTAGGCCATTTTTTTTTATTTTGAGTCTGCGGGCAGACCATGGAACCACCACCTTGTGTGGGTAGATGGTGACTGTATGTAGGTTCCAGATGAGCCAGCGCTTGAACTGAACCATAAGTATTATAACCCGAGTAAGTAACGCTGGCCAATCCTCGAATAACCCATAACATGTCTTCGAACTGTAAATTAATGTGTTGTTCTTTGTTTTGGAAGAACCCAATCCTTCATCAGCTCCTGATAAGACCAGTTTGATCGAATGTGTTGCTCGTGATCCGGTCGAGCTAAATCAAGTGCTTGAGGAGCTCGGTATCCATTGAGATAAAAGGGTAAACTCTGCAGTACCCAAAGTCTAACAGTTTAAGGAGAAATGAGCTATGGTTGAGGGGAAAGCTTTGACTGTTGAGGATGTCCTTAGTCTTCCACCGCTTGTACCTCATACCACAAAATAGAATACTCGGAGGTCGGGGAAGCTGGCTCAGTAGAGTACATTTCTTACTGGTGTGGTTGCCACAGAATAAGAGATCGCAAAGACTATTTCTGGCGATAGGGAGGAGAGATTGGAAGTGTGTATAGCTGCTCCTGTTGAGGCTGAGAAGAGCTCAAATAAGAGAAAACGTCATGAGGAAGAGGGTAGTTTATGAACTAATCCTCATGCTCTTGTTAAGATGAAATAGCTTGAACTAAAATATTGTCTGCTGGCTGGGACAAGTCCAAAGCAACTCGAGGATAAGTATCACGAGCATACTTTTGTGGTACGTCTATGGACTCTATAATTGTCATTGTATTCAGTCTGAAATAGTTATGCTGAATTTTTTCTTTCTGTAATTTTGTACTGGCAGCTCTCAATGCTGCTAAAGGGGGCAACCAAGTGCTTGGACAAGAGGAGCCAGAAGTTTAGAGCTTTGACTGTAAAGTTTGAGGCTCAATTAACTCGTGTGAAGAAGGTTGAAGCGGAGCTAAAGTGAGAGAAAGAGAAGAGAGGTGAGGATGTTAAAACAGCTGTAGAAAAGTATGAAGAGTTGGCGCAGCATGACGCCCTTATGTTGAAATTAGTTGCAGCAGCTTTAGTGGAAAGAGATTAATTACTTGGTCCAATCTTACTATAATTTTGGATTGAGTCCAGCTGATATGGAGCTAGGTCAGAGTGGTAGATATAATGAAATAGTTCTTCCTTCGGAGGTTGCAGAGGAAGTAATAGCTGATGATGCTGCTGCATCTCCTAAGAGAGCGTAGAACCTTCCACCAGGAAGTACAGAGCCAATACAAACTACTGAGTAAATATTGGATCCTCTATTAAAACATACTAAAACAGTTCTTACTTTTGGGCAGACGTTAGAGTTTCCATCTGAGGTAGAAATCAACAAGAATTTCTAACCGCTTTGTGTTACTCTGTCTTATTTTTGTAGTTTGTTTGATTTGGATGTTATTGTACTCTGCATAATCGTACACTATTTTAAGTTTGTTTGATGCTATGAAATGTGCTCGTTTTGAATGTTCGTATGATAACAATATGTTTATAATCTGTGTAGGATATAGAGCGATTGAGAAAAACTAACTCCGAACTAGGGAGGTCGCTGAGTAGAGTGAGGGACGCCGTGGCTCGTATTCAACAGGTACTTAATAAGACTAAATATGGGAGAAGGCAATTTAAGTTGAATTCAGAGAAAACTTTTAAAGAGTTATATGACCTCCAATGTAGATATACTAAGATTAAAATAGAGAGAGATGAGGTGTTAAGAAAGGAAGAGGAAAGGGGGGTATTAGTTCGAAAACCCAAATAGTTAACCTATTTTAATTACCCGAGTGATAAGGCTAGGTGTCAGAGTATGTTGATAGCTCTGACATTGTATTTCAAGGTTGAAGTTGATAGTAAACGTGGTTTAAAAGAAACTTATGTAGAGCTTTTGAAGGAAAAATGTGTAGTTCCAGAACCTGCTTGAGTTATGTTTTTAGCGCAAGAAGCATGTAATCGTCATAGTTTAGAGGTGAGAAAGTGTTCTGCTCGAGCTGGTGTATCTGTTGTATGGGGTGATGTAGAACCTTTATCTGATGTGTTTGGCTTTATGTAGGATCAGAGGTCCATGAAAATTATATTTTTCAGGATAAGAAAAGAGATTGTCAAAAGCTATTGCTACAAGTTGAGAAAAAAATGTCCTCAGCGACGAGATTGTCAAAAGCGGTGACTGTTCGAATGAAGGTAGAAGCTGATATGAGAGCTTTAGGTATATTGCAAAAAGAAACGCGCCAGCGACTGCATCAAGTACATATGCAATTGAAGAAGTACATGTATCCGTCACGAGCAAAAGTCGCTGCGCGAGCAGAACATGAGCGTCATATTGACAGTGCCATTGATTTTTATGGAGGAGAATTGGCAAGGGTAGAGATTGAATTTAGGAAGTTCGTAATGGAATGTAGGAAAGATTTTGATGTGGAGAATGCTAAGGCTGAAAATATGTGGTTCACCAAAGATGAGGGGGAAATTGCTGGTGAAAAACCCACTCCTAGAGCGAGGAAATTGTCATCAGAAGAGGATGAGGAGGAGGTCGAGAGTATGATACCTTGATCTCGGTGTAAACAATGCCAGTAGGAGGTGGTGACCTTACAACTCCTATAGATGTGCAAGTAGCGAATAAAAAGAGTTCGAGAGATAAAGAGTAGTCTTCTCACGTCTTGAAGAAGCAAAAATAGGGGTAGTCCCGTTTATCTTTTATCGGCCCTGCATATGTGTTAGATCATTTTATACTGTTGTTGATGATAAATGAAATCAGTTTTTTGTTATGATAAATAGAATGATGGATTGATATTACTCAGATACCATGTTCCTGATTTAAACTTATTACCTGCTATATGAAATCTGTTGGTATAATCAAACTATTATAAATGTAAACTGTTATAACAGCTGGAACTGATAGCTAGTCAAAGTCAGTGTTACTCGTTACGTGCTCGAAATGAACAGTTGATCACTAAATTTAGTTCGTGTCAAGGGGCACTAAAAAGTGCACTTGAATTGGAAGAAAATGTGAAGGCCAAGATTACCCAAGAACGAAATATAGTAGCTCATTTGGCTTAGGAGCTGCAACAAAAAAAAGACCGATCTAGCTAGCAGACTGAGAAAGATAGAGGTGTTAAAAGAAATTATAGGTAGGAATGAGGTTGGACGTACAGGTAGTTTGAGGTGAACTAGCTAGCAGAGTGTGGATTTGGCATATGTTAGAGTTTGAATTACAGAACTGGGGGCAAAGTTAGAAGAGGAAGGTAATAATGTAAATGATTTGCAATTCACAGTAAATGTGCTTGAGGCGGAGATAGCTGACACGCGAGTTCGTGCTCACAAGTATGAATTATTATGGTTGGTTGTTGATATGATGATAAAGAAGATGAAAGAGGCCCATAATAGACATAATGAAAATATAAATGAGGCTTGGAACAAAGTAGCTACGCTAGAGCACACCGTACAATCCTTGCGCTTGAATATAATGGAGCTGCTTTCGGAGAACATGGACTTGTGTAATGTGAATACAAAGTTAGATACTGACCTATTACAGGCGGAGGTACATTTTAATGAAAAGAGGGTTGAATGTGAAAGTCATGAGATGGGGATGGATGGGTCAATATCTTTGATTTACCATATGGATGAATTCATGGCAGAATTGAAAGCTCGGAATTCTGATGTGGGGGAAGAGAATCGACGATTAGAGAAACGTTGCAATCATTTGGAAGCTTCGTTGAAGGAAGCTCAAGGTAAGCTCAACGAGCTTATTCTTTCTAAACAAATGAAAACCGAGGTAAGTGATGTGTACGAGATATATATGACAGCAGTGATCTCGTTTATTGCATAAGAGTTCAAGAGATTGGAAGTGGAAAGTAAACTGGTATATGGTAGTTTAGTTGGCAAAGGTGTGCAGTGCGATATGGAGGCAATACGTTTTTTAGTATTTAAGTCCCATGGTGGCCAAAATTGAAGCTCTGAAATAGAGTATGGTTAAAGAAGGGAAGGAAATTGTTATAGGGAGAATACCAGAGTTTATGCGCTAACGACTATATAAGGGTTATGTACGTGATATTGTGGGACCTTCTAATGTAGGTGATGATTCAAGTGATAGCTCTAGTGGATAGTAATGATTGTGATGAGGTGTTGTTTATACGAACAAATATAGTCGATAAAGTGTATGAAGAGAGGATTGTACAAGAAAGCTCTATACTAACCTCATGATTAATCATCAATAATGTATGAGTCAGATATCTGTTTTATAGAATGATCTTGAAAGCTGTCATATAGTACATGGTTGTTGAGGCAATGAACGTAGAAGAACATAGAAGATCGGTTTGGCTGAAACTAGAAGCGATCTTTATTGTAATATGTGATTAGTTTGGCTGAGGCAACAA
Source organism: Kingdonia uniflora (assembly GCA_014058105.1). Classification (NCBI taxonomy): domain Eukaryota; kingdom Viridiplantae; phylum Streptophyta; class Magnoliopsida; order Ranunculales; family Circaeasteraceae; genus Kingdonia; species Kingdonia uniflora. The sequence continues at coordinate 523,069 of JACGCM010001824.1, read as the reverse complement.
ATGTTTGTAATGTGAAGGTCTAATCAGTTTGGCCAGAGCAACAAACAATATGTATTGTAATATGTGACCAGTTTGGCCGAAGCAACAAATGATCTGTAATGTAAATAGATGATCAGTTTGGCCAAAGTAACAAATGATCTGGATTGTAATATGTGATCAGTTTGGCCGAAGTAACAAAGGATCTATAATATAAATAGATGATCAGTTTGGCCATAGCAACAAATGATCTATATCCTGTATATAGAAGTACTTGTTAGATATATTAGAAAAGTACTAGAGTGTAGGGCAATTGAACACAAGTATTTTATTGGTGCAAGATTGGCGTACAACGAATGTATTAGATAGAGTACCATAGAAATAGTAGATTGTACTCAGATGCATGGGGATCAAACATAAGTCTTTCATTAATGTAAGATCGTCATACATGATATAATGATTTTAGAAAAGTACATTGTGGTCGGGTATTATCTGCGATACAGCTTCAATCTCCTTGTGTTCCAAAGATTAGATACGCGTTCTCCATGTTCAGTGGAAAGGTCGTAAGACCCAAGGCCACTTTTTTTGACAACAACGAAATGACCTTCCCAATTTTCGGCCAGCTTCTCAGCATTGAGCTTTTTTTAGTGTTTTGGAATTTCATGAAGGACAAGATCTTTGATTTCAAATTCTCTATGACTAACCCATTTGTTATAAGATCATGCTAGAGCCTAATACTATCTTCCCAAGTTTATGATTTCTTTTTCTCTAGTTTCGTCAATCCAGTTCATATTACATACCAACTGGAACTCATTCTCATCATCCGTCATGGTATGGCCGCGTATTGGGTGATGATATTGAGTGGGGATGATTGCCTCTGTACCATATGCTAGTAAGAATGGCGTGCATCCAATTGATACCCAAAGTATTGTGCGATATGCCCATAGTACACGTAGTAATTCCTAGACCCAATTACCCTTCTTCTCTGTAAAGTGTTTTTTGATTCCATCCAAGATAGTTCGATTAGTGATTTTCGCCTAACCATTTCCTTGAGGGTAGTATGGATTAGAAGGGGAGTGGATGATATTATGTTGGTTGAAGAACTCAGCAACTCTAGAGCTAATGAATTGAGGTCCATTGTCAATTCTGATGAGATGAGGGCAGCCAAATCGAATGATGATGGTTTCCCATATAAATTTGATGACTTCATTTTTTCGTGTACGACATAGAGGGATTGCTTCTACCCATTTCATGAAGTAATTCGTTGCTACTATGAGGAATTTTCGTTTACCTGGTGCAGTGGGGAATTCTTCTTCAAGGTCGAGGTCCCATCTTTTGAACGGTCAAACAACATTACTAGAGTAGAGTTTCAAAGCTAAAGCTCAAATCTGGGGGCCATGTCTTTGCTAGGCATCGGATTTGCTTGCAAGTTCGATGGCTTGAGCTTTTATTTTAGGCCAAAAGACTCCTTGAGTGATAACTTAATTGGCCAGAGATCGTCTTGCTGCATGGGAACCGCACGTGCCTTCGTGAAGTTCATACAAGAATTTTTGAGCCTCTTTGTTTGATAAACATTTGAGGTATGGTCCTGTGACCGTAATTATGTATTGGAGATCGTTTTCAACGATATATTGCTTAGCATTATCAAGCACGCATCTTCGTTCAATGGGATCTTCAGAGAGTTCGCCGTTAAACGTGTTCTTAGTTCTAATATACGTAAGGAAAAGTCATCTCCAATCGTCATCGTTCTCTTCAACGCCTCAGTATTAACAGAATTTGAACCTATGATGTTAATGCTGGGGGTGGATAATATTTCGATCTTGAGATATCGAGCTTCGGTGTCGAGGACTCCTGCATGATAGGCGAGGGAATCAGAATGCCTATTTTCTCTATGCGATAAATGTTTGATAGTAATTCTCTTGAATCTGCACATTTGATTGGCTACTGCTGCTGCATAGTCGATCATCTTCCCATTCATCTAAAACTTCTCTGTGTAATGGTTCGCAATGAGCAAAGAGTCTGTATACACGAATAACTCGAGAACTCCAATTTTGAGAGCCATGTCTAGGCCGTGAATCATTGCCTCATATTCAGCCTCGTTGTTGGTAGCCTCGAAATTGAGTCAAATTGCTTTTTTGATCATATCATTAGAAGGTGTGATAAGAACAATTTCGATGCCGGATCCCGCGGGTTCGGAAGATCCATCAGTTAAAAGATGTCATCCCTTTTGAGTTATCCAATCTGACTTTTCTTTGAACTATTCTTCATTAATATCTGTACTATCTTCTTCCTAGTCAAGATCCTCTACTGGGAAGTCTGCAAGAAAATCTTTTATTGTTTAACCTTTTTTAGAATGTCGTGGTTCGAAACGGATGTCGTGCTCGCCAAGAGTTACCGACCATTGTTGTATTCGTCTGGATTTATCTCGTTTAGATAAGATTTCTCGAAAAGGATAATTTATCATCACTCAAACTGAGTGAGCCTGAAAATATTGCTTCAACCTCTGCGATGTGTATATGAGGGCTAAGAACAGTTTCTCGATCTTGGTATACCGAGATTCTGCTGGAGTGAGAGTTTGCTGATGAAGTAGACAAGTTTCTCCGTCTTCCTATCAAGTCGAATGAGGATAAAACTTAGTGATTCGTTGGAAACGGAAAGATAGATTGTTAGTTCTTCCCCTTCTTTAGGAGTATTCATCACTGGTGGTGTACCCAAGTAACGTTTGAGCTCTTGAAATGCTATTTTGCATTCTGCTGTCCACTTAATCTCAGGATCATTCTTAAACTTTTTTTTTGTCATCCCTTCACGAAATAGGTTGAATAACCATTGGCATCGATCTGATGATTTTGAGATAAAATGATTTATTACAGCAATCTTGCCTGCTAACTTCTGTACGTCTTTCTTTGTCTTTGGAGAAGGCATAGATAATAGTGTGCGAATATGATCCGGATCAGCTTCTATGCCTCGCTTGCTGATCAAATGCCCTAGGAATTTGTATGAATGGACCCCGAACTGACAATTGTTAGGGTTGAGTTTCATCTTGTAGAAACGGAGGATTTCGAAAGTAGTGTGTAAATATTTAATATGGTGTTCCCTCTTAAGGCTCTTGCACAACATATCATCAATGTAGACTTCCATCATTTTCCCGAGGTAATCTTTACACATCTTTGTCATCAATCTCTGATAGGTGGCTTCGGCATTCTTGAGACCGAAAGACATAACCTTATAACAGTATAAGCCATGTTCCGTAATAAAAGCTATTTTTTCTTGATCATCTGGTAGCAGAGGTATTTTATTGTATTTTGATGCGTCGTCCATCATGGACAAGAGTTTGTGTCCCGTGGTAGAATCGAATTGATGCTTTATGATGGGAAGTGGAAAACTATCCTTTGGCATATTTTTGTTAAGGTCTGTGAAATCCACGCACACCCTGATCTTGCCATTCTTCTTCGGGACTGCTGCAATGTTCGAGATCCATTCTGGATAATTGGCATTTCAGATAAAACAAACTTTGATGAGTTTATCGATCTCGTTGCTGACTTCTTCTTGGAGTCTTGGTGCTAATGTTCTCTACTTTTGTTTGATAGCTTTAGCTTTATCTTTTAAATTGAGCTTATGGCAGGCTAGAGCTGGATCAATGTCAGACATCTCGTGGAACATCCAAGCGAAAACATCATTATTTTTTTTGAGGAATTGGATGAGAGCATATACCGTCGATCTTCAGTGGTCGGGCGTGTAATGCATCCTTTGCCAAGATTGTAGTCGCCACTCCCTTTACTTAGACATTCTTTCGCTGAAACTCAAACTCTTCGCGGTGGGTTCTCATTATGTCTGATTCCCGCAAGGCTACCATCTAATTCTTGATTGACTTTCTAGATCGGGATAGGCTCGTTTTCATGCTGAAGATGGTTGGATCAAAGTGCATCTCCTAAGTTATTATTCTTCGGCGGAGGTCCAATTTTGTCATGCATGGAAATCTGCACCCTCTGGCTATACGCTTTTGTTCTTCTGGGTGGCGATCTGCCGTCCCTGCAGAATTTTCAGCGCATATTGTACACTTGCTAATTGTTGCTCCAGCGTAATATGCCTTTCTATTTTGGAGTTGTAGCCTTGAGCTCTATTAGGGAGGCATTTTCTTATGCAGGAAAGGTCGGTATGTTCTGATCTGGAAGTGTCATCCTGAGGAATGGTATTCAGCGGTTTTTGAGACAATGAGTTTAAGAACTGTATTCCCACAGACGGTGCCAAAATGTAATAGTCTAATTCTGGGATTCAGACTTAGCCTTTACACCAGATGTAATCAAAATGCCAATAATAACTAACATAATAGTTTAGCATGGAAAACCTTTGAATGGGTTAAAAACCATGACCTCTCTTGAGGATTTTAGAAAGAGAGAGATGTTATTGAGAATGCTAGCTATTACAAGATGTTATGTAAAGACTTTCTTGATATGAAAAGTCTGTCTGTTCTCTGTAGTTCTCTGGTCTTATTTATAGGTCTTATAATATGACTGTTTGATAACCATTAAGAATCTTAATGATAGACGTTACAAAGTGTATGCAAGATACTGTTTGACCAGATTGTGTAACATTCTGATCTCTGCTACTGAGCAACAGCTCTATTGATGATTGTACACTTGTATAACTTTGAGCTGTTGATATAGAGGACGCAGGTGATGACTTGAACTAAAGAATGTGGAATATGTCTTCAGTAGTGCTTCCTGTATGTTGATAAGGTCGAGGATGAAGTTTGAGTCCGAGGTATGAAATAAGCTATTACAGGACGACTCTCAACCAAGAGCCAGAGGAGTATCAAGGTCGAGTGGTATTGGCTGAAAAACTCATGCTATAAATGTTTCTTGATGTTCTTGTCTTGTGTCTGACTGTGCCACGTGCTCTGTTGGTGAGGTCGAAAGTTCACATGGTGGTTGAAGATGAAGCATGAGCCCGAGATGCGGAATAAGCCACTACAGTATGAACTATTAGAAAGCTACATTTTATCATTATTATTTGCAATTAGGGCTACATTTGTGCTTTAATGGGGGTAGTTTATGCATATGGATGGTACAATTTGATTTGCAAGCATAAAGACATATACCCATTTCTGTGTTATTGGAGGTGATTTTGTTGTTTGTGTGATTCTGCTTTGTTGATATGTTTTAATTGTTTAATTATAGTCTCCAATCATCATCATTGGGCATTTCATCTAGTTATGATCATGATTTAACCCAGCTCTACCCATTGATATTGAAGCTTCAAACTCCACCTCATAATAGAAGAATAAGGTAATAATAATCAAAAATTCAGAATTTTTATGATGTTTGCAATTCTTACTTTTTTGAATTTGATGAAAAATTAATGGGGTTTTTGCTTGAGTGATTTGTATCGTTTTGATCAATGGGTGGGTGACATATTATTGTTTTGAGTTGCAAATGTAATGTTGGTTAGTTTCATATATTATGAGGGGACGTTGAATTAGGAATTGAGATAGAGTTGAATGTGATTAGTTGATGTAGGATTACATGGCCTCTCAATTGTGATGTTATAGGAATTAAGTTTTAGTTCTAAGAATTGGGTTTGAAGATGGGTATGGTGTCAATTTTTCAAATGCTTAATTTTGAAGTCCATATGGTTTGATGTTTTATGAGGATGATCTCTGTGGTTTGAGAGATTATAGAAAAAAATTGCTTAAATAGATGAAGTGAAATATCTTTTGAAAAACTGTTTGTAGTGAAGTATCTTTTGATAAGCTACTTAAAATAGATGTTTTATGAGGATGATCTTTGCTGTTTGTAGTGAAGTATCTTTTGATAAGCTTTTTTAACTCCTTGTATGATTCCCTAAAACTACCTATAATGTTGTTACTGTTACTGTCTGCCTAGAATGTTGTTCAAGAAAATGCATATAAAGTTAATCCTCTTCCTATCTAGTTATGATTGTCATCTGCCTAGAATGTTGTTATATTTATCTGTCATTTGGCATTCTGTTGAAAACATTTTTCTTTCATTAGTACTTGTAGGAAAGATGCTTTGTCCATTGTAAATCTAAGGCTGACTATCAGAGTTTCCTTTTATTAAACTGTTTTATGTCCATTGTAAATCATTATTTTGTCATTTGCCTTCTTTATTTGATTATTTGATTATATTTTCTTGATTATTTGATATTATTTTCTTGATCATTTGATACTATTTTTTTTATTATGTATTCTTAGGGACAATGAATCAGGTTCAATGGTTATTAGGTATTCTTGTTGTTATTCTTTTATAGAATGAGATAATAAAATAAATAGGAGGGTCCGCCAAAGACTATGTACTTCTGCTCTCACTGGCAAGACATATATCCAGGAACTCCTAGAAGGTCATAAAACTGTAATGTATAATATGATGAGGACCCAATCTCTTTCAAATCTCTAGTTGCCCACTTTAAAGATACTGGGTTGTTGAGGGATAGTAAACATATAGTTGTTGAGAAGAATCTTGCAATATTCTTACACATGATTGCACACAACATGAGAAACAGAGCTGTAAGCACCATATTTCAACATTCTGCTGCTACAACCAGTAAAATCTTCCATGAATGTCTTGATGCAATGATAAATTTTTTAAAAGAGATGATAGTACCTCCTAACTTTGATGAACCAACAAGGCTAATTAGATATCATAAAAGTAAGCCTGTTTTTGGATCGGATTGGATCGAAAATGGAGAAGGTCGGAATTTTTTCAATTTTTTTCGAAACTATAAAATATTTTCCAATCCGATCCATTTCATTTTGGAACTATAAAAATGAATTCGAATTCGGAAATTTTAAAATTTCGACTCTTTCGGAATAAATTCAGAATAACAGAGTTCTCACTTCTCCAAATCAAACCGTAATAACAAAATTCTCATTTCTCCCAGAATTAAAGATTTAAAATCGAAGCCAAAGGAGAATCAAAGCCAGAGATGAGATTTAACTTTTCTTCTTCACTGCGAATCAAAATCGAAGTAGTGGAGAATGGAGGCAGTGGAGATTTAACTTAAGAGTAGAGGGAGTGGAGGGTGTAGGGGCCTATCCCTCGATTTCACCTTAAATCGAGCTATCTCTAGTTTGAACTACCTCCATGTCGGACTTACGCATTCTCCACGCGACATATCCAGTCAACATTGCCACCTACTCTACAAACTGATAGAAAACGAGGGTCGAGCACAAACCAAAAAAACTAAACAAGTTAAAGCCACTTGTCTCTCACGAACTTAACAGCTAGTCAGTCAACAGCCACTAGCCACATTGTTCGGAGAACGTGCTTCAGCACGATGAAGAACTGCGGAAGAGGCCTATATAAAGAAAAAGTTCCATAAGAGACATGGACCAAAAAATTACATGAGAAATCACCAAGAAAACTATATTTTCTAAGATTCTCAAGACTTCAAACTTTTTAGTCACAAGATCAAACATTTCAAAATCTAGAGGTAACTTGTAATAAGATATCATCAGCCTCAAGCAATAAACTTCACTATTACAAAAACCTTCAACATGAGGCTATGGTTTTTAACCTATTCATAGGTTTTCTACGATAAATACCTATATCATTTCTTGTTTATTAGATTCGTCACATACACATAAGTATAAGGACTAATTCCAGGCCACTTCGAGCTCACGGAATTAGGCCATTATATTTGGCGCCGTCTGTAGGAAAAAAATCATTTCTACGATATCCTAAGGCATTCATTCACTCTACTACAAATTTCAATCATGGTCACATCCAAGAGTCCAGCAGTCGGAATCCAACTCGATTCATCAGTTGAGCCGAAACAACTTATAAAGCTACGGCGAATCTTCACACTGAAATGGAAAAATGTACCGAACTTGAATGATAATTAACTCTCGATCGCGAGCTTCGAGAGAAGGAACTCGATGCTGAACGACAAGTTCGTTTGACAGTACTCAAACAACATGAAGACCAAATAACAACAATGTAGACTGCCTTATAAGCACTGAAAAATACTCAGTAGACTCCTCAAACAAGAGATCGCGATCAGGTTTCAGAAGCCTCCTGGATTTTTGTATGGGAATGATTGGGACCTTAAGGAGTCACTAGCAAAGCTCTTTCTAGAAATGTTTGAAATGAACCTCAACCTTCCATTCATTTGGGTGGAGAAATTCAGTCTGAAATCAGCCGAGGTCACCGATGTTCCATACGTCAAGAAGAAGAATAACGACCTCATCCTCATATTCCTACACGAGATAGTTTGAGTGAAGGTACCGAAAATCATAATCCACAACCTCCTCATCAAGCTACTCGACCAACCCATCACTACGTTACACAAGAACATATGAACCAACGCATTAAGGAGTTGATCGAAGCACAAGTTCTGGGCACTATCAATGACCTTGCCAAGTTACAAGGAAGTCCAATTGCCAAAGAACTATTCGATATGGAAATCCCGAAAGGGTTCCTTACTCAGAAAATTTGCAAATACAAAGGTAACGATTCAAATGAGCACATTCAACAATACCGTAATTCATTGGGGTTGTACTTAAATCTCAACCATATTCTCTACCGTCTGTTCACCACAAGTCTACAGGAGGAACCACTCTGATGGTTCCACTCTCTGCCTAAAGATTCCATATACACATTTGACCAACTACATAAACAATTCATCAAGACATATACTCACAACAGGGATAAAGAAGAAAATTTGTATTATCTTATCAGTCTCAAACAGTCACACAGAGATAAGCTCGAGGCTTTTGTAAAGAAGTTTTTAGAGCTTGCACGTAAAGTGGACAATCTCGATCAGAAAATAGTTGTTACTGCTTTCACCAACGCGCTCTAACTCGACTGCAAAGCCAAAAAGTACCTCTTCCACAAAAAACCAGTGACCTTGGAAGATATGATCACCAAGGTCAATAGCAACGTCGACCTGGAAAGGATGATGTCTGAAAAGAAAAAATCTACTAAATCTGTCATTGCCACAAAAGATCCATCTGCAGATCGAAACACTAAACCAAATGAGCATCAAGGCAACCAGAAATGTGCCAAGGGAAACACTAGCAACCCTCCGAAAGGCGGTCCATAAGTCAAACTGATCCTCCCAAAGATGAATGTTCAAATCTTTACAATTTTTCCAATCCTTGTAAAGGATAAGCTCTATCGTCTCTCCCAATATTAGAACCAATCGAGGGCCGACCGCACTGCATGCATCATAAAGTAACATTCTTCGATCTTACAGGATGCATCTCAATCCTGATAAGTGCCAATTCATAGTACATTCAGGTCGATTTCTAGGCCACCTCATCAGCAAAAAGGGGATTGAGACCGATCCAGATCAGATTTGGGCTCTCCTCAATATGCCATCTCAAAAAATAATGAAAGACGTTTAGAAACTTACCGGGAAGATTGCCGCTATCAACCATTTCATTTCAAAATCTTCAAGCTGCTGTCATTGGTTATTCATATTACTCTGTTATTATACCAAATGAGAAAATGTTTAGCCAAATGCAGAGGTTCAGTGGACATCAGAATGCGAAGCAGCTTTTCAGAATCTCAAAACCTATTTGGGGAAGTCTCCTATCATGAACACCCTATAGATAATGAGGAACTGATTATCTACCTAGAAGTAACAGATACTTTACTCAGCTCGGTTCTCATGTGCCTTGACGAGAAAATTGAGAAACTAATATACTTTATCAGCAAAGCCCTCACTCCAACATAAACGAGGTACTCTAAAATTGAGAAGCTCTTTCTCACTCTTGTTTATACTTCACAAAAATTCAAGCACTACTTCCAAGCTCATTCAGTCAAAGTCATGACGAACTACCTACTTCGGGAGGTTTTGTCTAAAAAAGAAAATCAAGAAGAGTTCAACAGTGGTCAGTCAGTTGGGGCGAACATGATCTCAAGTTCGAACAACGTCATTCCGAAAAGGGTCAGGATATTGTCGATTTCCATGTGGATTTTCCAGTGGAAAATCCCGAGTAGGAGTAGCACGATCCTGACCTTGCAAAGGAAACTACAGATGATCCACCCCTGAAAGCATTCGATAAGCGAGCTAAGTGGATTATAAAAAAAGGGTGGAGACTTTTAACAGATAGATCAGTAGGACCCGCAGGGTCATGGATTGGAATCGCATTGATTACCCCTTTCAACGACAGAATTGAGAAATCAATCCACTTAGATTTTGAAGCCTCAAACAATGTCACCAAATATGAAGCACTCATTCATGGACTCGACCTTACTCTTGAGATCGGTGTTCTTGAACTCTCAGTTTACACAGATTCAATCTTCATCGGCTACCATTACTCTGAACAATACAAGAAAAATGACAAGATGATCGAATACGCAGCCCTCGTTGTAGATAAGATGAACAAGTTCGCGGAAGCAACTCTCGATTATCTTCCTCGAGGGGAGAATAGATACGATGACTCCTTGGCATATCTCGCTAGGGTCTTGAGAACAGAAGCTCGATATCTCTAAATCGAAGTGATTTCAACCCCCAGCATTAATCGCATTTTTGTATGGACGATCAACATTGGGGCAATAAAGGGGGAGACAACGATTGATGAAAGTCTTTGTTAGTTTATCTCGGTGTTGACAACAAATGCAAATGACTACTTCTAACAGATCCGAAGGAGCACCGACAGCTGATCGATAACTCAAGGCACTATACCAATCAGAATGGTACCTAATACCGATGTTCAGTCATGGGGCCTTACCTCAAGTGCCTCTCTAAATAGTAAATGGAAGATATGCTCGTGAACTACATGAAGGGACTTGAGGCTCCCATACCATAGGTCGATCACTGGCAAACAGAACTATTACACAAGGATTATTCTGGCCCGGTATGCGCAAGAAAGCAGAAGAGTACTCACGCAAATGTGACACATGTCAACGGCATGGACAAATGATACGCACCCCAGCACTCGAGCTTTATGCAAGCAAGGTATTTTGGTCTTTCAAAAGGTGGACACTCGATCTTGTCGGCAAATTTCCTAATTCTCCAGGTAACCGTCGCCACCTACTCGTAGTTCTCGATTATTTAGCAGAATGGGTAGAAGCAGTTCCACTATGTCGAACTAGAGAAGAAGATGTCATCTCTTTTATCTGGGACCACATTATCACTCATTTTGGGTGCCTCCACCTAATTCGTATCGATAACGGGACTCAATTTGTTGGAGAAAAAGTCGTATCTTTCCTCAACCAACACAAAATCATCCACTCACCATCCAATCCCTACTACTCTCAAGGCAATAGCCAACCCCTGTAACTGTTCAGCCCCTTTCCGTACATTACCTTGAATTCGAGCAACAGCCCCCTCCAACTTCCTTATTCGAGTTGATAAGCTAACAACGTCCCCTTGAACAAGCGAAACCCTCGCGTCATTTTTGATCTTCCTCGAACGCTCCCCAGCCTCAGCGTATTTGGCACGTGAATTGGCCAGGGCTAGTTAAGTCTTCAATTGCGCCACTCTTTCGTTCAACTCATTACACTTACGTTGTACCATCTAAAATTTCATATCTTTATCAGAGTAAATTGAGGTCAATTGTTCAACTGTAGTTTCAGACATGGATAGATCATCTCGAGCTCTCTTGAGCCCGTCATCTTAATCAGCAATTTTTTCCTTCAATCGCTCCAGCTCGTTCCTGCTTTTCACTAGATCAGTTCAAAAAAATTTCAAATCATTCGTTTTCTTGCTCAAATTGACCCTTAACCCGGCCACCGACCGATTTAAACCTTCCTCCAAATTTTCTAGCGCCTGTATACGGTAACAGACCATGTCAGCTTCCCTACACTTCACTATCAATGCATCATTGTGGCTTTTGAGTTTCGCTACGTGTTCTTTTAACTCTACGAGCTCTTTTTGCCGCTTTTCTATTTTGACATCTTTTTCTTCGATCTTCCGAGTTAGGTCATCAATAGTTTTTGTTGCCTCGACAAACTTGAAGTACACTTTTACATGCAGATCTTTTCTATCTTCATTCGCCTCTCTCATCCTATTAAACTCCACTGTAAATTCTTGGTTACATTGGCGTGCATCATCTTCATGCAAGCGAGCTGACTCCAATTTGACCTTACCAATACAAATACGTTATATAAAGTTCAATTCAGGACATCCATGCAATAAGTACATTTTATTCCTAACATCTACTGTGCGAAGCTACTTCTAAACTTAAAGTCGAAGTACAATCTCAGATAAACAATCAGATGCCACATACTTCCAAGTCTAAGGTACACATTTTCTATGTTTACATTTTTTAAAAGCTTGGATTTTTTCATCATACCATTTCAGTGTCATGGGCCCCTTAACCGATAATAGGTTTTTGGCCCCATCTCTACACTCTATTTGTTATTTTGTAGCTTTATACTAATGCGCATACAAATTGATTATTTCTTGCTATGTTCTAACCTGCAACTCTGCTTGCAAAGACAGCAGGGACACTGAGGCATCCCTCTCCTTAGCGAGTCAACTTCTAAATCTTTTATTCTGAGGCGCATGTTCTTAAGTTCCTATATCAAGGTTTCAAAAGCGACTTAGCCAACAAAATTCCATCCAGCAAAAATATATCTAATCAATTTACAAACATTCCCCAAATATTCGTACAAATCATAAATCCATATCACTACACTACCTTCTCAGTCTCTCTTTCCGGACGCTCATTGTCATCCCCTTGGTTGTCTCACATGATCTGATGAGACACACCATCCAGTCCATCAACAACTCTAATGGCGTCATCTTCAGCCTCATCATCTTCCTCCCCCTCCACATAGGTGTCAACCCTGATAACCTCTGCCTCATCTTCAGAATAACCTTTTAACATAAGGTAGTGCCCAAGTCTATCGCACCCAGCTTCCACCTCTACCAAGCTCACCCTCACTTCCGCATGTAGCTTATTAATCTCTGTAACCTGCGAAGCCTTCAAAGCCTCTATCTACTTTCCCTTCTTGAGCAAATTGGCCTTTAGTCGAGCTACATGCCTTTCCAACTCGACCTGTATCTTCTTCAGAGCAACCCTTTCCTCTTCGACCCCGAGGCATATTCCCTTCATCACACGAGCAGCCTGCTAAACATACAGAATCAACCTTATTACTATCTCGAGTTATACATACAAAATTTGAGCCCACATATTTTTGAGCATGAACCTACCATTCTGCTCATCTCTACTTCCCCTTGGAAAGCTGCCAATCTAGCCTTTTCCTCCACGTCTTTCAACTCATCTTCCACAACAGGTCTATCTTTCACAACCTTCACCCCATGGTCTCAAAAGATTCAACCCTTCTCTTTTTCACCTTTTCAACGGCCTCACCACTCCCCGTGGTTCCAGAGGTCAAAGGACGCTTCAATATTTGTCTATTAGGAAACGTTCGAGCTAACTTGCTCGACGCAGTAGACTCAGGTAACCCTGTACAGTCCACTCCAGGGACCTTAGGCAAGTTTGTTTGCCTTTCCTCATCAGTCCTCCTCTTTTGATTGCCGTCAGCGCCCGTTATTATTCTCATAAACCAAGATTTTTAAAGTTTTTCAACTCGGCTATTAGCATGTTTTTTCCTACTAATGTCGAGTTCTTCTAACATACCCTTGAGCTCTATCTCTTCTTGAACAATTGTATCTAGCGATGACTCTTTCCTCATTACCTGTCATTTAGGACCTGCCAACACAAAGCATTATCATCAGCAGAACGTCAAGTAGTTTCAACTGTCAATCTAATATATTATACACTATTATACTTACTTTTTTTTACAGTTCTAAACAGAAGTTCCATGGGTTCTTCATCATCTCTCTGAAGGCATTCGCCCTTCACCAATATCACATTATCATTCCAAGGTCGACCTGCTAAATTCAGATTGAAGAAGCGAGGCCAGATCGCGCTAGCGTATAAATACGCCCCTCCACTTGAAGGAAAGTTTGTTACCCCATAAAACCCAAAAATGTCCTCAGGGGATATCCTCCTCGTCCTCCCATCACTTTCTTACCATATTTAAAGATTCACAAATGCTTATCACCTCCCACATGTTCCCGTTCATCTGAACAGGACATGCCCTGATAAGGTTCATAATCCCTTTTGCCAAATGCTGAGGGGAAGACCCAACCCGTACTCCAATTGAGGCAGGTAACACAAAAAACTATCGAAAAGTTTGCTCTGAACACTCCCGTTAAAATATTCTAAAAAGATCGATTCGGCTATGCCCCTATCTCATTTCTCATTCTCCAAATCAGCCAACAGATAAAAATATTCCTCTCTTGTTACAACAGTGCAGCCCTTAAATTACCGACTGGAAGGCGCTGCACAATTACCTCATCTACCTCCTATAGAAGCCTTGGCTTTGCAAAACTCTTTGAACACATTAGATCGAGGAGGATAGGCTACCAATCTTCCAGGGAATCTGAAAATTGATCAATCCCTACTTCCTCCTTATCTGACATTACAATTTTGGAATCTACCGATCGACCAGAGGTCGATGCCTCATTAATAGGGGAACTCGCCATATCAACTACAAAAAAGGATTTTTATCCTACACAACCACTCCCCACGATTGACCTACATGCAGGTCCAGGTATCTATCATTATCTTTTTTCATACACGTCAACTACATACAATTATCTTTCATATATCAAGTAAGTATTCATATATTATAATAAATAGTAATTTTTAGATTTTCCTAAATACAGTTTATGACCTTCGAAAAAACACATACACACAATGCAAACCATCAACTAACCTTCTATGCCAGAATGAGAATAAGAGGCAACGCCAATGTAATGACCCAAATTTTATTTATTTATTTATTATTAATTATTGCTATTAATTAGATATTACTTTGCGTTAAGCTTCCGCTTATTGTTTTCTATCGGCAGGTTATGTGTTATTCATTTTCTGTAGTTTCTGTGGTTTCAGTGGTTGTTTGATCTGAGGAGGTTGTGTTTTGATTTTAGGAGCCGTGGTTGGTCTCTGATAGGGTTGTGTTTCTTGTTTTGGGTTGTTCCTGTCTTCTGAGGATCCTGGTGTGATGTGTGGTTCAGGAGGATCTCAAAGTGACTTTTTGGAGTTTTCCTATTGTTGTTCGAACGAATCTTCATGTCTTCTGGATGTTTTGGCCATTGGACAGATTGTTGTTCGAACGAGATATATTGTCGTTCGAACGAGTTGGCTTATCTCCTGGAATTTTTGCCCAGGATGGCAAGGTCGCTCGAATGAGTTTGTGTGTCGTTCGAATGACTTAACAATTGTATATATATATCACTTCTCCTCTCTCTCTCCTCACAATCTTTCTCTCACCGACTCAACTTCTCTTTTCTAGGGTTTGTGAATCCTCTCTCTTTCTAGCTTGAATTTGTCTCGATTGGAAGGGGTTCCCTTGCATTTGGCAATTCCTCTACTTCTCCACTTCAATTTGATGCTTGGCAACCCAATTTTATGGTTTGATCTCGGCAGCTTTATTCTTTGTTTGACTCTCTCGCTTTCGAGGTTCGTGCTCTCTCTCTCTTTCTTCGTTTACTCTCCATATTGTGATTATGGGGTGTTAGTTTAGGGTTTGTGCTTGTTGGGCTGATTTTAGGGTTTGAGATTGTAGGGGTTTGTTTGGATTTGCATTGTTGGTGATTGGGGTTTGTAGTGTTTGTAATTATCACAGGTATTGGGTTGATTGTTGGTTTGTGATTGTTAGAAGATTTAGGTGTTCGGTGGTGGTGATTGCTTGGGTTTGCATTAATGTTTATTTGGTGGACTGTGGGTGATCAGAGTGGCGCAGCGGATACGTGGTATGATTGTGGGTTTTGTTGCAGTTTGTGTTGCTGATTCGAGTGCGGTGCTGATTTTGAATTCAGTTTCGGGCGAGAATCCTTTGTTGGAATTGTGATTGGGTTCCGGGACTTGGTAGTGGTTGGCGTTGTGGTGTTCGTGTCCTTTTTGTAGCTCATTCAGAGTTCTGGATGTCGATTCGCAGAGCACATTACCGTTGGGGTGCTGTTTGGATATTTTTGCTGGGTTTGCCATTTTGAGCTTTATATCAGGCGAGTTTTATATTCTTGAATAACTAGATCATTATGTGATTCGTGAGTTATAGAAATGCATAGTTTAGCATAATTATATCTGTGATTAGGTTAGTATATGGTTAATTGCTAAGGACACCTTTGCGGGTTATCCATTTAATACACCATAGGCGTGAGTATTTAAGGGTTTGATAAGTTAGTAAAACCCGAGTTAATTGTAAGTTTAGTTTCTAGTTAGAACCTTATAGGTTATGGGAAGTCGTGAATGGTTAACCTCGGTTATAGTAAGTACGATGATCTTGTATCGTTAGTATATTGAGGTATGAGATTGTTGATTGGTTATTAGGGCGCCTAGCCTGTTTCTTGGCACTAGTAATTATGTTCGGCTATTAGTAGGAATATAAGGACGACACGTGGTTTAGCCGCTATTTTTATTAGCATATAGTTTAGAGATTATAGTTATCCCTTTTGGATGTAGCTTCCTCGATTAGTTTAGTATGTGGTTCTTGGTTCCTTGATAGTCTCTTGGGCGGTATAGCTTCCGTAAGACATGGTCTTTGGTTTGGAGCTTGTTCTCTTAGCTGTTATTATTTTGATTAGTCTTAAAATTATCTTAGGTGTGCTTTGTGTTCTCTTGGTCTGGTCCTTGAGCTATGTTATTGATTTGGTGGTTGGCTGGAATGTTGGATTCCATGTTGGAGTATGGTATCTCCTGGACTGTTAGCTGTTGGCGGTGGATAAAAAATTTGTCCTTAGTAGTTGATTATGGGTGTTGAGCTTCCGATAGTTTGCCTTAGGTTTTGTTTGCCTCATCATGTTGTGACACTTATTATCCTCATGATTCTTAGAGCTAGTAGAGCTTACTCGTTGAGCCTTCCTTCCCTGGTGTGAGGCTTACAAGGCTGTGTACCCTTCCATCATCTAGGAAGTAGTGTTTCAGCATGGTGTTCATGAGTCTTTGACCTTGATGTCAGGTGGTTCTATGAGGTTTGTACAGTCACCCGTGATGTTGGAACCTAGTGGTTTCCTGTTACATCTTTCGTGAAGATGGTCATAATTGATGTGTTTGTGGAGACTGTCACCATTGATATTGGAACTTAGTGGGTTTCCTGTCCATCTGCTTTGGAGACTTAAGTACATGGTTGTTAGGGGTTTGTGATGCAGCTTTGTTCTTGGGGATTGTAGACTACTTGTTGGACACTTGTAGGTTATCCCATGTGTACTAGACTGTGCTGACAACTATGGTACTCTAGCATTGATGGTAATCATGTTGCTTTAGGAAATCATAGAGACTGATGTTGGTTAGATGTTGTGATGGTTAAGTTACTGTTTCATCTATGTTTAGATGGTGTAACTGAGTCACTATTTGCATATGTATTAAGATTGTTCACCACACTCTTAGGCAGGTGGTTATCCTATGTGTACTGCCGGGTTGACGGTAGTTGTATTTCAGTATTTAGGATCTGTTCTCTCCTGTAGATCATATATTATTCTTCTTATCTTAATGAGGTCGGATACATAAACCCGCTCTACATCGGTTAACCTCCGATAGGTTCTGGGATACCTAAATCGGGTTGAAATAGTAGGTGAAGTTCTGACCAAGACCACTATCATATCTTATTCCCCATTCGGGAGCGTGGGAAGGTATTTATTAGTTTGCATCCGGTGCTAGTCTTATCCTCGGTGAGGTTGAAATTCCTTGAAATGTAAATAGTAAGGACGTTGGCTCCTTGGGGCTGAAATACCCTATCCACCCTGATCAGGTGGTGTATCCTTAGTCTGGTCGAGCTTGGCAATCAATCGTACCCCTTGTATCCAATAATGATCTTATTAATGTAATCCTTTTCTAGAGGTTGATCAACCAAAATCATCATAGGTTTATAATTCGTAGGCTCTTCGGTTAGTAATCTTTATGCATTAGGACAATTGTAGAATCTCATCATCCAGTATTTGGGATAATTATGGGATTATCCTAGTCCATCATATCATTCTTCTTATCTTATCTCAATTCATTATATTCATCTCCTCTTATCTGAATTCTTCTTCTCTTAGTATTACTATAACTTTAGCATACCTCTTCTCTTTGCATCTATTTTCCTCTTCCTTCTGTATCTGATAATCTAGTAGGTTTTTTAGTCTTGTTGGTTGTTGTAGAGTTTTAGGCTGGTGTATCGGGTTGCGGGTGATCTCGTTAAGCTTGTTTTAGCTTCGGGGTTGTGCCAGGTTGGGGTTTGGGTGACCCTGTTGTATTATATTGGGTCGAGGGTTGTTTACCCTCGTAGGTTTTACATTTCTGAGGCAGGTTAGTTGCGTGTGGCGCTGAGGGCCACAATAGTGATTGAGGTGTAGTTGTAGTCTGTGTGATTAGAGTGTAGTATATAGTCTTAGCACTCCTTCGCATTATTGCATATATATATGCATATATGTCTTAGTTTATTTAGATTTATTAGGCTAGTTATATATCTATTAGATATCTATTAGACATCTTTGGCATATCTATTACTTATCATTAGCAATTATTATATCTTATTATTATATTGATTTCATTAGTTGGTATAATTGTTTAGCTTATTTGGGGAGTTAGTGAGCCGTGGTTTGCTCACTCTCGCATAACAACATTTTAGGTTTAGAGTTATTCCAGTGGTGATCTTTGGAGAGTTGGAGTTGAAAGCTTGTTGCTCTATTATTATTTTGGGTCCTTAGTTTGTGGTTCTAACCGGCACAGGTTTGTAGAATATTTTGTTTAGATATTGTTTCTTAGTCTTCCGCTATTTCTATTTTCCTTATTACTCTGATGTATTGCTAAGTGAATGACGGAGCCTAAATTTTTCTATGGCTCGGTTGTTTATGGGGCGAATCTTTGGATTCCACGACCTGTACATCCTCGAATCTCAGTAATTGGTCTAGCTTATTGATTATTAGATTTTGGGGCGTGACAGCCAAATCCGTCCCTTACAACACTGTTATATAACCACCTTCGTGTCTCAGTTTCTGCAACTCTCTCATGCCTTGACTGTTGATCACTTTCGATTAAATCCTCATGAGATCCTCTATTATTTTTACTTTTCTTTTTCCTTCCTCTCCCACGATTCCCCAAGTTTTTAGAAGTTGAGAGGTGTGTTGAATGACAAGGATGAACCAGTATTTATATTTTCTCTCTCTAACTGCTGGCAGTTATTGAGCCTCGCACGAGCTGTCCTCGGTTTTGGAATCGAGGCGTCCCTTCCACTATCCATGTCAGACGTTTTGCACCTTTTTGATAAAATTGTCTTCCCATCATTACCTTTTGGCTTATATTTTGATCTATTTTAATCTCTCTTTTCCAAATTTCCCTCTGGCCCCACCACACTCATGACAACTCACGTTTTCACGCAATCGGGTTTTTATAACTTTTACACAAAGAACAAAATCAGAAGCTCCCTACATTTTCTAGACTTGCTTCTTCTACTTATATCAGCAGTGACGTCAATTCCAAAGCTCTCACAACAAAGTTTCAAATATTTTCAAATTCATTTTTCACAACAGTCACAAACAGCATTCGTAAAAATAGAGGATCTATTCAATAATAATTTCTTTTAAATTATTCAAACTCAAGCAGTACATTCTGTCATCCCTATTTCTATATTCGTTTCGTTCACCTAACATATAATTACATCTAAAACAGCCTTGATGACCCGGGGAACCACATCCAACCGGTACACCTACAGCGATCCTCCCATCCTCAAATTTAATTTCTACCTCAGCAATCAATCCCACCACCTCCTCTCGATCGGCAGGATCCCTTACCAGTTCGCGAAAAAATTCTTCATAGAAAAAATGTACATACTCAAGTTCCCTACCTATTGAATCTAGACCTTTGAACTGACACTCCCCACTGGCAACTCAACATCATAACCCGACGGTCCAAAAATTCTCTCCCGCGCTTCAGCGATCTTTATTGCCAATCGTGCTTCAGTGGCATAATGGATTCTTTGGGATCGAGTCTGCACCATTTTTATCTCTTCTCCCAGATTTAAAACCCATTCTACCCTTATTTATACATTTTTACTACCAATTCCTCAAATAACGTGATATTATCGTTTTATCTCCTAACAGAAACCCTAAAATCTTAAGAAAAATTATTTGAGCATATTTCTTTCCCTCGAGCTCAATCATTCCATACCTCTTCAGGTCGAGCTCATTCTTTCCAGATCTAATTTTCTAAATCGACCTCTATGAAATCGATTTTTTATTCTAAAAATCCTACAAATTATTTTTCTCCCACATTTCCAACCCACAAGTCGAGTCATATTTGTCTCTTAACATACATTATTCATTTTTATAAGCAACTATTTAATCAACTCGATTATTATAAGTACTTTACTTTCTGCCCTCATACATGTCATTTCATACAATATTTTAAAGTATTCTTATAGCTCGATTTCTAGAGTTATTCTATTTCTATATCAGCACAAAGTTAGATAATAAATTTTATTTATCTCGAAACAAATTACAAGTGTTTTTATAAATAATAAGTATTTCAAGTACTCAACAACAGGTACTTTACAGATAATAGGTCTGTCTAGTACTCAACTTCAGGTATTTTATAGATAACAAGTTTTTCAGTACTTTTACAACTAAAAAGTCTTTGAGACACTCCGAAACATCGAATCCTTCAGTTCGTCCCGCTTCAATAATATTTTACCCTGATACAAACTAGAAATTGGAAACAACAAGTATCCTCACTCTTATGAGTTTGGTCGAAGTCTAGACGAACTTCAAATGGAAACTATGAAAGCAGGAGGCTCAGTGCTTGAACCAACTCTTTAAACTGAAGGTCTTCTTTGCGCCAAGAAGCGATGGAAGTATAAAAGTAAATTTCTACTCTCCTTCTCCCTCCTTCACTACCACCGCTACCTCTCTATAACCACCACCCTCACAGAGTTAGCAGAGAAAGAAGAGGGCCCGACCTTAGAATCTAGAACGACACAAAAGATCACGCAACTGTACCGCAGTTACGCCTATCCCAGCATTTGTCTTCCCAACCTTATCTTCCGCAAGAATGCGGAGACAAACCCAACGTTGCTCGCCTGTTAAGACAACATGGTGAAACCTCCATCTGCAGTAAAACTCATCCTTAGCTTCAACCGCTTCCTTTTCCGATATTCCTTGATACGTCGGGGGAATAAGGATAGGAGTAGGCATCTCCAAGGACTGATCCCCGAAATATTTCAACTTTAACCTTTGTATTTCAGATGCAATCCTCTCTTCAAGAACCATTCTACGAGTCTTCACCATCTTTAAATCTTGCAAAGAATTTTGTAACAGATCAAACGTACTTTGTCACAATCCTCGGTACAGGTACTCTTTATATAACCCTACATTTATTGTACAAGAACGTTTCCCCAAGCGTCATTATTCAATACAAACGTAACTCTTCAAACCCTAACCGTCACATACATCAATATTCCTATCAACATTCAATGCACGTACATTCCCCTTTGATACCAACATTTTCCATGTAGTCAACAAACATCATTACTTCTTTTATTTTCAAACTCCTAACCCAAATACCCTGCATATATCCAAATTTTTTCTCAACCAAAGCCACTTGTGACTTCGGTTGTGAGGGGGTAATTGTAGGGTCCTATCCCTCGATCTCACCTTAAATCGAGTTGTCTTCAGTTTGAACTACCTCAATGTCAGACCTACACATTCTCCATACGACATATCCAGTCAATATTGCCACCTACTCTACGAACTGATAGAAATTATAGGTCGAGCTCAAACCAAAAAACCTGAACAAGTTAAAGCCACTTGTTTCTCACGAACTCAACAGTTATTCAGTCAATAGCTACTAGCCACATTGTTTGGAGAACGTGATTCAACACGATAAAGAACTGCGGAAGATGCCTATATAAAGAAAATGTTCCAGAAGAAACAAGGACTAGAAAATTATACGATAAATCACCAAGAAAATTATATTTTCTAAGATTCTCAAGACTTCAAACTTCTTATTCACAAGATCAAACATCTCTAAATCTAGAGGTAACTTGTAATACGATATCATCAGCCTCAAGCAATAAACATCAATATTACAAAAACTCTCAACACGAGGTCGTGGTTTTTAACCTATTCATAGGTTTTTCACGCTAAATATCTGTGTCATTTCTTGTTTATTAGATTTTTGTCACAGGTACATTGGTGTAAGGACTAATTTTAGGCCACTTTGAGCTCACGGAATTTGGCCATTATAGAGGGCAGTGGAGAATGAAGGCAATGGAGAATGGAGAAGAAGAGGAGGTGGAGAATGCCCTAGGTTAAAAATCTTAAGATCTAATGTTTTATGTTTCAATTCGGATTATTCATACTTAAATCGGATCATAAGGTTATTCCGAATACCCTCCGATCTGATTATTCTGAATAATCGGATCTAAGCTAGAGGTGCACAAGCTAGAGGATAAAGCTAGAGGTACAAAACTGTAATAAAAACTCATAACATTTCCAGGTGAGTCGGCATTCTTATTGTGATGCTTCTGATTCTAATTGTTTTTTAGGTTTCTAGTTTCTTAGATTCATACTCTTGTACTTTATAGGGGATTGCATTTGTTTAACTGATTTGTCTATTTGTTCTTATTATGTAGTTATGTCGATACCATCAAAGAAAAAAGGTTTTTTCCAACAAAATCTAGAGTTTAGACTTCACTTTATTCTAAAATGTCAAGCACATATAAACTTAAATAGAGTTCTGGAACTTCTCTGAATGCTTTAGCTTGGAAGGCATTCGAAGAAGAGCTGAATAACATGCAAGATCAACATTTTGAATTAAAAGGAACTTAAAAACCAATGGGATTACATGAAGAAGTAATGACAAGTTTGGAGGGGATTGGTAAACTGGACTGGCCATGAATATGATCCTGTATCAGGCACCTTTGATTGGCCTGAAGATGTTTGGGAAAATATCATTGCGGTAAGTTAATGTGAATAATAACATTACTATTTGATTATATAACAATTTATACATGTTTAAACATCTATTTGCATGCTTGTTTACAGATAAATTATGAGGCGAAGAAGTATAAGACTGCTCTTCTTCAGTATAGAGATTTGCTGGAGAAATTGTTTGATGGTATATCTGCCACTAGGGATTTTGCATGGTCTTCAGGTATAGAAAGTGGACCCTCCACCCAGTAAATAGAGTATGTTCCTCTACCTAATAATATGAATGTTGACGATACACAATTTCCTCAATCTGGAGTTGATTATACATAGGAAGGTGATGTCATTCCTTCTGATGATGGCCCTATCAGTCCAGTTAGTCAGCTTACTCCTGGTAGTACTCCTCGTACCCCTGTGTCTCAAGTTGGATCTGCTAAATCAAAGGGAAAAAGATCAGTTGCAGCAGTTCAACTATTGGAACCAATAGAGTTGGTCCAATCTCTGATATCTGCATTTACTGCCCAAGAAGCAAGTTCTACTTTTGAAGTTCTGAAGGTATTGAAGGATATTGTCAATTCATATGAGATAGATGATGCACTATTTTCCAAGGGTTTGAAGTTGTTGGGAGGAAAAGATGAGCACAACTACAAGGTGATCTTTCTAGGGATTGAGCCAGAACGTCGTTTTAGTTTCCTTAAAGCCATCTTAAGTTGATTGGAACTTATTTGTTTGCGTATTTGTAATAACTCTTAAGACTCTGATATTTGTTTATTTGTATTAACTTCAAGCCAATGTTAATTTTTATTTGATTTTAGGAACCAATGTATTTGTGTTTGCTATATATACATGTTTTTTTTTTATGTATACCAATGTATTTGTATTAACTTCAAACTAATGTTAGGAACCAATGTATTTGTGTTTGCTAAATATACAAGTTCTTTTTTATGTATTTGTGTTTTCTATGTATATGTGGTGTTGACGTTGGTACGAAGGGGTGGTGGTGGTGGTATTGGTAATGAATAGGTGTGGGTGTTTGTGTGTTTGTTTATAAGTTGAGAAGGGTAATTTAGTATTTGCCTATTTAAGTTGGATCTAGCAAACAAAAAACAAAAAAAAACACTCCAAAGCATCCACTCGGAGAATGAAAACCTCTAAGTGGACTCAAATCAAGTCAGACTCAGACTCAGACTCAGACTCAAACTCAAATAAAAAAAAATAAAAAAAAACAAACGGCCCCAAAGCAAGAGGAAGTATTCCGTGTGTGTTCATGCAGGCTTGATAGTTAATATTTCTCTAGGAGAAAATCACAACTTCATAAGAAAGAAAAAGATAGAAAGAGACAGACAGAGAAAATAAGATAAGAATCCACACATTTAGGAGAGAGCAAGAGAGACCACCAATCGCACAAAACAACCTCCCATTATTTTTCTAAATATGACAGTCAACGATTCCCTCTTCCTCTTTCTCAATAATTTGTCCCTCAAAACAAAGAAAGAAAGAAAGAAAGAGAGAGAAAGACCTCATCGTGCAAATTCTTATTGGTATGAATCTTTCTCGATTTCAGTCTTTCTCAGCTTCCAATTATATATCCAATTATTAGCGATTTTTAACCATTTTTTTCTGAGCAAAAATCTATGTAAATCTCTATTAGTAATGAACTATTTGCTTAGATTAATTACTATTGTTTTACTATGGAGGGTGAAAAAGTAAGGATTAAACCAAACTGTTGGTGGGTTTTCGTTTCAGAGTTTTTGTTAGAGATTTTTTTTTTGTAGTTTTGAATGCGGGAGTAATGTTTGGGTAATTTTATTTTCTTGAGCATATTTAGGTAAAAGGGGAGGAATGGATGAGAAAGTTTGTCTCCTCCTCGGTATTCTTTCCGGTGATGGTTAATTGCTTCATTGTGTAGTTTAGAACTTTGCTTAGAGAGGTGGTTGACGCCCTGACGTCGTTGGATATTGTGGAAATGGAGAGATTTAAGGTTAGTTATAGGAGCAAGAAGGAAGCTGCTCCATTTCCTTCACTAACGTGTGTTGTATACTAAATTGAAACTCTTCCTGTGGGTACTAAATTGTTCTCCATAAAACTGAAATAGATCAAGGAAGCATCATTTTATACTTTATAGTAAGTTGTCAACTTCAACATTTAAAGAAGTCAAAAATGCATTCTTAGAAAACTGTAAACAGAAAACAACGGATAAAAACACCTGAAGCATCTCTGATCACATGTTCCTTAGTTTCACGTGCTTGCTTAATCTGTATTGAGTTTGTAATAACTTGTTGAAGGAGGAATCAAGCAAAACTACACATTGTCTGTTTTTTGCTTCCTTGCCAACGAACCATGAAATATAAATTTATTAACAAATGATCTACTGTTTCTGTTCTGCTCTGCACCTAAGAATATTTAGATACGTAGAGTTAGTTCGTTCGTGATAGCCCTATCCACAGCTGCTTCCCTTCTCCATAATCTCCAGTGGAAGAAAAGGTAAAATCTTAACCAAAGCCCATACAGACACATCAGTACAAGGGTACAACTCTTCACTTACTGTATTCTAAGGACACTGTAAACATCACGTATAAGAAATGCCGCAACCCTACTCTACACGCACCGATAGTGTCCCCACTTGACCACCAGGTATGAGGTTTTGTTTCCTTCAAAAGGCCTCGGTAACAAGTAGAATAAGATCCTAACTTAAGGACCATTCGCATGGCATGATCTTAAGCAATGTGGGACTAAACCATTGGTGCAGCCGTCACCACACTCGTATTAGGCGCATCTCCAATACCCGCTCAGACCCGATATTCAAACGATTAATATAACTGGTATTGGTAGCGACAGTGATATTAGAACAATTAATATAAATGGTTATGGTAGAGACTATAGTTTCGGTTGCCTAATTATATATTTTATATATCTCCTGCGTGCGCTGATTCTCATTATAACGACTGTGATGCAGGTCTAAAAAAGGAAATCTGTTGTAGATGGCAGCCTTCCGAGCTTTCTTGCAGGGTCCTATGGGTTTCAAAACAACTCATTTTTGGGGACCCGTTTCCAATTGCGGCTTTATTGCTGCGGTATAGTTCTTTACTTTCTCTTGTTTGTAGTATTAACGATATTCTGAGAGGAAACTATTTGGGATCTTTAGTACCCCGTAAACAGTAGAGAATGTACTCTTTATATGGAAACAAATCATAAAAGTTGCCAATATTTGAAAAAATTCCATCAAAACGCAATATGCTATATTCAGATGATCTTCTTTTATATTGTAAGTGGAGTGGGCAATAAATGCTTTCTTCACTGTGTGATGGTATATATTTAGGCCGTTTTACGGGCATTTATGATTTCTATAGGTTGTTCTATAATGTGTTCTTGTTGTTGTATAATGGCAGTTTTCTAATACCAACATATGTTTAACATAATGAGAATTCTGAGCATTTAGGATTCATATCTTGCTTTATTTTCTCAAGGTTCGAAAATTTCTGCTATAAAAGAGTTTTCTATCCTTCTTTCGCAACTAATAATCTGGAATTTTCTTTAGTCAGAATATATTCACTTTTAAATGTTTGCAAATTAATTACCCTCATGTAACAGGACATCTCTCTCTTACAAAACTAATAATCTGACGAATCTCCAGTTCATTTTTGAAGCTAATTGATTATTAGCTGAATAGTTGGTATTTTTCCCGATTGAATTGCCTTTTAAAGGAATTCCACTTATATCTGCCGATCTCTAATATTCAATTTTCCTAATTTATGTATATTTTAATTTTGAAATTACATTTTGTGGTTTTTACAGGGATTGGTAGACTTGCAGAAACCACCTGAAATGATATCTAGGAACATGACAGCAGGTTCTTTTATAGTGAAACTGGAATTTTTTTCTTTGTCAGTGTTTTTCATTATAAACAGTATATTGTGAACTCACGAGTAAATTTTGGTGTTGTGCAGCATTATGTGTTTATTCGGGTTTGTTCATGAGGTTTGCATGGATGATACGACCACGGAATTATCTTCTTCTAGCATCTCATGCAACAAATGAAAGTGTGCAACTCTATCAGTTATCACGTTGGGCAAAGTCTCAGGGGTAAGAAACTAAGGACGTATTTAGTTTTCTGTAACTCTTAATTCTCTAACTTGCTTTTAATCTAACTATATTAGCTGACATTAACGTTCTATTCACATGTTACTTAATCACAAGTGTTCCTTATTCATCAAATATAGGTTTCCAAATGAACAAGCATAACCATACCTGTGTGCCGGCTGTGCTTGGTAGGCGGCACCGGGATGCATTTGGCAAGCCGCTGCAATTGCACGGAGGTGTAATGCAACATCTTGCAATGCACCCTTTTGAGAGATTGGTTTGCTAAGCACTAAAACCATTTTTTTGTGAATCGCCTTCTCTTCCCCAAAACCATTGGAGGCAAACTCCCACATTTTATTCCTCCATTCATGGAGGATACTTATTCTTTGAGAGAGAGAAAGAGCTGCATTAATGGGGTTGGAATTTTGGAAATGACCGGGGAGAGAGAGAGAGAGAGAAATTTAAGGAGATTGGTGAAAGAATTTCCGAGATATTTTTCCGCAATTGCTATTGCAACGTGGTGCAGCTATATTTTGGCTGCAAACGGGTGCAAAAGTTTACCCAAACCAATCACTCACAAGTTCCGATTCACTTCATCCCGGTGCATTTGCAACCTGTTACAGTGAACCAAGCACATTCATAAACAAATGTATTGCTAATATTGTTCAATCGCAGGTACTCGGGACAGAAGAAAGAGGAAGTTAAACCATAGTAAGTGCAGATGCCCCCGCTGCTGCTGCTCTCTCCGTCTTCTGAAATTATTTCCATCTTCCAAACACATGCATTGTTATTATTATTAACAGTAAACTCCTCTGTATAATTAATGAAAATGAAGAGGAGTTTTCATTATTAGTCTAATTTTACACACTTTCAACATTGGACACTCCGTATAATGCAAATGCAGGTGAATATTGAACCTATCACAGGATGCTTACCAATTTTTTTAAGAGTTCTCAAATCAAGTGTTGACTTTCTGATTGCTAGCTAATTCTAATCGGTTTTTCATACGAACCACGCCTTTAATATCAATCTTGCTAATCTCCTCCTTAATATCATAGATTCGTAGTAAATTGGTAATAAGCCAACAGGATCGTGAAGGCGAGGAAAATATTACAATGTCTTGTACATTAAGGATATTGAACCATATAGAGTTATTCATAGTATGACACAAACTTATAACATAACCAACACGGATTAATCGGCCGATGTAGCTCGCTCAAATGACAGCAGTAAGTTGGTGACGATCTGGAAGGAGATATTTATAATATGAAAAACTACATAGGGATGTATTTGTAAATACTTCTGTATTTTCTCTTTACCAAACCTCCTCCTCCCTCTCTCTCTACTTTTCTCAATTTGACCCTGAGAGAGAGAGAGAGAGAGAGAGAGAGAGAGAGCTGAGCATCTGTTGTGTGAATTCTTATAGGTATGAATCTCTCTCATCGATTCTAATTTCTCTACATTTCAATAGATTTCATTTATAATGACATGTAATATTAGCATAGAAATCAGATTTTTAACGATTTTTTTGAAGTAATTAGAGAGAATCTATCTATGTGTAATATATGTTGGTGAAATGTCGATTAGTGATAACTGAGCTGTTGTTTAGATTAGAAATTTGTTTCTCTTTGTGGGTTTTAATTTATGAAGGGTGAAAGTGAGGATTTGACCAATATGTTGGTGGGCTTGTCTATTAAAGTTATGGAGTTTTTGTTAGAGATTTTTTAGTTATGAAGGGTGGGGGTGGATCCTGGATGAGAAAGTGTATCTCTTTGGTATTCTTTTCGGTGCTGATTAGTGGCTTTGATGTGTGATTTAGAAGTATGAAAGAAATAAGAGAAGGTTGTTTTGCA
Organism: Kingdonia uniflora; assembly: GCA_014058105.1. Taxonomy (NCBI): domain Eukaryota; kingdom Viridiplantae; phylum Streptophyta; class Magnoliopsida; order Ranunculales; family Circaeasteraceae; genus Kingdonia; species Kingdonia uniflora. Next base: position 494,273 of record JACGCM010001824.1, on the reverse strand, counting down.
TTTCCCTTTTTGTTTTGAGGGGTGCCCGAGACTCGGGGGTAGCTGGGTATTGTGGAAATGCAAATATTTAAGGTTAGTGAATCGAAGAAGGAAGCTGAGACTAGTGATATACGTTGGGTATTGTTTGAAGTAAACGGAGTCACCTAATTTAGGATTTGAGAACTACAACACTTGTGTTTGTCGTTTGGGGATTGTCACTTCTCACCAGAGTAGGGCACCACTCTCTATCTCTGGGTCTCTTTCCCTCTCCTTCTCTAGAACGGCTAGGTTTTATTGTTGAGGGAGCAGGAGGTTGAAAAAAGATCTCCTCTAGGGTTCCCTCCCTCCCTCCCTTACTTACTGGCTGAAGGCATAAGCCCTAGGGGTCGGACTCACGTGATATAGGAATGACCAACTTACCTTTGTAGGGTTTAGGGTTTTACCTTTCCACGTGGATCGGTCAAAAGTCAGTCTTCTCAGGTTCTTATCTTTAAACGTGGCTTACGGGTCGTAGAACGGGCTACCCTCTATGACGTGCTCGTCTAGAGGCGAGGAGCACGTACACGACCCGTGAGCTCGTTCATAGCGGGAGCGTGCTCCTACAGTAATTAGCGTGATTCTATGTCTAATATACGAAATACCAATTAGTGGTAGCTGGGCTGTTTGGATTAGTATTTTGTTACTCTATGTAGGTTTAAAATTTTGGAGGGTGAAAATGATGGCTAGACCAAAATGTTGGTGGGTTTTCATCTGTTGAAATTTTGAAGCTTTTGTTAAAGATTTTTATGCATCTTTTGAATGCGCGAGTAATGTTTGGGTATTTTCATCTTTGTATATTTGGCTCTAAAGGGTGTGGATGGATGAGAAAGTGTCTCTTTGGTGTTGCCCTCCTCAAAAAATATCTTTGGTATTCTTTTCGCCTTCAGTGATAGTTAAATATTTCAATGCATGCTTTATGCTTTATACGTACGAAAAAAGAAATAAAAAAGGATAAAGGTGTCTTATATCCCCTTTTTTGTTAGAGTTTGTGGCTGAGACTCGGGGGTGGTTGAGTATTTTGTAAATAGACAGATTCAGGGTTAGTTGGAACCGAAGAAGGAAGCTGAGGCAATCCCTCTCTTAGATCACAAGAACAAGCATAAGCATCTTTGTTACACATAATCAGCTGCTCTATTTCTTTTATTAATGTGTGAAGTAGAAAGAATTGAAGCTCTTGCGGGTATTGGATTGCCCTCCATCAAACTGAAATTGACCAAGGAATTATCGATTTATACTTTAATCGACATTAGAGTACACCCCAACAATCAAAGGATTAAAATATATCCTCCTAGAAAATTGCAACCCAAAACAATCAAGAAAAACACCTGGAAAATCACTCCGCCTGCACCACATGCTCCATAGTTTTCCCTACATGCTTCATCGTATTGAGTTTAAAGTAACCTGTAGGAGGGGGAATCCAAGCAACATGCCGTGGCATTTTTTTGCCTCATTGCCAAAGAACCAATGCCAAGGGTCTTTAGGTTTACTTTGTCACTAAAAGGAGTTGCCGAAGGATATCCCTTAACCAACCTTTAATTTTGGCAACTATTTTTTTGAGAAAGTAAGAATTATTTATTGATAATCTCAAAAGAACTTTTTTGAGGTGGAAAGAATACAACCGAAGCCAAATGGGAAGAAAGAAAGCCAAAAGAGATAAAACACGCGGTATCATGTTAGATCGGCTGTCACTAAATTTATCATTTCCCCTTTAGCTCTGATAAGATGTCATGGTGACGTGATGGTAAAATTGTGTCAAATTTCAGGTAAGATACTATTTTTATAGAGAAAAGTTGGAGAGAAGAAAAGAATTTTAGAGTGAGATAGAAAACCTATTCGGGATATACTTTTGCATAGAAAGTTGGAGGGAAATTTTGGGAGAATTTGAAATGAGAACATCTAGATAGAGGAAATCCTTAGAGTGGCAGTGCCATAAAATAGTGCTACAAACTTCTTATTCGTTGCCAATAGGCACAGTTTCCGAAGAATAAGTTTGCATTATGTTATTTTGTTATTTTTGTGGAAAATGGTTTTCCCTTTTCTTTACTTTTCACAATCAAACACACACGAAGTGGTAGTTGGATTTCTTGAAATATTCAAGTTGGTACCTCAGTTCTTTAGGAAGAAGATGTTCGTCTTACAGATGGAAATCTTAAAATTTTCACTATCCCAAGAAAACTAAAGATGTCCAGTACCTCACTGAATAACTATTGAAAGTTCGATGGTATCAAGTCCACTGAGATAATGTGTTTTTCACTGTTCTTGGTGCTTATCTATCCCATTTGGTTGATGCATCTTAATAGTATGAACTAGCCGTTTCTTCGCTTGGTAAACTGGGGTCAAGGCTGATCCAAGACCAGATTTATTGATTAACAAGATAGAAATAATTAGATCCTCGGATAGTTCTTGCCCCTAGACATTTTCAAAAAAAATAAAAAAAAATCTTACCCCTAGCATCATCCTCTGTCAAGACACACAGGTCGTAAGGAAAACTCTCAGGGGTTAAGATACTAATACAAATGTTGTATGAAAAGAAGCTAGAAAGTCAGGACATTGAATTGCTTCTCTAAAAACAGAAAAATAAACACTCTTCAAATTGCTCTATGAGTCTTCTGGTGTCTCCATAAATGATGTATCAGGTTAAAAGAGGTTTCACCTTACCCCTTAGATAGTGTACCATCAGCATAGAATCAGTAGCTACCCATGATTTCTTGATACCCTTCTTAATAGATAGTTTGAGACCTGGTTGATGGCCTGCATCTTATGAAAAAGGCACAAAAATAGGCTCAACACACCCACACCCACACCCATCTATACCCCAGTCATAAAATACCATTAGCTTTTGTAATCAATCCCCCATGAGAACTTGTTAAAGATCATTGATCGATTATAAACCGACGTCTTAAAAGACCCGCAAGCGCACGGTGTACCGTTGAGTACAAAGGAAAGCGGGGTCGTATCCCAAGAGACTTGTGGTGCAAATTATACTTCGAGCTACTAGTTTTATCCAATTACAACGAGTTTGTGTAGGTTTTGAAATAAAAAGAAGAACGAAACAAATTACAAGATAAATTGGAGAGGAAACCAAGGCATCGATTCCACTCCACCCTTTAAAACCTTTAGATAGCATAAATAATTAAAGTAAATTACGAGTTCCCGTATCGCATATCCTTGGTCGGGCATATGCAATACACCAAAAAATACAAGAGATTTAGTAATTGGGAACTACCCATAAACCAACTTACTCAACCATGGTCCGGTTGATAAGTATGGATTATGTTCTCTTCTCCATGTTCCTAACCTATCTTGTTATGGTCCAACAAGATGGTTACATAGATTCATTATTCCTCCTAATTCTAGCTATGGTCAAGCATAGGACGAAGGAATACAAATATGCAAAATTTCGGGATAAAGAGAAGGTAATTACTCTAACTAAGCTACACAATCTACACTAAGGCTGCATTGGGTGGAGCTTCCTTTAGCCTTGGCTAAGAAGATTAGCTACTCATCCCTTTGATCATTGCCATACTATTATTACTACGATAAAATTAAAAGACAAGAACAAGAAAAAGAATAAGCTTTATTGCTATGAACTTTGATTTACACTCTCCAAGATGCTCCCTCATGGGTAGGATTCCCCTCCTATTTATAGAGTATAGGAAGGATTACTAAAAATCACCATTAATATAAAATCCCCTAAACAATGCCTAAAATCATGCATTACAACTCATGAGAATAATATATATATTTAGTTCTCTTCAATGGGCTTCCATGCACAGGCCTTTGGTTGACAACTTCAAATGAGAATCATTGTTGGAGTGCATCACCCTTGTTTTTCGTTAAAAACCGAAAAATTGTACGACTTGTTTATCATGTGACCGATTTCTGTAAATACAAACAAAAGCACTATTAGTGTCACATTTATTTAATAAATGACTAGATAGATATAAATTTAGGAGTTGTACACGTAAATATTATGTGTCTATCAATCATCTGTATTTAGCATAGAGGTATCCAATGGAGGAGGTGTCCAGGAGCACAAAAGCAGAGATTTAATAGAGAAGGTAGGGTGTAGACCCCACGAGTTGCAAATAGCTCTATTTCGAGCATTATCTTCCACCTTCTCAATAATTATGAACAGTCTAGTTGCAATTTCACTGTTGACATTGTTTTTAATTTGTGAAGCAGACCTTCAATCTCCTCTGAAGATGATGGCATTCCTTGCTTTCCAAATGTGTTAGGTGTTGAAGCCAGCATGAATGGTTTTAGCGTACAAATCATCTTTGCACAAGTTAGTAAGCCACTGAATCTCACTATCAAGATCACCACATTACCTAGAAATCAAGCATCTTAGAAGAATTTTGGTCCAAGTACCATTAGAGAGAACACATTCCATGAACAAGTGAGAAACACCGAAGACACATAAGGAGTTTATAGGCATTCCTTTTTGAATTAAGTTATCTTAGGTATTAAGGTTGCCTATTAACAATTGCCAAGTTGTGAAGCTGTGTCTAGGCGTGCAGTACGGAGACCAACAAATGCATGACCACCCCACTTGTGTTCTAGGCTGCCTGATCTATTGATAAGTATCGGAAACTTTGTAATCTCCAGTAGGGACAAATGCCCAAAACACTTTTTCTACAGTTCCTGAACCTTGAGTAGGCAGATCAACACCAATGTCACCAATAGTAAGAAGCGAGTGAGGAGGTATAATCCAAGCATTATTCTGCACCACATTCTTAAACTTTGGAACCAAGAACAAGGTAGAATCATACTTAAGTTCCTGCTTGAATTTATTAAGGAGGATACCCTTCTTATGCCAAGGATCATCATATACCAGAACATAGTTGAATTTCCATCTCCAATCACATGAATAGTGTCATGTCTATAGGTTGGAGCGAAGTGGTCCACAACAAGCATTTCTCATCTACCCCTCTGTCATGCGAGGAATACGTTGCTGATCATGACTCACTTCCGACACAAAACCTCCTCCTTTGTCGCATGTCTTTGTAATTCATGTAATTAGAGATGGAAATTCAACACGTGAGCTAGTCGTTGATTGGAGATGGAGGTATGAGTTAGTCGTTGATTGGAGCCTTTTCAGTCTCTTCAAAATAATCTTTGAATATGAGAAGCTAAAAGAAGAGGGTACTAAGTATTGACTGTTAATTTTGACACGTTCATTACATGTGTAGCATCTAAAGTATGGGCTTATGAAACTTGTTTCATTTCTCGTTTGGTCTTAATATTTGTGACCAAAACCCAAGAGAATTTCTTAAGTAGCATTATGATTTGTAGGTAGCCATATCACCATATTGTTATTAGTTATCAAACTATTTGTTCAATTTCTATGATGCCCTTATGGGCACCAATTTGGTATGCTGGGGCACAACTCTTTTGTTACTATATTCTAGGACACTGATACAGAAACTATTTTTTTAGTAAACATCACAGATAACAGATACATGTATTCTTCCTTTTATTTAATTTTTGTTAGTCTGACAATATCTTTCTTAGTTTAAATTAAATTCATGTGCAACAAAAGACTTTATTGGGGATGTTACAAAAGAAAACCATGCAGTTTACACGGCCTTCTTTATTATGTACAGATAGATTCGTTCCGATAACTTACTCGTACTATTAAATATTTCCCCATCTGCAAACTGTTACCAGTAACAGTGGTGGCCGTCTAAGTATAGTATTTTTATTTGTCTCTTGTGCTGAATCTCAATATAACGGCTGCCATACAGGTCTGGAAGAAGAAATCTGCTGTAGATGGCAGCCTTCCGAGCTTTCTTGAACAGTCCTGTGGGTCCCAAAACTACTCATTTTTGGGGACCTGTTGCCAATTGGGGTTTTGTTGCTGCGGTATAATTTTCTACTCTTTCCTGTTTGCTAAGTTGAGGAGATTCCGGGAGCAAAATATTTGTTATCTTTAGTTCGAATCCAAGATACGCTATTGAAAACAGTAATGAATGTAGTCTCATACGGACATAAATCTTAAAATTCCAACAAAATGTTTCAAAAGTGGCCTATATTTGACAAAAAAAATATTAAAACACACTGACAGTGCCATATTCTAATGATAATTTTTTTTTTCATATAGTAAGTGGAGTGGGCATTTAGTGCTTCTTATTAGGGTGATGTTATATGTTTAGGACATTTTAAGGGCAGTATATGCATGCTTTAGGTTGTTCTGTAATGGGCTTTTATTGGTGTATAGTTTCTGTTTTGCTAATGCTGAATAATGTTAACATAACGGGAATTGTGAACATTTCTATTGACTTCCTTTTCTTAAATATATTTGAGCACTAAGGCTCCAGATCTTGTTCTGTTTTCTCAAGGTTCAGAAAATATCTAGAGTTTTCTCGTTTGTGTCCGGTCTTTTGTAGTCAGAATGTTGCCGAACTCAAATTTTTACAAGTTAGTTGCTCACATTTGACATGGCATTTCTGTCTTAAAAGACTATTAATCAGCAAAATCTCGGATTTATTTTGAAACTGTAACTGATTATTAGTTGAGTAGTTGGTATTTTCCGAATTAGTTGCATATTTAAGGACTCCAATTATTTCTGCTGAATTCTAATATTTTTTCTTTTTTAATTTTTGTGTACTTTAATTATGAAAATATAGTTTGTGGTTTTTACAGGGATTGCTAGACATGCAGAAACCACCTGAAATGATATCTAGTAACATGACAGCAGGTTCATATTTTCTGAAACTGGATTTCTTTTGTTACTTTTTTATGTTTTTCAATGTAAATCTTAATTCGTAAACTTTGGTGATGTGCAGCAATGTGTGTTTATTCGGGTTTGTTTATGAGGTTTGCGTGGATGGTACAACCACGAAATTATCTTCTTCTAGCATGTCATGCATCCAATGAAACCGTGCAACTCTATCAGCTATCACGCTGGGCAAAGTCTCAGGGGTAAGAAACTAAGGGAGTAGTTAAATTTATGTAACAATAACTTGCTTTTTGTCTAACTATCATAGGTGTCATTGACATTCTCTTCACGTATTATTTAGGTGCAAATGTTCCTTATATGCCAAATATAGGTTCCAAATGAATAAACATACCTGTGTGCCTTCAACTAAGTTCTTGGTGATTGAACAACAAACGACTTCTAATTGACTCTCTTCTAAGTGTGGGAGAGAATACTTTGGTTTTATCCAATATAACTTTATTAAAAAATGTGATATTCTTTAGCCCGATCTGAGTTTCCCAGACTCTATGTCAGGTTTGGTTTGTCTTGGAGCTATGTATTTGACTCTCGAATTTGGTTCAAGTTAAACCCCACCCAACCCGAGCCAACCTAACCCTGTCCCTAAATTTAGATTCATAAAAAATCTTTTTGTTATTTCCTTCTGCAAATCCTGTTGTGTGTGGAATAGTGCATATGTGGGTTTACTTTGGAAGTTTGAAGCAACCCCACCTACGAAGTGACTCTGAAACAAACAGATGCATTACTAATATTATAGCATTACAGGTACTTGGGACAGAAGAAAGAGGAAGCTAAACCACAGTAAGTGCAGATGCCGCTGCTGCTGTCTATTTCTTCTGAAATTGGTTCCCAATGTTCCAAATGCGATCATTGTTATGTTATTGACAAACTCCTCTATCTATTTTTCTTCTTCGCTTAGAAGAAACCTGCAAGCAAAGTCACTTGGTAATGAACTATTGATTTCTCTGATTGTCTTTGGGCCTTGAAAATTTTGTACAATAAGATACCAAGTCTGACATCATTGCCAAAAAAATATTTGTGTGCTTTTACGTATCCTTAAAATTTTGAGTAACTTAACAAAACTAAGGGACGTTTATGTTTATATTTTTGATGGTAGAACATCTCGCTTTCCATTGGAATATTTTGTCTGGGTTTGGGCAGATAACTGATTCTTGATACTTCTTTCAATTTGACTATTAAGAAGTGCATGATATCTTAGCGACTTTTTGTAAACGGGTCATGGGTGCACGGTTCATTCCCCATGCTTTATTTATATTTATTTTTAGGCTAGATGTTTCCGGGCAATCAGGTCCGTGGACGTTAATTCCCAACTAGATCTCCTAGAGTTTGTGCAATAGCCCGCAAATCACACGGAACTGGACAAGCTGACATGAGGCCGACGGGATCATACTAACTTCGATGCCCACACGGAGGTGAGAATTGAACCCTTGATCTCCCCATAATATACAAACCATCGTCACAAGAGCACAAGGTACCTAACCACTTGAGCTACAGGTTGTTGGTCTGCCGCATGCTTGCATAGTTGCATGTCTTCCTTCCAAGGCCACCGTTGTCCTTCATTCAACTATTTTTTATCGTAAATTGTTTATTTCATGCAAATTGTAGGATTTCTAATTGAAGTGTTATTTCAAACTAAATGCCACAGGCAATGCGTAACGAACATGATGTTATCAGCGATCGAGACCCTGTGTTAATGTATTATCTCCTCCACATGTTAGTAATAGACTTGAGCCGAATTTCGGTGACTCTTGAGTCGGGGGTCAACATTATTGATATAGTCAGATTAACTTTTTGTTGATTCTAGATGACGGAGTACCAATTTCGTAATATTAAGTCAATGGAAGTCTTCCTACTTGACTTTTATGTTTTGATTTGTTTTCTTGTTTTTCACTATAAAATTAGAGCTTCTTCCAATAAATATTATACTTTTTTTCTAATAAATTAGAAAATATTGCAAAGCTCCAAATTCCAGTTATCTTTTGACTATAAATCACGACTACATTAGTATAAGCCCCAAATTCTAGAGTTTTGTAACCCTAAGAATTTTACAACATTCTATATAAAAAATGAAAACTGTCTCTAACTTTGTGATAAGGGTGAGAAAATACTTGTGGAAAGACCAAAAATAACAACAACAACAAAAACCCAATAAATTTTGAGTGTGATATCTGACCGAGAGGGAATAAGAGTCTTCTGCTACTTTTTTCAATTACTGTGGGCGTCACAGTTCTCTGGAGAGAACAATTTTACTTCTAATGGCAGAAATTGCAAGAAAGAGAAAGAAAATGGTATGGGGGGAGAGAGTGTGATATGAGACGGGGAATGATATAATTGATGGGTTTGATTCAAATTTGTTCAAATTTGAAATCAGGTGAAGAGTGCGATGTGACTGTCATCTAATATAAGTTTTCCACCTCATTTTCCTATATAACAAATCACCAATTTTAAAAGCCACTTATCTAATAGAGATGAGTGATTCCTATTAAGTGAGACTTTAGTGTTTGGTTTGGAATGTCTCTAAATCCTTCCTCTTATTATAAATAACCAATAGGTATATACTTTTGCTAAGCGGATGGTGTTTTCAAAGGATCTGGTCATGGTGAATCCTAACCTGATCCGTTAGTTAAAGGATCAGATCATTAATGGATCGGGTAGGGGATCAATTTTTCCCGATCCTTATCCTTTGTTAACGGATCGGACCGGATCGGATACAGGTCAAATCCAATCCTTATCCTTTCATTCAACCTTTTTATTATTATCATAAATTTTTTATTTCAAGCAAATTGTAGGATCTATACTATAATTGAAGCGTTATTTCAAACTATACGTTACAGGCAATGCTTAACGAACTTGACGTTATCACCGATCAAGACGAGTTTATTGCTTATAATTTACGCTTAATATATAAAATTTGTGTACTAGTAGTGAATATCTATTTATACACCTAAATGAATCACTCATCAACTATTTTTAGATCTCAGCCCTTCGTTATCCATCTCTCGTGAGTCGAGGATTATTTACGCTGCTTGGATCTCTCCTAGGCTTTAAAATTAAGTCCCGGCCGTCGAATCACAAAATTTTTTAGGATTATTTCAAACTTCAAAACTGCCAAATTATCTGCCGATTTAGCCTATATTTTCACTCAACCAACATTAGTTTTAAGCTTTAAGCCAAATCATATAACAAACTTTACTCTTTCTCAATCAACACTACTCCCCCCTCAGTTCGAATCCCTCGTCTCAATCTTCTGAAATCAATCTTCCGAATTAGTTCTCCTCTTCTTCAACACGTGAACAAATCGATAATGCCACAGGAAGCGTAGATGATTTTGATCTCAAACTACCATTTCTATCCTTGTCAAATGATGGGGTTGAGTTAAATCTACTTCTACACTCTCTAAATGGTATTTTGATTTGTCTTCTTATGTTTTCATCTTATGTTGTTTATGTATTTGTGATTTTGATTTTTGAAGCTCAGCAGTTTGTGAAAAAGCAAATTTTTTTGGAGTTTTTCAGTTCTAGTTTATGATTCTGGAATTCTTGCAGGCTTACAGCTAAAAAGTATGTTTATCTCTCTTTACAAGTTTAAAGTTATCCTTTTTAGGTGTTTAATCTGCATTTTGTGACGATTTTATGAAGTGGAGTTGTCTTAAGATCTCTCTAAGAGCCACTAATTCGGTTTTGTGATTTTGCAACTACAAGTTTAGCATGAAAGCTAAAAATTGTTTTCATCTCTAACTTCTAATCTGAGCCCCTGGTTAATTGAAGCGTCTCAAAACATCTTCTACGTTTGATCTGTGTTGCTGATTTCATAGTTATTTGCTTCTAGTATGCGTTCTTGGTGCTAATGGGTAAGTTCCATACTTCTCATTTCTTTATCAATAAAAAAAACAAATAGGTCAACACCCTTATTATGCGTTTATTCTGCGTCAATAAAAGGGGGGCAGTAGTCTTAATTCTCTAAAATTGGCCACCCCCAAATTGGGGTAATCTTCTTTACATGACCATAACTTATACCAATCTATGGATACCGAAGTTTGAGTTGCGTCTTTTCTGTAATAGATGCAACTGTGAAAATGCAAGCTGAGAAATGATGTAGGGAAGTATTTGCCTATGAGTAGTGCTCTTTCGCCAAGTTCGTTTAAGTTTCAACTTGGGGAAAGCTATATCACAGGTTCCTTTAATTATTTTCTACAATACTAGATGTTTATTCTTATTTTCTTATGATCATCAGATTTATGAGTGGTATTTTTTCCTCGCTAAGCGAGGAAAATTGACCAGAATTTGTTGATAATAGAAAGAATTACGTCCTAGTGTTGGGAGTTTGCTATTGTCTGCAGAGTTATAATTCTATTTACCAGTTTTATTTCGTGTCTTGATGCAATTCGGTTTCCTCTACTTCATTTGTGGTTCAGTCTGGAATCTTCTGCGCACCCTTTATGTTTTTTCACAATTAGTTTGTGTAAGTTAATTAATAACGTGACGATAAAACATGAGCATCTGTACCTCAAGCACAAACACATAATGGTAGTCTGGGCCTCTGGGGGTTAGTGACTACCGCCATGCAAGTGACGGATTATCATGTAATAATCTTCAAGACGATCGTATATATTACTTTAAGAGTTGACCAACCAACAGATGGAAAAATGGAAAAAGTACCAATCTACGTGTGCGTGTCCATTCTCTAATATGGAAAGAAGAAATTGGCCAACCTGCATCAACTCTGAAAACATTGGTTCGTTCCATACGAGATCGTTGGCCCATTGTTGATTGAACAATAAGTTCATATAACGGTAACATTCATAGATATTTTCTTCCTGTCACATACAACAGTTTGCACCCTCGCCCACAGCCATTGCCGCTCCACCATCCATAGCCGTTTATACTGCATACCATTGTACAGTAATTTCCTGGTACAAAAAGCTTTCGGGTCGGGTGTGCCCGTTTTATTTATCTAATCCTCAATTGACGTGCACAAGTGGCAACTAATTCCAACGATGGTTTAGCTCATCTGCATGCTCATGTCCTTGACAAATTTGTATCTTTAACATAAATCCTTAAAAAAGCAAAGAAAATTTAAGTGAGGAAAATAAACCACAACTCTCCTAACCCCTAATCCAAAGCTTCTTTTAAGTTCAAAGATGGTGGGGAGCTAAAACGAAGCAAACCAATTCCTAATTTGCACTTACAAAGAACCATGTTCTAGTTAAACTACACGACATTTTCATTCATCTATGATGATATTTGACAGCGAATAAATAATGGACCCTTGGTAAGGGCAGTGTGATACCAGTTCCAAGAAGTTGGTAGGTTGTCTCTGAAAGAGGAAACCATCAGTTGAGACTTAAGAGTATGTGGCAATAATGATCCTCTTGTAGCCCTTTTTCAACCCATCACCCCAGCTCGATCCCACATAGAATAGGTTGCATCTCATGAAAGACTACACACTCAGCTGGAACACCTCACTAAAACCAATTTGGCAGTTTCCTTGTTGATCTTTGAACATTGCTTTGCGACATTCTAAGCGGCATATGTCCCTTGTTTCTCTTCATGTACAGATATTTGATAACCATGCTATGTATCTGGGGCTGTCAACACGGATGACTGGTTTCAGTTGCACAACTGTTGGGAGTTCTTCTCTACAGTTACAACGCTAATTTGGGTTAATCCTTATGTTACTGTGTCATAATTCTCTCCTCATCTATCCCCTAACCTGTAAAATAATAGCATCTCCAAACAAATTTCTTACCTAATAGACGCTTTACTAGTTAAATTAGTACTAATATATTTCAATCAATAAGCCTATATGCTCAAAGTAACCTATTTGTATATTCGGGATTTACATGCATATATGATGTAGACATTCCAAATTCTGCAGCTCTTATGTGTGTTAAATTCTTGTAACGAGATAAGACTGGGGTAATATGGTGCTAGACTGATCAAGTTGTATCGACCCTTTATTAATTTGTTGTAGTGCACCTACTGGAACCAAGAGAAGGGGCCAGATATATATATCTTTTTCATAATGACTTTTGTTATTTTATATTTTCACAGAAGCATTTTTTAATATATATCTAGAAACTGATATCTGTTGGTGCGTTTTGTTTAGATTGTGAAACAGCTGCCGACATACTTAAGGAAAAATAATCTTCAAGATCCAAGCAGTAAGAGAAAGATAATTTGCAACGATGAACTACGTTTGGTGTTTGAGATAGACTGTACAGATATGTTCAAGATGAATAAGCTTTTAGCTAAGCATATCTCGTGATATATTGAAAGAAATTATGTATGCATTTTTTGGTTTTAGAAGAAGAATCAGGTTCAGAATCCAAACGGCAAAAGGTGGAAAAGGGTGTAGATTCTGCAATTGAAACTACAAAAGCTGAGCCATCACCTCTTATGGTGGTATCTGATGCACCCGAGAGGTTTATTGGCACTGGAGCAAGAGAAATGTCACAATCAAAGGCTTTATGTCGTGTTTAGGAGTACATAAAGTCTAACCAACTCGAGGTAAACCCTCCATAATTTTGTAGTATAATTTTTGGTAAGGAACATGTTCATTTGTGTCTAAAATTTGGTGTTCTTTTAACGTTCTCTATTTTCAGGACCCTCTAGATACTATTGCGATTATTTGTGATGCCAAGCTTTAAGAGCTATTTGGACGTGAGTCTTTCCAGTGAAATGGTATCTCAGTTACTAGTCCCACATTTTCAATCAGTAGTAACATATGGTGGTAATCTTTGCTGGTTAGTATTAAACTTGATGCATATTGATCTTTGTATTCTCCCTTGCTGGTTATTTGTCTTTTTTGGTTCCAACGGTAAATTTAATTATTTTCGTAAGTAAAGAGATTTCATATCTATACATCTTAACGTATCCCGTTTGTGTATGTTGGAGTGTGCACACGAGTTTCGGTGTGTCCGAGTTCCCGACACGCTTGAACACGGCTTTTTTAGGTATATGGAGTGTCCATGTTACATAGCTCCAAACCATCGTAAAGAATAAGCCTGCAATCACCGCTCTCTTTCCTGGCATTCCCTACTCAAAACACCGCATTTGTACAAGGAAGATGGTTAGAAAGAGTAATTAAATATTTTCCATTTCTCTAGCGTGTGGAGAGTATCCTGTAAACCATTAATTTGCATAAAATCAGATTTTACGAGAGCCACATCTTATATGTGTTAGTTTTTGTAATGATTATTTTTAATGTTTATAAAAGCTCTTTCTAACGAGCTAGGGTAGCTATTTCAGATGCTTTAAATCTGCTTAATTAGTATGACCGGCGGGGACGCTGGGTGAAGGTAAAAGTCAAATCATGGATGCATTGAATTGTTGTTTAGCCTTCTTCTAGCTTTCAACCAATCGAGTACTAGTGAGATCTAAGAAATATAATTTTGGTTTAATTTTTTCATTGTTAAGATGCATACTCTAATTTCTATCACTTTTTTGCAATTGCAAAAGAAAGCAATCTTGTACTACTGTCTGAAAATCATATCCTTTCTATTTGAAGATTTTCCAACCAGATTAGGTTGGCTTTAAAACTCTCATAAAAACGGACAACATTCTCTTGTGTTTGCAGATGCATGTTGTACATGGCTTAGTCGTGACCTCCCATGGTACAGCAGAACGAACGGTCTTCTTCTTTTGTTTATCTTTTCTTGTATTGGATGGTTAGATGTTCATACAACTTGGTAATATATGAGCAGAATGAAGTAATGCTCACGGTCTACTAGCAAATAATGCATTAATATTTTGCACCTTTGTCCTGGCTTTAGTTTTTGCACAATCTACTTTTATCTCTAACAGTAGAAAACTGTTCATGTATGAATTGTACCAGTCTATATTGGTTGTTCCAAGTTTCTGTGTTGTGTTGCTTCGAAGTAGTTTTGTTGTTGTGTATTGTATGAGCTGAAATCATATTTGTACCTATACTGAGTGAATACTGTATGTGCCCCGTAACTGACTCTTCAATTGTCACAAGACTCACCACAAGACCTTATATAGAAAATAAGAAAAAAGAGACTCAACAATATGGCTGGGGTATTAACCGTTGATCTTCCATGTCCTAAACAATTTGTCCAAAAAAATGAGTCTCCACCGTTGGATTTCAAGATTTGTTCGAAAAACTTGATCTTAGCCGTTGATTTTCCAAATCGATCTCGAGGTGCTTCTCGATGATATGAAGATCAGGTCTCTCTTCTCTTTATATACAATTCCACCATTTTTGATCCCCTATTCTCTATTATCTTGTCCAACGAAACATCAAAAACAAAAAATAACTAAAACTGAGATTCAAAAACGAAAAGCAACTACTAAAACGAATTCACAAAAGACTATACTACCACATTTAGATTCCAAGAAACCGCAAATGCCACTTTGATTTTTTTATGGACATGTAGCTTTTTTCCAATAAATACAAATATTATTCACACTTAATGCTTAAATATTTTATGAGCATAACGGTCTAGCACGCGTGTCAGCGCGTGCCTCCTGTGCTTGCTAAAACTAAGTGGAAAGCTCCTACAACATATCAGAAGGGTAAAAACAAGAAACAAGGAATCACTACACAACTTGAAACTGAGGTTATATATATATATACATATATAGAATAATAAATAAATATTATATAATTAACATCCATAATATTATTTGATACAGCTAAGGGATGATAGTTCTAGTAGTCCGAAGTCCCGAACCATATCAAAATTAGAAGATATTCATGTTAAAACTACTACTACAAGGGCAAAGTCGAAGAAAATGAAACAACTCACCAAACAACTGTCCAAAGATAAGGTTAATTGCATTTTACCTATTATTACAATCTGGATTTATTATTAACAAAATAATTATATATCATAAACATTTTATTTTTATAGTCTCTAGAAGGTA
Source organism: Kingdonia uniflora (assembly GCA_014058105.1). Classification (NCBI taxonomy): domain Eukaryota; kingdom Viridiplantae; phylum Streptophyta; class Magnoliopsida; order Ranunculales; family Circaeasteraceae; genus Kingdonia; species Kingdonia uniflora. The sequence goes on along the minus strand of JACGCM010001824.1, from coordinate 478,628 downwards.
AACTTGATAGCCCTAGATCCTCAACCATGCCAGCTTTGGAAGAAGTATATAATATAAATAATACACAATATCATACAATTTGTTGTTTACAATTTTACAATCAGAACACTACTAACTACTATATCTATATATAAATTTTTACTAAGAAATGCTTGAAAATGACAACCACTGTTGCTTTAGAGAGAGAACCTACAAATGAAAACCCTATCTTACAAAAGCGTATGAATCGTGAACTTTTTAGCGTTACCGAAAAGTCCGGTACAACTGCATTTAATAACATGGAAGATGTTGAAGATATCAATGATGATACCTCAAGCGATGGATCCAACAATAATATTGAAAATGATGATAAAGAAGAAAATATAAGCGAAGATGAAGACACAAACTAATTTAATGATTTAATTATGCGTTGTAATTTAAAATAATCTATATTTCCCAACAAAAGGTTGACTATATTTTTTTCCATGTTCTATATTACAACTATTCTTAATTAATAATAATGTTTCTCATGTAAAAATTAATATATATTATACAATCCTTTATATTTTGTTTAGATAAAAAGTTAATAACCAAAACCAACTTCAAATATACCTTCAACACTTAAATGCCTTTCTTCAATAAATACAAATATTATTTACACTTAATGCATAAATATTTTTTGAGCATAACGGTCTAGCATGCATGTTAGCGCATGCCTAAGTGCTCGTATAACTAGAAGTTGTTCATTGCAGGTGGTCCTGTGTTAACGTATTATCTCCTTCACATGTTAGTGATAGACTTAAGCTAAATTCCGGTGAATCTTGAATTGACATTATTGATATAGTCAGATTAACTTTTTGTTGATTCTAGATGAAGATGACTGAGTACCAATTTCGTAATATAAAGTCAATGGAAGTCTTCCTACTTGGCTTTTATGTTTTGATTTGTCTTCTTGTTTTTCACTATAAAAATTAGAGCATCTTCCTGGAAATATTATACTTTTTTTTTGATAAATTAGAAAATATTTATACTCTCCTTGAGTTTGATTACAGAACAAGATCCAATATTCTTTCGAAACTATCGTTTAAACATTTAGTTTAAGGTAAACCCAGTTATGTTTTCTAACCATTTAGTTTTTGTCATTGCCTTAGATTTAACTCTGTCAAATCAACTCTAACTTCATTTTACTTTACATACTTATGAACTTAGCCATGTATCTATACCATGTACTTCTAGAACTATTTCCTTACTGCTATGGTTTAACCATGAATGTACGTAGACGGGTATCGAAGGGCTACTACTGGCTGCTGAATGAATTTTAAGCAAGCTTCAGTCAAGGGATAAACTATTTACTGGGCTTAACAGATTTTAAAAATGGATCACGCAACTCACTTAAAAGGATTGATTCCATCTTAGCTTTTTCTCTTTGAGTTCAAAAAGTGTTTAAGATAGTACCAATTTGAAATTATAATTTATGTTTTTTAGCTATAGGTTGGATCTATGAGATAAAAATTAGATCTAATTAACATTTTTGCTAACAAAGTCTTCCGTTGAACAGTTCTGATTAGGAACATATTATGTACTACTCTTTTCCATGCAATAGTAATCAAAACATCTATTTATTTTAAGTTGTAGTAAGAAATTAGGTCAATGAGTACTGTTAGTTTCTAAACTATTAATTTGAGTAGGTAGAGGTTTATAAATTTAATAACTCTACTTGAGTTTGATTACAAAAGTGGAGCTTAATCCGAAGAGATTAATTCATTCACTACTTTCCGTGTAAAGATTTGGGAATAGAGCTCAAACAATTCTTCTTCTTCTTCTTCTTGTTAAAGTCAACGCGAGTTTCGTTTCATTTTATGTTTTTGGGCAATGCTATATATCTAGGTGGTATATATGTTTATGTACTAAGTAATGAAATGATAAACATATATATGTATATTAGATTGAGAAAAACACGATACTTGAAAAATGATTGAAGATCATCTTTTACTAGATATTGATACTTGAAAAATACGATAACTTTTGTTTGATTTCAGTTATAATCAGTTTTTACTATCACCGCAGATATCATGGAAAGCCCTAGAATTAGAGAAGCAAGGAAAACACTTATTGCTTCTATTAGAAAAGAGAGCCGACCCAGACCACCTTCTCAGCATTGTTGTATCCGCAGAGTTTCCAAGCGCCTCCGTGAAATAAAAGAAGATGCTTATGTCCCTGAGATTATATCATTTGGCCCATTGCATCGAGGCAAACCGAGTTTAAAAGCCATGGAAGAGCACAAAATATGGTATTTCCATGATCTTATGTCTCGATTGCCTGAGACATTCTTGGAAGACATGGTCAGAGTCATTGAAAAATTGAAGGGAGATTCTCGTGCTTGTTACGCGGAAGCAATCAACATGTCCAGTGAAGAATTTGTAAGAATGATGTTATTTGACGGTTGCTTTATGATTGAGCTCTTTTCCAGGTATAGAACAAGGAAACCTGCAACAAAAAACGACCCGATATTCAATGTGTATGGGATGTTGGAAACCATTAGGCGGGACATGCTATTGCTTGAAAACCAGCTTCCTTTTATTGTTCTAGAGCATTTGTTCAACATAGTCAATTGTTACCCTTTTACAAATCCTCCCCCTTTTACTTCTTCCGTAACACCTTTTCTTGCCTGCAGCTGGGAAGTGCAATCTCTATCTAGCAGTAAACATACACATGCATTGAATTTAGTGCGCAACCATTATCTTTGGCACTCCCAAGAGTACAAAATAGCAAATTTAATGGAGATTATACCTATACCTTGTGCGTGGGACCTCTACCAATCAGGTGTAAAGTTCAGGAAGAGTAGTTCTGACGATAGGTGTGAAATTACATTTACTGAAGATGGAGTATTTGAGATCCCTATTATTAGATTTACTGATTGTGACGAAGTTCATTACCGGAACATTATTGCCTTAGAGCAATGTGATAAAGACTGCACACATAAGTTCATATCTTACGTCTATCTCTTGGATCTTCTTATTAACACAGAAAAGGACGTTAGATTACTATGCGACAGAGGAATTATTGAAAATTACTTAGGCAGCCATGAAGAGTTAGCTCTCGTCATCAATAAGCTATGCACAAACGTGCTCATGAAAGGTTCCTTCTACACTGAGCTTTGTACCAAAGTATATGCATACCACAAAAGGAGAAGGAACAGATTGAGAGCAACATTGAAGCGTGACTATTTCAATACACCGTGGAAAATTATTCAAGTCATCGCTGCCTCTTTACTTTTGCTTCTCACATTCTTACAAACCTTGTATACCATGAAATAATTGAGATAATGTTATTCGACGATTTTTATTGGACCAGATGAATGCCATAAATGTATTCCATTTGTTTGAAGGTTTACAATGTACATGAAACTATGTTTTATCTTCTTTTGGGGACATTACCATGTTTATTCTCTACTGATTTATCCACCAGCGTTGTATGTATATCCATTATCATAAAATTTGTAAAATATGTGCATGCATGGTTTGCAATAAGTCTGTATTTAACAGTTTAAGTATTTTCACACTCAGGCGCTTTTCAAATCTCAGCAACTCAACTAGTACTTTAAGAGGCCGTGACATGGGATTATGAATTAATGGTCTACGCATAACCTAAATCAAATTGATTCAATTATCTAATGTCAAACAAGCAATTGGAATATAAAGACAAGGCCAAACAATTTTAACCCTATGGAAAACCTTTCTCATGAGAAAAACCCACAGGTCGCTGTCGAATCACTCGACAACTAAACAATCTACTATTGAAATTAAATTACAAGTATTCAATTACTTATAAACTCGATAAACACATCTTGTGGTTACCTCTCCTCTAATTGAACTCCTCGTAGTCGATTCTACCTTCTCGCAACTTCTTGCTCCAATATCTCATCGAAGCTTCCTTTCTTGAATCCTTCAAGTTCTTCAATCCATGATTAGGGTTTCTTAATCAATGATGATTGATTCAAGATTTGAGTATTTTAGTTCTCTCTTGAATCTCTCAAGAATAATTTCTTCTCACTCTAAAAAACAAGCCCTAGAAAAATAAGTTTTTCAAGAAGTGAGTTCTGATAAAAGGAAAGTTGTCTTTTATTAGAAAGCAGAAATTACGTTCTCTGTTCGAATAGAATTAAATGTATTTGAATAAAAATCAGACTAAGCCAATCTATTCGAATACATTTATTTTTATTTGATTAAAAAGAAACATGAAGAAATAGGCTGAGCCAATCTATTCTAATAAAAAGAATTCTATTCGAATAAAAAATAGTCTGAGACATTTTATTCAAATACAATAAAATCTATTCGAATAGAAATGTTTCCAGTTCTATTCGAATAGAAATGGAATCTATTCGAATAGAAGTTCTGTTGTCTTAAAAAACATACTTATTACCTTTTCCATACTCTGCAAAAATATATAGGGCTTCATATTATAGAACAAAGAGTTAGAAACCCACTTACCTGTTCAGTGTGAGTCCAGCTGTAGTCGCTCAAGGTGCAATCGATGATGACGAGTAACCACGAGATAATGCTGACATCTAAACTAGACACGAAATGAAATAAACTCCAACTATGGATGTTTCAGATAGGACCAAAAAATATATATTCTATGACCACAAGAATTTTTATCTTTCAAGATTAAGTATTTTTGGCTCAAGAGATCACTTGTAATAAGATATCAGCCTCTAGTATTAAAAATTACAATGACTAAATCTTCAACTCGTGGTCGTGGTTTTTACCTATTCAAAGATTTTCCGCGATAAATCACTTGCGTCATTTCTTGAATTACACTCATTCTTGTCATAGGTACATTTGGTATAAAATTTAATTTCGAGCTACAAAATTAGGCCATTACATTTGGCGTCGTCTATGAGAAAAAAAACATTTCTACGATATCCTAAGGCATTCATTTACTCTACAATCCATTTCCAATCATGGCTACTTCCAAGCGACCAACAACAAGAGTCCAGCTCGATCTTTTAGTTGAACCAGAACAGCTCGCTGAACTAAGGGCAAATCTCTACGTCGAAACAGAGAAGCGTAATGATCTCGAGAATCAGTTAGTTCTTGACCGTGAGCTCCACAAAAAAAATCTCGAAAGTGAGCGTCAAGCTTGTCTGACAGCATTCAAGAGACATGAAGAACATATGACAACTATGAAGACCACTTTGCAAGCTTTGCAAGATACTCAACAAGCTCCCCTTACCAGAAATCATGATCAAGTGCCAGCGAACTCCCGAGTTTCTGTACGAGAACGATTAGGATCTCAATCAGCAACCAACAAAGCCATTTTTAGAAATCTTCAGAACGAACCACAAGCTTCAATTTATTTGGGAAGAGAAACTCAGTCCGATATCAGTAAAGGTCCCCGGCCTTCCAAATATCAAGAAGAGGAGCGACCTCAACCCAGAATACTAGACCATAAACACTTGAGCGAGGGCACCGGTACTCATAATCCTCGACCGGCTCACCAAGTTACTCAGGCACCACGTTAGTATGCCCTACAAGAACGTATGAATCAATGTATCAAGGAGTTAATTGAAGCATAAATACTGGGCAATAAGGATGATCTCACCAAGTTATAAGATAGTCTGATTGCCAAAAAGTTATTTGATATAGAAGTACTAACAGGTTTTCATACTCCCAAATACGTAAATACAAGGGCAATACTAATCTGAAGGAGCACATTCAGTAATTTTGTGATTCATTAGGATTGTATTCAAATCTCAGCCATATTCTATGCCGTCTATTCGCCACAAGTCTATAAGGGGAACCGCTACGGTGGTTCCATTCTCTACCTGAAGGTTTCATCCTCACATTCGACCAACTACAGAAGATTTTCATCAATACATATGCTCACAATAAGGACAAAGAAGAGAATTTTTATTCTCTTATTAGTCTTAAACAATCTCAAGGAGAGAAGCTCGAGGTCTTTCCAAAGAAGTTTTTGGAGCTCGAACGAAAAATTGATAATCTTGATCAGAAAACAGTTATTACTGCGTTTACAAATGTACTACAACTCGATTGCAAAGAAAAATAACATCTCTTCTTAAGCAAACCCACAACCTTGGAAGACATAATTACCAAGGTCAATGGGTATGTCGACCTTGAAAGGATGATGACCGAAAGGCATAAATCTACTCAATCTATCCTAACCACTAAAGGTCAAAACACAGAATGTAACAGTGAACTAAAGAAGGACCAGGGTGATCAAAAGTGTTCCAAGGCAAATACAGGCAAATCTCAGAAAGGCAATTTATTGCCCAAGCCGGTCCTCCCCATGATGAATGTCTAGATCTTACAAAAATTTTATGTGCAGGCGAAAGACAAGTTCTACCGTGTATCTCAACCACTGGAACCGATTGAAGACAAACCATACTGCATGTATCATAAGGTAAATTATCATAAAACTGATAATTAATATGATTTACAGAGGTTGCTGGAATATATTTTCAAAGACGGAAGAATGCAGGAGTACATTGTCGATCTGGAAGGGCAAGAATGGTAGCTACAAGATGCAAATCGAAATAGTTCAAATCGAAGACCAAGTCGAGGAAAAAAACTTATACCATATGTACCACAACAATATGATTGAGATCCTTAGATTAACAACTCTTCTAGGTTTAAATAATGGAGATTATCAGAGTACTACGATCTCACTGCTCAAGATAAAAAAAGCTAAGCTCCTTCCCGAATCAAGGAATCGACGACTTGGGATTTTATTCAAAGATTGTGATATAAGTCACGTCAAGTTTCCTCAACATGACACTCTAGTTATCATGATGAAGATGATGAAATTTGCAATGCATACAATGATGATTGATACTGGTAGTGGTATTAAAATTCTCTTTCAAAGCACAATCGAATAAATGGGATTGGCCGATCAAGTTATTCCAAGTGACATTGATATCAGTGGCTTTAATGGCTTTAAGAAAAAACGAATAGGTAAGATCTTCCTACCCATCACCGCTGGACCTACCACACATCATTAACGCCAAGTCTTATTAATTACTTAAGGATTATGGGTCGTTGTTGGATCCATAACATGGAAGCAATCGCTTCCACGTATTATCAAACACTTTCCTTTAAGCACAACGGTGGCATCTATAAAATCAAAGGCAGTCAAAAGCTCTCTCGAGCTTAAAAAAATACCATCTCTGCCATTCTCGACATATCTAATAGATTTACTGCATAGTAATTACAGAATTATAGAAACTGGCCACACCGATGACCAACCTTCAACATAAGAACCTATAGAGTACATAGACATTGATGGACCTAGTAGGGGTACTTATATTGGTATCAAGCTCGTCCAGCACGAAAAGGAAGCATTCGTTCACTTTTTACGAATGAACCGAGACATTTTTGCTTGGACTTTTAAGGAAATGCCAAGAGTTGACCCAGCCATGGCATGTCACAGATTGAGCATCAACAACAACGCCATGGCGGTCAAACAGAAATAGGGAAAACTTTTACCTCGTCTTCGAGATGAGGTTAACAATGAAATAGATAAGTTGATCAAAGTCATATTCATTTGAGAAGCTAAGTACCCGGATTGGATCTCCAATATTGTCGCAGTTCCAATGAAGAATGAGAAAGTTTGAGTTTGCGTAGATTTTGCAGATCTAAACAAACACACTCTAAAGGATAATTTTCCTCTTCCAATCATTCATCAAAATTTTAATTTAACGGCAGGACACTAGCTCTTATCTATGATGGATGTTGCTTTTGGATACAATCAGATTCCTCTCTTCGATGACGATAAGGAAAAGTCTACTTTAAACACTAAAAAAGGACTTTATTAGTGTAGAATCATGCCTTTCAGACTGAAGAACGCAAGAGTAACTTATCAAATATTAATGACGATAAAGTTCAAAACATTCTTGGGGAAAATAGTAGAAGTTTACATCGATGATCTACTCCACAAAAATTAACAGTCAAAAGACCATATCACCAATTTCTCCACGGTCTTCCATATTTTATGCTCATACAAGATGCAACTAAACCATGATAAATGTCAATTAGTAGTGCACTCAAGCAAGTTCCTTGATAACCTCATCAGCAAGAAGGGGATTGAAGCCGACCCAGATCAAATTTAAGCTTTTCTCAACATGCCCTCTCTAAAAACAAAGAAGGACGTTCATAAACTCATAGGAAAGATTACTGCTATTAATCGATTTGTCTCTAAGTCTTCAGATCGATGTTGGTAGCTATTTTTACTACTTTGAGGGTGTACCAAACGAGGAAAGGTTTAGCCCAACGAAGAGATCCAATATACAGAAGAATGCGAAGCAACATTTTAGGAACTCAAAACCTATCTGGGGAAGTCTCCCATCATGAGCACCCCGATAGACAATGAAGAATTGATCATCTACCTCGCAGTTATAGAAAATTCTATCAGCTCGATCCTCATTCGACTTGAGGGAAAGGTCAAAAAACCAATCTATTTTATCAGCAAAACCCTCACTCTAACAGAAACAAGATATTTTAAGATCGAGCAACTCCTTCTAACTCTCATTTATACTTTGCAGAAGCTCAAGCACAACTTCCAAGTTCATTATGTTAAGGTTATGATGAACTACCCACTCCAGGAAATTTTGTCTAAAAAAGAAAAATCACGACGAGTGTAACAATGGTCTGTCAGTTTGGGAGAACATGATATCAAGTTTGAACAACGTCATTCAGAAAAAAGTTAAGCCATTGTCATATTTTTGGTAGATTTTCTAGTAGAAGATCTAGATTGGGAGAAGTATAAGCCCAATCTCACAGAAAAGATAACAGAAGATCCACCTACAAAGCCATTTGACGAGCGAGCTGAATAGATTACAAGAAAAGGATGACGACTTCTTACAAATGGCTCAGTATGACTCGCAGGGCCAGGAATTAGAATTGTACTGATTACCCCATTAAATGATAGAATCGAAAAATCAATCTACTTGGATTTTGAAGTTTCAATCAATGTTACAGAATACAAAGTTATAATTCATGGGCTTGATTTAGCGCTCGAGCTCGACATTCCCGAGCTATCAGTCTATACAGATTCTTTGCTAATCGTCCACCATTACTCTGAACAGTACAAGAAAAATGGAAAGATGGTCAAATATGTAGCCCTCATTGTTGATAGGATGAGCAGATTCGCGAAAGAAACTCTCGACTATTTACCACGAGGTGAGAGCAGGCATGCCAATTCCATGACATACTTAGTTAGGGCCTTGGGTACAGAAGCACGATACCTCCAAATCAAAGTAATATCGAACCCCACTATTGATCTCCACTCTGTATGCGCGATCAACACTGGGGGCGGTGAAGAGGAAGATGACGATTGGTAGAAACCTTTTATTGCCTACTTTGGCCCGTACAACGAATATGATGGGTCCCTTCTAGTAAATCCAAAAGAATGCCGACATTTTATTAAAAACTCAAAGCGTTATATAGTTTAGAGTAGCTGTTTATATCGCCGATCAGTGACATGGCCTTATCTTAAGTGCCTTTCCAAGAAAAAAGCCAATGGAATGCTCAGAAAATTTCATAAAGTAACTTGTGGCTCCCATACCGTAGGTCAGTCACTTGTAAATAAAACAATTGCACAAGGAGTATTCTGGCCGAGAATGTGCAAGCAAGCGGAAGAGTACTTACAAAGATACGATACATGTCAACGACACAGACACATAATATGAACTCCTACACTCGAACTACATGTAAGCAAGGTCTTCTAGCCCTTCAAGTGTTGGGCGTTCGATCTCGTGGTAAAATTTCCCAATATGCCAGGTAACCGATGTTTCCTACTCATGGCAATAGATTACTTTACGAAATGGGTGGAAGCAGTAACTTTTTGTCGAACTAGAGAAGAAGAGAAGAAATTGAAACCTGATGGGTCAGTTGAAAAATACAAAGCTAGGCTTGTGGTTAAAAGATTTAGACATAGAGAGAACATTGATTTCTTTGACACTTATTCTCCTATTACTAGAATTACTTCGATTAGAGTATTACTTGCTACTGCTACTATATATAACTTAGTAGTTCACCAAATAGACATTAAAAATACTTTTTTGAATGGTGACTTGGATGAAGAAATTTACATGGACAAGCCTGAGGAATTTATCGTGCCTGGTCAGGAACGTGAAGTCTACAAATTGGTAAAGTCCTTATATAGTCTCAAACATGCACATAAACAGTGGCATGAGAAATTTGACAACTTAGTCATATCACATAGGTTTAAAATTAATGAAAGTGACATATACATTTATTTAAAGGATGTAGATAATATTTGTACTATTATATGCTTATATGTGGATGGCTTATTAATTTTTGGATCTAACATCTTTGCTGTTAATGTTGTCAAGATTCTACTAAGTTAAAATTTTGACATAAAGGATTTAGGGGAAGCTAGTGTAATTTTGGGAATTAAGATTACTAGGACTAAAAGTGGTATAAATTTAGATCAATCTAATTACATTGAGAATATCTTGAAAAAGTATAACTACTATGACTGTAAACCTGTGTGCACCTCTTACGAATCTAGTAAGAAGCTATTCAGGAATACTAGAGATAGTATTTGACAAATAGAGTATGCTAGTATCATTGGCAGCCTTCGGTATGCTACTGATTGTACTAGGCCAGACATTGCCTACCTCGTGGGGATGTTATGTAGATTTACTAGTTGCCCTGGTATGGAGCATTGGTATGCTATAAAAAGGGTCATGCGGTATCTAAAAAGAACCATGAACCTAGGAATACAATATGAGCGATTCCCCGCAGTCCTAGAGGGATTTACCGATATTGATTGGAATACCCTATCTAAAGACTCCAAGGCTACCAACGGTTCTATCTTTAACATTGCTGGTGGTGCAATTTCTTGGAGGTCCAAGAAACAAACTATTTTAGCACAATCTATGATGAAGTCTGAACTGATAGCACTAACTATTACCAGTGAGGTGGCATATTGATTAAGAAACCTTTTGTCAGATATCCCTTTATGGGATAAGCCGGTACCAACTATACTTATCTACTGCAATAGTACTAGAGCTATTGCAAAAGTGTAGAATCGTTATTATAATTACAAGAAATGACAAATACGTTGTAAGTACATCACCGTAAGAGAGAAACTTACTTCTGGGGCTGTCAGAGTGGATTACTCAGTCAATAGCAAACCTAACTGATCCTTTGACGAAAAGGTTAGCTCGAAAGAAGGTGTGGAATACCTCGAAAGGGATGGGTCTAAAGCCCGTATAGTTAGAATATCTATGATGGTAACCCAACCTATAGACTGGAGATCCCAAGAAATAGGTTCAAAGGGAAAAACAAGTCATGATAATTAAGAAGAATCGTACACTTTTAAGAAGGGGTAGTTACTCTTAGTCCATCCCTATAAGAGCATGACATCCTGCAGCGATTTAAGAAATAGGTTGAGCTATTCTATAACTCTTAATGAGGGTTATACTCTATGTGGAGTAGAGTACCTAACTATAGGAGTACTCCTGATAGACACACCTTGATAATTATGAAAGTAAGGCATCTTCCTATGGGAACTTGGGCAAGTTCTCTAGAGCCTTCATTAGAGCTGGGATACGAGCGTATAACCGTATAACACTGACATTTTTTCAAAGCTTTGCACTATAAAAGTTGTGTGTGGTGTACCTTAGTTGCACCCTTCATAATTAGAGTTCATGATGAATGTCACTCTAATCTCTAGTACTTCAAAAATATATTTACTATGTAAAGGTTCAAGTCAAAAGATACCTCTACTTACGCACTGCTTTAGATTTTCTATTCGCATATGCTTTCTCGATATAGTGGGGGATTGTTGGGTTTTATATCTCCAAAACTCTTTGTGGCTTTTTTAGTCCCACATTTCTTGGAAGAGTAGTTATTTAATTTGATATAGCCTAGATCCTTTAATCTGAGTCTATTCGACCTGGATCATTTCGATCCGAGTCTACGAGTCTATGTGACCTTGAGTTCCTAGAAGACCAATTCGAACTGAGTCTATTCGACATGAACCAATGCGAACTGAGCTTATTTGACCTGGAGTTCCCAGTAGACAAATTCGAACTGAACTTTTTCTTTTTTGAAGTCCTCAACGTAACGTATTACTATTTTGTAATTAAGTCTTAAATATTTTACTTCTGTTTCAAACATGTTTTGATGGCATATCCCACTATTAACTCTTGTTACCATTTTAAACTTGCTCTATATAAAAAGAAGTTGTGCCTCAGTTTTAGATTATCTAATAAACAATTCTTCTCTTCGATATGATCATGTGTCTAGAATCCGAGTAAAATAGTTGTAAGTGCAAATCATTAGAAGGTCCTTCTTCCATGCAAGAGAAGTTCATACTCTGCTATTTTATCCTGAAGGGGACGCAACAATTAACTGTTTACAAAGGGCAGTGCGGCAAAATTTCTTAAAGATAGAGACCTAGACGTCGAATTAGCATTTCCTGATCAATACATTGATACCTCCAGTTCGTCTTGCTATTAATATTGTTCTAAATTCTATGGATCTCTGCTCCCGATAATTTCTGCAGAGGTAACATAGTATAGTTTTTATATTATAATTTTAAGATGCTCTAGTATCTGTTATGGACGGAGATAGTGATATCCGACCTATCTTCACCGACAACAACAAACCTTTCAAATTCGAAGGTCAGAACTTCCGTCGGTAGAAATAGAAAATGTTTTTTTATTTGACTACTAAGATAGTAGCTGAGTCGTGTGTCTCTACTAAGCCTAAGGAAGTTGAACCCGTATCCCCTGAATCTGTATTGGCCCTAGAGAAATAGACTGCAAGTGATTTTCTTTGTAAGAATTTTATCCGGAATGGACTTAGCGATGACCTGCATGATTTCTACTCTGTGTTGGAATCCGCTATGAAAATTTGAGACACTCTCCAGAAAAAGTATGATGCAGAGGAGGCTGGGTCGAAAAAGTACGCGGTTAGCCGCTACTTGATTTTTAAGATGCATGACGATAAGTCAGTCATAACCCAGTCTCATGAACTTCAAAAGATAGCTCATGAAATTATTTCTGAGGGTATTAAATTAGATGAACAATTACTAGTTGCTGTCCTCATAGATAAATTTCCTCCGGTCTGGAAGGAATTCAAAAATACCCTTCGACATAAGTCAAAAAAGTTTTCTATCAAGATCCTTATCGTGCGTCTCCACATTGAGGAAGGAGCTAGAAAACAAGACATTAATGAAGAAGTTATGTTTGTGTCTAATCACAACAAGAACAAGATCATCAATGCTTCTTTGAAGCTGGTGAAAAAGGGTATGAAAAACCAGTCCAGCAAACCAAACAAGAACCCTGGCTCGAATAACTCTATACGTACCTACCTCAAAAACAAACAAACAAGAATATGTTCAGTTTATTTGTTATAACTATAGTGGACCAGGACACATGACTCGGGACTACCGTAACAAAGCGAAACCTGCAAAGGTCCATTTATCGAGCATGTGTCTAAAGAACTTCTGGTTGCTATGATATCTGAGGTTAATATGGTCAGTGGCTCGGAATGATGGTAGATGGACTCTGGTGCTACCCGCCACGTCTATTATAATAGGGAGATGTATAAGACTTATGTTGAAACTATGGGTAAGAACGTATTGTTAGGGGATACCCATACTACAGAGGTTGCTTGAACTATAAACATTGAGCTAAAGTTTACCTCTAAGAGGACTCTCATTCTAAAGGATGTGCTCCATACCCCTCAAATGAGGAAGAATCTTGTATTTTCTTTTCTTCTGAATAAGGCAGGGCTTACATAGATTATTGGAGGTGACATTTATATGATCACCAAGAATGAGGAATTTGTGGGTAAGGGCCATGCGTGTGATTCTATGTTTAAACTTAATATTGATATGATCAATAAAGAATCTTCTTCTTACTCTGTGTGTACTTTTAATTTTTGGCATAGTAGGCTTTGTCATGTTAACAAGAAGCTCATTAAAAGTATGTGTAACCTGAGTTTGATTCCATAATTCTCTTTGGACTATTTTAAGAAATGTGAATATTGCTCTCAAGCAAATATCACTAAGACCCCTCACAAATCTGTACAAAGAGAATCTAGAACCTTGGACTTTATACACTGACATTTGTGAATTAGAAGAGATCTTAACTAGGAATGGGAAACATTATTTTATAACTTTTATTGATGACCATTCTAATTACACTTATGTATACCTTATGGCTTACAAGAGCGAAGCTCTGAACATGTTTAAGATTTTCCTTGCTGAAATTAAGACTCAATTTGGAAAGAAAATAAAATATTTTCAGAGTGACAGAGGAGCTGAATATGACTCGGGAATTTTCAGCGAGTTATATAAGTCCACAGGGATTATTCACGAAACCACAATTCCTTATTCACCTAAAATGAACGGAAAGGGTGAGCGTAAGAAAAATACTTATACATAACTAGTAGTTGCTTTAATGCTAAGTTCAAGAGCTGCTTCCCACTGATGGGGAGAGATATTGTTAACTTTTAGTTATGTGTTAAACAGAGTTCCTAACTCGAAGACTTTGACCACACCTTTAGAATTATGGAATGGCAGAAAGCTGAATGTCTTATAGTTTAGAGTTTGGGAATGTTTAACATATGTCAGGATACCTGATCCTAAAAGGTCAAAACTTGTTAGTCGTGCTTATAAATGTGTTTTCATTTGTTATACAATTAACAGTAAAGCGTATAAATATTTTAACTTGCAAAACAAAACTATTATTGAATCTATTGACGCTGACTTTTATCAAGACAAGTTTGCTTTTATATCTAGAGATTATGAGGGTTCCTCATCTAGTTTTGTTACACCCAGGATAGACGAACCTAGAAATTTAGAAATTAAAGACATTATTACTTATGTTAGGTAAAGCAAGAGAGCTCGAGTGGAGAAGGACTTTGGTTCTGATTTTGAAGTATGTACTCTTGAGAGAGATCCGTCTACCCTCAATGAGGCTATTACCTTCCCTGATTTGGATGTTTGGCCGGATGCTATCAACAGTAAGATGAACCCTATGTAATCCAATGGAACTTGGTTTCATTCTAATTTACCTCCCAATTGTAAGGCAATTGGTTGTAAATGGATCTTTAAAAAGAAATTAGTACCTGATGGGTCAGTTGAAAAATACAAAGCTAGGCTTGTAACTAAAGGATTTAGACAGAGAGAGAACATTAATTTCTTTGACACTTATTCTTTTGCTACTAGAATTACTTCAATTAGAGTACTTCTTGCTACTGTTGTTATACATAACTTAGTAGCTCACCAAATGGACATTAAAACTGTTTTTTTGAACGATGACTTGGATGAAGAAAATTTACATGGACCAACCTGAGGGATTTATCGTACCTGGTCAGGAATGTAAAGTCTACAAATTGACGAAGTCCTTATATGGTCTTAAATAGGCACCAAAATAGTGGAATGAGAAATTTGAAAACTTAGTCATATCACATGGGTTTAAAATTAATGAAAGTGACAAATACATTTATTTCAAGGATGTAGATAATGTTTGCACTATTATATGCTTATATGTGGATGACTTGATGATTTTGGACCTAACATCTTTGTTGTTAATGATGTCAAGATTCTATTAAGTCAAAATTTCGACATGAAGGATTTGGGAAAAGCTAGTATAATTTTAGGAATTAAGATTACTAGGACTGAAAGTGGTTAAACTTTAGATCAATCAAATGTAAACTTTAGATCAATCAAATTATATTGAGAAGATCTTGAAAAAGTATAACTACTATGACTGTAAACCTATGTGCACCCCTTACGACTCTAGTTAAAAGTTATTCAAGAATATTGGTGACAGTATTAGACAAAATGAGTATGTTAGTATCATTGGCAGCCTTTGGTATGCTACTGATTGTACTAGGCTAGACATTGCCTACGTAGTAGGGATATTATGTAGATTTACAAATTTTCTTGGTATGGAATATTGGTATGCTATAGAAAGGGTCTTGCGGTATCTGAAAAGAACCATGAACCTAGGAATACAATATGAGCGATTACCCGCAGTCCTAGTGGGATTTACCGATGCTGATTGGAACACCCTATCTGAAGACTCCAAGGCTACCAGCAGTTCTATCTTTAACATTGCTGGTGGGGCAGTTTCTTGGAGGTCAAAGAAATAAACTATTTTTGCCCAATCTACGACGGAGTCTGAATTGATAGCACTAGCTGCTGCCAGTGAGGAGGCAGGTTAATTAAGAAACCTTTTGTCATAAATCCCTTTATGGGATAAGCCGGTACCAGCCATACTTATCCACTACGATAATACTAGAGCTATTGGAAAAGTGCATAATCGCTATTACAATGACAAAAAATGACAAATTCATCGTAAGAACAGCATCGTAAGAGAAAAACTTACTTTTGGGGTTGTCAAAGTGGATTTTATTCGGCTAGAAGTGAACCTGGCTGATCTTTTGATGAAAGGGTTAGCTCAGGAGAAGGTGTGGAACACCTCGAAAGGGATGGGTCAAAAGCTCGTATAGTTAGAATATTTGTGATGGTAACCCAACCTATAGACTTGAGATCTCAAGAAATAGGTTCAAAGGGAAAAACAAGTCATATGATAATTAAGAAGAATCGTGCATTTTTAAGAAGGGTAGTCCATCCCTATAAGAGAATGACATCCTGTAGCAATTTACGGTTGAGTTATTCTATAACTCTTAATGAGGGCTTACTCTATGTGAAGTGGAGTACCTTATTATAGGAGTACTCCTGATAAACTCATCTCGATGATTGTGGAAGTGAGGCCGCTTCCTATGGGAACTGGGTAAGTTTTCTAGAGCCTTTATTAGAACTGGGATATGAGCATATGGCCGTATAGCGCTGACATTTTTTCAGAACTTTGCACTATAAAAGTTGTATATGGTGTGCCTTAGTTGTACCCTCCAAAATTATAGTTTAAGGCAAATGTTACTCTAATATCTAGTACAGGTATATTCACTATGTAAAGGCTCAAGTCGAAAGACACCTCTACTTACGCACTGCTTTAACTTTTTTACTCGAATATGTTTTCTCGATATAGTGGGGGATTGCTGGGTTTTATATCTTCAAAACTCTGTGGTTTTTTTTTAGTTCTATATTGTTTGGAAGAGTAGTTTGTTACTTTGATATATTATAATCCTTTAATCTCTATGTTAGGCGGGGGCGGGCCGAAAAAATATGTTTAAAACATTGTTTGATTTATGGGTTTGGGATTCGGACTTGGGCCTCTATGTCAAAACTAATTTTTCCAAGACCAATTTTATCTGAGCCTATTCGACCTGGTTCATTTCAAACTTAGTCTATGTGACTTAGAGTTCCCAGAAGACCAATTCGAACTGAGTCCATTTGACACGGATTAATTCAAATTGAGTAAATTTGACCTGGAGTTCCCAATTGACCAATTTGAACTAAACTTTTTCTTTTTTAAAGTCCTCAAACTTGTTACTATTTTGTAATTAAGTCTTAAATGCTTTACTTCTGTTTTGAATATTTTTTGATGATGTGTCCCACTATTAACTCTTATTACCGCTTTGAACTTGCTCTATATAAAGAGAAGATGTGCCTCAGTTTTAGATTATCTAATAAGCAGTTCTTCTCTTCTCTTCAATATGACCATGAGTCTTGAATCCGAGTAAAATAGTTGTAAGTACAAATTATTAGAATGTCCTTCTTCCTTGTAAGAGAAGTTCATACTCTACTGTTTTATCCTGGAGGCGATGCAGCAATTAACTATTTGCAAAGGGCAGTGCGGCGAAACGTCGTAAAGATAGAGATCTAGTCCTCGACTCAACATTTCCTGATCATCACTTCGATACCTCCAGTTCGTCTTGTTATTGATGTTGTTCTAAATTCTATAGATCTCTACTCCCGATAACTGCTGTAGAGGTAACATAGTATAGTTTTTATATTACACCTTTTCTTGCCTTCAATTTGAAGTCGCAATCAATATCTAGCATCAAAGACAAACATGCATTGGATTTTATACCCAACAATTATCTTTACCCCTCCCAAGAGTACAAAAGCTCTTGTTGAAGAAGAGTAGTTCTGAACATAGATTCAGAATCACATTTAGTGAAGACGGGGTGTTTGAAATCCCTAAGTTTTATTTTAGTGATAACGACGATGCTATTTATCGAGACATCATTGCCTTAGAGTAGAGTGATAAAGATTGCACGCATAAGTTCTCATCTTATTTTGCCCTCTTGCATAATCTTATTAACATAGAAAAAAAATAAAATTACTATGTGACAAAGGGATTATTAAAAATTGTTTAGGAAGCGAGGAAGAGATAGCTCGTGTCATCAATAAGCTTGGCATTAGTGTGGGCACAAGGGAGGAATACTTCTATGGTGAGCATTCCATAAAAGTGGACACATTCCACAAAAAGAGAAGCAATAGATGGAGAGCAACCCTGATGGGCGGCTGTTTTAATTCCCTGTGGACAATTATTCAATTATGCGCTAAATTTGCACTATTGGTTCTCATGTTCTTACAAACCTTGTATGCCATGAAATAAGAAAATGATTGTTGCGGATTTCTATCAGATTACAAAGCGAGAAAATTTGCGCTTGCCCCCCACTATTATATATGAATTTGCAATTACCCCCCATCATTGCCAAAAATTGACATATGAATCCCATTTTTGGTTTGACTGGCTTTTGACTAGTCAAATTTTGGTGAACTTCCAAAAATACCCTCAGGTGCCAAGCACGTGGACTTAAGCAACCTGTCTGTAATCTTTCTTGCTCTTGAATTAATGGCTCAAATCTTATTCAATGCCGCCGCTACGATCACAATACATATCCTTTCTTTGAGTGGGAGTACCTAACTTTCTCTCTCTATTCTGTTATTATACCATCTTTCTCTCTTTCAAAATATTTACTCCTCTTTCAAGTAGAGTACAATTGTTGTAAAGGAAACCATTGTACGAGAGGAAACTATTGTACCAGAGGAAACCTTAACTCAAGTTTAATACCAAAGGAAACCCTATCTCTCTCTCTCTTCTCGATGTAAGTACTGCCTGATCTTATTGTTTAAAGTACAAATTCCAATTTACTATAACTCAAGTTTACTATATATAACTATTTGGGGATTGGGGTTTTTAAATATAAAAGTAAGGTTTTGATTAAATTAGGATTTTTTCAATATAAAATTAAGGATTTGAATTATAAGGGGTTTGTAAGTTAATGATTCAGTAACATATGTATTAGATTTTTTTGGGGATTAGGGTTTTCCCCATATAAAATTGGGATTGGGTGCTGTTGAATGTGATTTTTTATAGAATTTGTTTTTGAACTTTTGCTAAAAGGATGAAACTATGAGAAATATAATACTTCATGGGGGGGGGGGGGGGGGTATGGGGTACACTCATGACTTGTATGTGGAAGGAATGGTATAAATATATGATAAGGTGGATAGGATAGGTTTTCTTACATATGCTTGATGGATCATGTGATTTCTACCTTGACTGAAGTGAACAATCTTATGCCACCTGGGACTGTGTTTAATTTGAGTATTATATATCAACCTTGGTAAAATTGTTCAAGTAAGGGGTGACAATGATTTGTTGTTTTATTGGGATTATGCTGATTTGGAGGTGGTGGGTGATATACACTTTTATTTAGATAACAATGGACCTGCTCTGCATATATCACAAACCCAATTAACTAAAGCCAAGAATACCTTGAAGTAATAACTCTTGATGTTGATGATGGCCCTGCTCCCCCAACCCAGCTTGAGGTGGCCTCACCTATTTTGATGTTGATTCTTCTGTACCAAATGTAGGTAATGTTAAGAAAAGTACAAGTATTCCAACTGTTGAACCGAAGAGTAAGGATCGAATTAGATCTAAAATAAAAACTCTAACTATATCTATGACAAAAAATTCAATTGAACCAAAGATAAAAACTCCAACTGAACCAAGGAAAAATCCCACAATTGAAGCAAAGAAAACAAGGGCTAAGATAAAAGAAAAGTGTACTTCAAGTGTTATACCCAAACCCAAAAAGGGTAGAGCAAGTGAATTACCAGAATAAACCCTAGATGATATACCAATTATGTATAACAGTGATGATGATGTGATCATTTTGGATGGGGGTGTTGGTGATAGACTTGGTGATGGATTTGGTGATGAGAATACAATGAGAACAATTAGGTCAACTAAACCCTATGATGTGATAGAGTTGATTAGAGTAAATTATGGGATTGACATTTCTTACTACACTGCATGAAATGTATGGACTATTTGTATGGAGAGAATCGTGGGTTCATATGATAAGGCATATGTGTTGCAGCCTGAGTTATTTATACAAATATTGAGTTATAACCTTGGAAGTATATCTAGGACTTGCAAGGACATTGACACTAATCAATGGACTAGGACTTGTGCTGCTTATAAAGCATCTTTGGATGGATTTTTGGGTGGTTGCAGACCTATACTTGGTTTGGATGGATGCTTCCTCAAGGGAAAGTATGTTGGAGTGTGTCTGTCTATCATTGGACTAGATGGAAACAATGGTTTATTCCCAATAGCAGTATACTTGTGCAGGTCTGAATGTTTTGAAACTTGGCTTAATTTTCTATAAAAATTGGAACCTTATTTAAATCAGCACAAAAGCAAGTTGACCTAATGCAAACCATAGATTTTGTTTTAGACATATGTACAAGAATACGAAGAAGTACCACAGGGGCACACATTTGGAGAGTCAGGTTTGGGGGGCAGCAAAAAGTTTTAAAAAATGAAAAAAGATGAGAAGTTGAACAAACTCAAAGTTGATAACCCTGCAACATATGATTGGTTGGTGAAGGAACCATATGAACATTGGGCAAGGTCACATTTTGTCTTCACATCCAAATGTGAGCACATAACAAACAATTTCTCAGAATCTTTCAACAATTGGATATTGAAGATTATGTATAAGCCAGTTCACAGAGCATTTGAGAAATTAAATTTGATGCTGATGTATAACAGAAGATTAAAAGTAAGGGAATGGGACCAAGATGGTATGATACCATAACATATAAATTTGATCTTTGTTTGTAAAGGTTTTGTTTATTTTAAAACTTGCTAAGGTTTGAACTTTTTTTTTCTTCTAGGATTAGTACCAAGAACTGTTAAACACATTGCAATAATGGTGACATTCTATGGGCAGAGTACCATCCTGAAGGTGTTGCTGATCGATGTTTTGTTGCTATTGTTGTAAATGGGCAAAGATGGAGGGTTAATACTAAAAAATGTTGGTAGGGCAAGGTGTGGTAGAGCTGGAAAGAATGTTGGTAGTACAAGGGGCAGTGGGGAAAGTGGTGGTGGTAGTACAGTGAGAGGTGGGGTAAGTGGTGGTGCTGCTGCAGTGAGAGGTGGGGCAAATGGTAGTACAGTGAGAAATAGGGCAAGTGGTGATGTTGCAGTGAGAGGTAAGGCAAGTGGTGGTGGTGTTGCATTAAGAGGTAGGGTAAGGCCAAACTTCAACCCTCCAAGACAACTTCTAGCAGACTCTCAACCATCAACTTTAAACCATTATAAGAAAAACTTCCAACCACCAAACAGGACTTGGCAGCCATAAATAGCTTGTTGTAGGGCATTATCTACTTTTTTGTGATAGTAATATGCAGTGGTAAATGGTTTTGTAATGGGTTAACTCTATTTGACTGTCTTGGGTGCCTATTTTTTTGTGGAATAAACCAATGGTGGTAATGTGAGATAATGTTATGTGTTGGATGGTTGAATGCATTTGTTTCCCTTTTTTGTAATGGTGTTGCAGAATAAGTTTGTTTTCAGTATTTTTTTGTTGTTGCTATTACATGGCTTTTTCTTATTGCAGATTTTGTCTTTCTTTTTCTATTGCATGCGCTATGGGGTAACTCAAAACAAGATTATTATAGATTTTGTCATTGAAAATGTTGTAGGTTTGTTTAGGTGCTGATTTTCTCATTTTCTATTTATTTTGCATATTTTACTTATGTCTGATTATGGATGCATTGTGTTTTTTTTGCAGGTTGAAGTGTGTTATGGAGTTCTTATATTTGTTTTGATGGTTATTGAGTACTGAAGGAGTTCATAGGTTAGTGTCACATTGGACATTTCTTACTACACTACACAAGATGAAAATGAACATATATATAGACGCAAACACAATTTCATTGTTAAACACAATAGCACAAACACGAACTAAAAAAACAACACGGCTTATCCATACATCAAATTTAAAAACAACAACCCACTAACAGGAACACAAACCAACTAGCATAAACACTAGGTGAACTAGAAAAAAAATATCCACAGCCACAATCCACATCCACAAACCTAAACTTCATATCCCTTCTCCCCACCATCTCCCTTCTTCTCACCACCATCTTTGTTCTTCTTATTTTTCTTCTTACCATCTGCATCGTCCTCCATGCCATCTTCTACATCATCTTGGTCTCCTGCACCATTTTCTCCTTCTGCATCATCAGCTTCATCTTTTCTTCTTCCTTTTTTTCACTTTCTTCTTCTTCCTCAAAATCAAGGTCAATAATACCATCATCCCACTCATTCTCAGACTCTGCAGATGAACCATTAAAGTCTGAGACAACATTATCATCCTCCTCCTCTTTATCACTTAGGCAGAACCTGGTTGCCATGGGACAATCAGTTCTATCCCCATACATCCATTCATTCTCACTGTCAGAATCTATGAGTTTTGGTATCCGAGAGAGGGAGAAAAAAACACAAGATGCAACCTTTGAGAGGGAGTGAGAGATGAGATGAGAAAGAAAAACAAGAAGCCTACATCTTTTAAAGATAAAAAAATTCAAATTGGGGGCACTACTAGAAAATGGACCAACAACCACGGTCTATATTAGTTCTAGCCATAGTAACAACAATAGCTAAATGCTACAACCCTAACCGTGGCCAAACCCTAAAATTTGTGGCTAAAGGCATTTACCTATTTCCCTTTCATGACATTAATTCATGCTGGTAGCCCAAACTGTGGCTACAAAATTTAGAAGTTATATTTCCCTCCTTCTAGACTCTCCCTTCCCTCTTTACTAGTTTTAAGGGCTTGAAATTTCTAAAACCCTAAAGAGCAGTCAAAGCTCTCCACAAAAATCTTTGACCATATCTCTCCCTCTCTCTCCGAATCTTAAATCTCAAATCTCACAGAGGTAAGTTTCAATTTATGATTGATCGATGAGAGCCATGGCACCTCTCTATGTGTTAAAGCTCTCAAAGCATGTATCTTTATGTTTCTCTATATCGATTTGCTCGGTTGAAGTTGTAGGGTTTATTGAAGCCTGAAATTTACAAACCAGAATTGAATCCTTCAAGTTCTAGGCATTTATTATTTGGGTATTTATTCCTGATTTGGGCTTTTGTCAAATATACTATGGTTGTATAATTTTGCTTTGGATGTTCCTTAATTCTACATCATGTTTCTCTCAAATTATTCTTGATCATCTACCTTATATGGGTTTTCAATTGGTGGCTGTAGTTAAGGATTTTATGATTTTGCTTTGGATGTTCTTTGATTTTTTTTTGCTGATGTAATGAATTTTTGGTTAAAAAGCTATTGAGTATATAAATCCTATTTTTTTGGACCTAATATTATTTTCCCCTTTTGATTTGAGATAGACAAGAGTATCATGTTTGATTTTGATTCAAACATTAATACTCTAAGAATATACCAGTTTGTAGTGTTACTTCGAATTATATACTTGTATGTCTTCTTAAAAGTTAGCAGTGTCATTTTGGCTCTAAGTGGCTGACGGGTTGCCATGGATCTGTACCTAATGTTGACTTAGGTATAGAGCCACAAATATGTTCATCAAGCATGTTCTTGATGGAGAATTACTTCCAATGATTAGTTAGTGGTATTTTAAGCAATACATTAATAACATGTTAACTTCTTCGAATTCCACTTATGTAAACATTTAAAACTCGCTCTATATTCAAAAAAGTAAATATAGAACACATTGATTCTTTTTACTAGATAAATGATGGGAAAGGTTCCTGCTCAATGATAGAGTTGTCGGTCAAAGCAGTTCTACGTTTATTGAGTTTACCATAACCCCTCTTGTAAATCAACTCCTTTACACTCTTCAAATTGGGGTATTTGAGAAAAAAATATAAACCAGTTAATATGATGGATTTTTAACGTACTTGTAAAAGAAAAGTACAATGATACAGGCCCAAAGGGAACGCATGGCTCCACTCTATAAAACATGTTCACTGTTGCCTTGTTAACTTTCAGGAACACACCATTGAACATCTACAAAAGATAAAAATAACATAAACAGTTAATAATTGCAAAATTTGAAAACATTTTGCATCAAGAAAATACATGCATATGCCCATCACTTATAGTTTAAATGCTAGTAAATTGCTTATAGTTTAAGTAGGTAATGTTCTAAAGAGAAGTACAAATTCTCTTCAAATCTAAATCAATATAGCACTTGAGAGTGTGAATAATCTAAGCAAGAGAGGTAACTTGCCCATTTATATGGAAGAAATAGACATAAAATAGGCATCTGCCCATAAATTTGGTAAAAGGTTATTTTTGAGTTGATGCATTAGAAAGATTTATGTTTTTTCTTTTACCGCTAATGCTGGCTTGCTTTTATTTTCTTTGTATTTCCCCCCTCTTATTATGCACCTTCTTACTATTTCCCTTTCATTCATAAAAGAAAACAAAGGCACTGAAAACTCGTGTGTTTTTGTCGCGCAATATATACTTTGAAAGCTCGTTCCATGGATAAGAGTTGGATAAACCTTCGACATCCTGACACGGGATTTATAAAAGGTATGTGCGCCTTTATAGATTTTGCACGGAAACTCCTTCGTGATACAGGAACCATTATCTGTCCATGTAAGTGCTGCAAAAACAAAATTATTTTGATTTCTTATGACGATGTTATTACATATTTAGTCAGAGACGGATTAATAGAAATCTATAAGGTTTGGTATGTTCACGGCGAAAATGAAGTTCATGAGGATACTGAGCATGTAAAATTTTTTGAACAACACCAAAATGAGATATTCATGGATAACTCAGGTAATAATAAAGGTAACTCAATACTTCCAGACATTGGTGATATGGTAAATCCAATTTTAGAAGGTGGGGCGACCAATGTATCGAGTGAATATCAAGAACCAAGTGAAGAAGACTCCACTGCAGAGCTTAAGAAAAATGTGTTAGAGGCCATGATAAGCATTATATCCTGGATGCAAAGGTTTTACCGTGTTAACTTTCATCATAAAATTATACAAGTTGAAAGTTCAACACAATTGGCCAGCAACCAGTTTTATAGATTTCCTTAGGTTATTTCAAGAAGTACTACCAGCAAGAAACCCCTCCCCCCCCCCCCCCCCCCAACCAATAGCTATCGTGCTAGTAAGATAATATCTTAAGTCGGTCTTAATTTTGAAAATATTGATGCTTGCCCTAATGAATGTATTTTATACTGGAGAAAAAATGTTTTGAAGACCAATTGTCCGATATGTGGTACCTCTAGATATAAAGAAGGCACAAAAGTTTATTCTAAGGTACTACGGTATTTTCCAATAACACAGAGGTTGCAAAAGATGTATAGGTATGATTTTTTTTGCTATAGTTTTATTTATTTAAAATTAATCAAATAGGTCTGATACCAAAATTGTAATACATACAATTTATATTTTTCTCTCCCCCCATCCCCTCTTTTCTACTGTACCATGTGTGGCAAAAGACTTAACTTGGAATTCAACAGGAAGATTACCAGAAGGAAAAATGCGACATCCTGCTGATTCTATAACATGGAAGGCTTTAGATAGAAAGTAGAAAGATTTCTCAGCTGAACATCGAAATCTTCGATTAGGACTAACAATAAATGTTTGTCAATTTGGTATGTTTAGGTCGCCACATAGTTGTTGGCCCATCATGTGTGTGGCATAGAATCTTCTAGGAAATCGAAGGGGAAAATCGCACGTGAAAGCACTATACAATTAACAAGAACTTGAAGAGCTAACTCTAACCAAAAGAGAATTCGAACCAAGGCAATAAATCACATACACAAGGTTTAAATAGGTGGAAACCCTAAACAGGATCGAAACCACCCCCGACAAGCTCGACGAATATATTATCACACTAGGGTTACAAGAAGTTCCAGAGATCACTAAAACCTCACATCTACCCTTACAGATAATCACAGCAAGAAACCCTAGAAAGAAAACCCAAGAAACCTTACCAGAGCTAAACCCTAGATTTTTCCATTTTCTCTCTCTAACTCTTTTCTTCTGTATAGAAGCCTTAAACATATATTTTTTATTTATAGGCTTTACATTAGGTCATCCATGAGAATTTAAATCACATTTAAATAGGTGGATCGAAGACAAGCTCGACGAATGGGTTACAAGAAGTTCCAGAGATCACTAGAAGAAACCCTAGAAAGAAACCCAAGAAACCTTACCAGAGCTAAACCCTAGATTTTTCCATTTTCTCTCTCTGACTCTTTTCTTCTGTATAGAAGCCTTAAACATATATTTTTTATTTATAGGCTTTACATTAGGTCATCTCTGAAATATGTATCATGAGATAATCCATCGCTTTGGATCAAATCTTCTTCAAAACAAACTTAAAAACAAACAAACAGAGCCAAAGTCGTTCGAACGAGTCATGAGGTCGTTCGAACGACCATTAGACAATCCTCTTGAATTTTGGTCTAAGAACTATTTTTGTTCTAACAACCTCAGAAGTCGTTCGAACGACTTCAACGGAATCTTTGTCGTTCGAACGACTTCCCCACTTGTTCAAATGACTTTCCTAGTTTTTGAGCCGTATTCCTAACAATCATCACCTCGGCGATAAAACCATTTCTTCTACAGCATTTTTCATATATCTTAGTCGCTTCTCAATTATGAGAATTACCTGAGTCTAGGCTTTTCCAAGACCCACCAATCAGAACTAACATTCTGATCATCTTTGTAGACCGTGCCATTGCTCCACCTTAAACTAAATTTCCCTTTTGAGAAATTGCCATAGCTCCCTTGGTATTCGCAACCTTCACATCTCTACTCATTGATTTACCAACCAATGCATACAAGTTCCCGCTTAGAACTCCCTTCATGATTAAAGAAGATTTTCAATAAACTTTCATTACTCCACCTCGCCCGGAGTAATTGTAACCCTCATTATCTAACTAGGAAAGTGAAATTAAATTATGAGTCATACTCGGCACATATTGAACATCATGAAGAATTACGATGCGTCCATCGAACATCCTCACGCGAATATTACCTGCTCCCAAAATTGGCCTTCGAGAACCATCGCTCATCAATACAAATTTGTTACCCTCACACCTTGCATAATTGTCAAACCATGCCCTGTGTGCGCATACATGCATTGTAGCCCCACTATCAAACACCCATCCTCTATCGAGGTGAGAACCATCAGCGGCAACCACGAGGAGCGCCTCGTCACCATCATTACTTGTAACCGTTGCCAGTTTGTTAGTGTCACTTTCAGAGCCTCTTATCGAACTTGCTCCTGTACCTTTCCCTACTTTGTAATCCAATTTATAATGTCCCGATTGACCACAGCTCCAACAAGTTCCTTTTCTAAACCTATTAAAGGTTCTCTTCCAACTAACCACAATTGCAGAGTTTTCCTCCAAGGATTCGCTACCCTTAAGCCTTCTCTCTTCAGAAAGAAGCATACTTGTAACCTCCTCAAAACTCAAGGTTTCCTTCCCATACATTAACATAGGCTGAAGATGCTTGAAGGTAGACGGAAGAGACCATATGAGTTGAAGCATCATATCTTCATCCTTAACTTTAACTCCGATCGATTCCAATTCAAAGAACCTAGGTGATCACCAACGCTTGCACCCTCATTCATATTAAGCATATAAAGCCGTTCCTTGAGGCATAAACGATTCGAAAGACTCTTCGTTTGGTATAAAATTTCAACCTTTTCCTCCAGACCCTTTGTGGTCTTCTCTCCAGCCACGTTTGCCAAAACGATTTTAGCGGGACAAAGGTGTATCCCGCTCGCAGCCCTTGAATCTAGATCTTTCCAGTCCTCTTTTTCATTGTCGTCCACTTTTTGGACCGCTATACCTTCAACAGGAGTTTTAGGTATAAGCTTCCCTTTCAGTGCCTTGCGTAACCCGCCTTGAGTCAAGATATCTTGGACTTGTAATTGCCATAATCCAAAATTTATCTTCCCATCGAACTTCTCCACGTAAGAATACTTAGATCTTCCCATCTCGATACTCTACTTTCCCCAAACCTCGCTCTGAAACCAATTATTGGGAAACTGAAGGGGCAAATCACATGCGAAAGTACAATACGATTAACAAGAACTCGAAGAACTAACTCTAACCAAAAGAGAATTCGAACCAAGGCAATAAATCACATACACAAGGTTTAAATAGGTAGAAGCCCTAAACAAGATTAAAACCACCCCCGACAAACACAATGAATATATTATCACACTAGGGTTGCAAAAAGTTTCAGAGATCACTCAAACCTCACCTCTACCCTTACAGATAATCCCAGCAAGAAACCCTAGAAAGAAAACCTAAGAAACCTCTCCAGAGCTAAACCCTAGATTTCTCCATTTTCTCTTTCTAACTCTTTTCTCTTGTATAGAGGCCTTTAACATACACTCCCTATTTATGGGCTTTCCATTAGGTCATCTCCGAAATAATCATCACGTGATAATCCATCGCTTTGGATCAAATCCCCTTCAAAACAAACTTAAAAACAAACAAACAGAGCCAAAGTCGTTCGAACGAGTCATGAGGTCATTCGAACGACCATTTGACAATCCTCTGGAATTTTGGCCCAAGAGCTATTTTTGCTCGAATGACTTCCCCACTCGTTCGAATGATTTTCCCTATTTTTGAGTCGTATTCCTAATAGAATCTCCTTCCAAATTTATGCATGAAACCACATTTCATAATGCAAAGCTTGCTAATGCCCAGTCCCCGATAACCAGGAAATCACATCGATGTGTACATGTAACCATTAGTTGCTAAACTAAAATAATTGTGGAAAGAAGGGTCTATGACATGATGCATTTACACATAAAAAGTTTAGCATGAGTACAATATTGTTATGGACAATCCACGATTTTCCTGCATATGGAAAAATCTCCAATTGAAGATAAAGGGAGAATTCGCTTGTCCATGTTGTGGTTCGAATTAAGATTCCATGTGGCTTTACTATGGGAAGAAGAATGTGTATCTTAAACATAGAAGATGGATGCCAAATACCGATGGGGCTAGAAAGGACACTAAGGCTAGTACCTTTGATAAAACAGAGGATCTTAGAAAGCCACCTTCTCATTTGCTTGGGAAAGACGTAAAAGAAATAACTTCTAAGTTAGATGTAAAATGGGGGAAAGCACAACCTAAACTAAAAGCAAGGAAAAATGATATAATACCAGGTGAAGTTAATAAGTTTGATCCTTCGGCATGCTTCTCCAAGCGATCCATATTTTTTTATCTTGACTACTAGGTGGATATCCATATTTATTACAATTTGGATGTCATGCACATTATAGTAGCCTACTTGTAGCCTACCAAGACGAGCTGAATACTCAAAGGCTATATCAATGCCTACCGCGAGACAAAAACCTATTGTGTACTAGTCTACTCAAAGCCTTCCAAGAGGAGCCGAATACTCGAGGGCTACATCGAAGCATACCGCGAGACTCGAAACCTAATGTACTCACAAATTAGCCAAAATACACAATAAATCGGCATTCGAATCCAATAAAACTTCGACCATGTTTTGGTCCTGCTCAACATATGGTGGAAGGCAAATAATTCTGGCAGAGCTGACTTCCCTACAAGACAACTGCCAAAAAAGATACACATGTAACTTGACCCTTTCATGGTGACTCACCTTTCCTATTTCCTAGAAATAGGAGAGGAGAGAGCCACCATGGAGGGGGTTAGAAAAACTTTGTCCAAAGCCCCTTATAAGAGTTTAGAAGAACCATCGAGAACTTGATAATTAAGCTTAATATTTGGGTCATCTCTTACTCGACATCTGTAACCCCGTTTACATATATATCATCATTTTCAAATCCTCACTAGAAGTCGTGGAGAATACCCAGTCATGGACTCCACACAAGTATGTTTCCATAGTGTATTATTTTATCTTTACCCTAAATACTTGTAAAAAAAACCCAGTCGAGTCTAATCCCCACGGTGTAAGAGCTCAGTCTCCCTTCTACGAGATTATGCCAATACACACACCGAGAAGAATGATTGAGAGATTTTACTTGCACTTATGATGAATTCAAACAAATTGAAGGATGACGCTAATGCACGTATAGATTTTAAGCGACTGAAAATCAAAAAGAATTTGTGGCTAAAAACTTATAATGGGAAGGAAGTTATACCGCCGGATCGGTTTTAGTTACAGAAGGATGAAAAAAAATATATTGTTACAAACTTTGAAAGATCTCCGTGTTCCATTCGGTTTTAGTAGTATTTGGAAAAATATTGTTTCAAGAGATAACATGGAGATGAAAAACAAGAAGCCCTACGATTACCAAGTCATGTTGCAACATTTACTTCCTGTTTTGCTTCAACATAGTTTTAGAGATCTGAAAGAAATCCGTGAAATAATATGAAGCTTTTCAAACTTCTACAATACACTGATGATTACAGCAGTATTGTATGTTTAGAGATATCGATCATCCAATCTTGTAGGAAGCTAAAAGTAGTCAGATGTATAAGTCAAATCATTTATGAAACAATATTGCATTCTTAAATAGAAAGAAAAGGTCATCCTTAGCTTTCATTAACCATTAACCATTAACCATTAACTTAAGCCTAACATTGCATTCTCAACAATATTTTTTTTTCAAAGTAGCAGTACAGACATTGAGTTGGGTGCTTGGGTTTTTTCTTCTAGGGTAGTGGTAGAGAGATCATGCTTAAGTTTTCTATTAAAAGGAAATTATGTACACCCCCATTGCCTGTACTATTTCTATTTCTCGTAGACAGTCATATATTATCATGTACTAAATATTTAATTTTATGCATGGAAAGAGAGTACCATTTCTGACTGACATTGTTCTTGAGAGATTAAGAACAAACTAGTTTTTCATAACATACATATTTAAAGGAAACCCAAGTGTTAAACCAAAAATGTCTAACCATTGTACATACTTATACTCATACTGTAGGGACTTATCCCTCGATCTCACTCATAATCGAGCTCACGCAGCTCGATTTACCTCCATCTCAGACTCACACATTTTTTAGCACTTAACACTCCAGCCAACAATCCAACTAGCCCCACGAACTACTCAAAAACGTGGGTCGAGCTAAACCCAAAAAACGTTATCCAGTCAAAGACATATGTTTCCCACGAACTCGTCAGTTATTCAGTCAACCACTACTAACTACATTATTCAGAAAATGTGTTCTAGCACGATGAAGAGCTGTGGAGAAGCCTATATAATGGAAAAGTTCCAGAAGAGACAGGGACCAAAAAAATTACTCAAACTTCTTATTTACGAGATTAAAAACATTTCTATATTTTAGAGATCACTTGTAATAAAGATATCCACTCCTAGCAATAAAGATACTTTTACAAAATCCTCCATACGAGGTCGTGGTTTTTTACCTATTCATAGGTTTTCCACGCTAAAAATATCTGTTTCCGTTTCTTACTTTATATTATAGTATTGTTACAAGTTCATTGGTATGATAGCTAATTCCTAATCATATCGAGCTACAAAATTTGGCCATTACATTTGGCACCGTCTGTGGGAAAGATTGCATTTCCACGAAACCCTAAGGCAGTCTTTCATTATAATTTTCAATTATGGGTTCTTCCAGATGATAGGCCGCAGGAACTCAGCTCAAAATTTCTGTAGATCCGGGACAACTTACCGATTTACGAGCGAATCTCCACGCAGAGGCAGAGAAATGTGCCAAACTCGAACTTCAATTAACAAAGAATCACGAGCTCCGAGAGAAAGAGCAAGATGCATAACGACAAACTCGTTTAACAGCGCTCAAACGATACGAAGATCAGATGACGACGATGCATACTGCACTCGAGGCTCTGTAAAATACTCAGCAGGCTCCTCCAGCCAGGTGTCACGATCAACTTCCAGAGACCTCCCTCATTTTAAAAAGGGAAAGATTGGAACCTCGAGGAGTCGCCAGTAAAGCCAATTCTAGAAATCTACCACATGGACTGCAACCCTCCTTCTATTTGGGGGAGAGAAGTTCAATCAGAAGTCAGTCGAGGTCACCAGCTTTCCATCCGTCAAGAGGAAGACCAGTAACCTCTATATCAAGTTCCAGCACGAGATCACTTGAGTGAAGGTACAGGAACTCATCATCCCCTGCCAGTACGTCCAGCGATTCAACCACCACGTCACTACGTCATAAAAGAGCACATGGACCAACGAATTAAGGAGTTAATTGAGGCACAAGTTTTGGGTACTAACTACTCACTTCGGGAAGTTTTGTCCAAAAAAAGAGAAGTCACGAAGAGTGCAACAATGGTCAGACCTTACCAAAAATGAAGAGCGCGTCATTCCAAAAAAGGACGGGCCGTTGCCAATTTTCTCATGGGTTTTTTAGTGGAGGATCCCAAGTAGGAGGAGCACGACCCAGACCTTACCAAAAACACATCGGAGAATCAAACCCCCAAGCCATTCGACGAACGAGCTGACTGGATCACTACGTCAAGGTGAAAGCTTCTCACAGATGGATCAGCAAGACCCGCAGGGTTAAAAATCGAGATCGTTTTGATTACCCATTCGAATGACAGAATTAAGAAATCAATCCGCTTGGATTTTGAAGACTCAAATAATGTCACAGAGTATGAAGCTCTCATTTACAGACTCAACCTCGCACTTGAGCTCGATGTCCCCGAACTCTCAGTTTGCACCGATTCATTACTTATCGTTCATCATTATTCCAAGCAATACAAAAAGAATGGGAAGATGATTGAATACGCAACCCTCATTGCAGATAGGATGAGTAAGTTTGCGAAAACAACTCTTAAATATCTTCCTTGAGGTGAAAATAGACATGCCGATTCCTTGGCATATCTAGCCGGGGTCTTGGGTACAGAAGCTCGAAATCTCCAGATTGAAATCATTTCAACCCCCAGCATTGATCGCATATCTGTATGCACAATCAACACTGGGGGCAATAAAGAGGGAGATGATGATTGGCGAAAGCCATTCTTAGCCTACCTCGGTGTCAACAACAATTGCAATAGACCACTCCCAGCAGATCTAAAATAGCACCAACAGCTGATCAACAACTCTAAGTATTACATTACTTAGAATGGTATGCTTTACTGCCTCTCCATTATAGGGCCGTACCTCAAGTGCCTCTCGAAGTTAAAAGCAGACAAACTGCTCTACGAACTACACAAAGGAACTTGTGGCTCCCACACCGGATGTAGATCATTAGCGAACCGAGCTATAACTCAAGGAGTATTCTGGCCTGGCATGCGCAAGCAAGCAGAAGAATATTCCCGCAGGTGTGACACCTGCCATAGACATGGACATATGATACGTCCTTTGCGCTCGAACTCCATACAAGCAAGGTTTTCTGGCCATTTAAAAGAGGGGCACTAGACCTCATCGGTGAATTCCCTAACTCACCAGGTAATCGCCGTCACCTACTCGTAGCTACTGATTACTTTACCAAATGGGTATAAGCAATTCTACAATGTCAAACCAGAGAGGAAGAGGTCATCTCTTTTATCTGGAACCACATAATTACTTGATTTGGGTGCCCCCACCTATTTCGTATCGATAACGGGCCCTAATTTGTTATAGATAAAGTCGTAACCTTCCTAAATCACCACAATATCATCCACTTACCATCAAATTCATACTATCCTCAAGGCAATGGCCAAGCCGAAATCACCAACAAAACTATCGTTGATGGACTCAAAAAATGGCTTCACTCACAGAAAAAAGGAAATTAGGTTCACGAACTACCTCATGTCCTGTGGGCATATCAAACTACTCCCCGATAATCTACTGGGTGTACCCCATTCCTCCTTGCTTATGGTAGTGAGGCAGTGATTCCTTTTGAATATCATCATCCAGTTTGTGATCACGAGCTGACTGACGGAGAAAATGAGTTCGAATTGGCTTGCAACCTCAATATGATAGATGAGACCAGAGAACGCGCCATCGCTAACCTAGGTCAATATTATCATATGCTTGCCAGATCGTATAATAACTGAGGCAGGAGCCGTACTTTCCAAATAAGAAATCTCGTCCTCAGAGAAATTCCTCAACATCGCAAAGGGCCTCACGGTGGAAAATTAGCCGACAATTAGGAGGGTCCAATCATTATCACAGGTATCTCAGGCCTGAGATCATACTATCTCATGACAGAAGAGGGAATCCCCATTTTAAATCCTTGGAATACTAGCCGACTGAAATGGTACTATTATTTGGCATCTTACTACTCCATTTCCATTGTTCGCCTTTTGTTTTTCAATTCTAAAAGTAAAATTCTTATCTCCATCCAATGTAAATTCTAAACTTATCAATGAATTTTTTTTTGGAACAATATCATTCTCTTCACGAACATTCGTCCGTATTTTACAGATTAAGCATAGTTGATACTAGCTTATAATCAATCTTGTTCAAGTCAGATCAAGAATCTCACTTGATTTGGCTTCTTGTACTACATCTCTACGATTGTAACAAGTGTAAAAAGTTGTTTCATATCAAAGACTCAGCCAAACAAGAGATAAGGCAAAGGTAATACCAGTCTTCATCTTTTTTAACTTGTTCGGATCATTTCTACCGGCTGGATCAAGGATAACACTTAGTTTTGCAGACTCATTACATCTCTATGATTGTAACAAATGTAAAAACTTGTTTCATATCAAAGACTCAGCCAAACAAGAGATAAGGCAAAAATAATACTAGTCTTCATCTTTTTCAACTTGTTTGGATCATTTCAACCAGCTGGATCAAGGATAACACTTGGTTTAGCTGACTCATTACATCTCTGCGATTGTAACAAGTGTAAAAACTTGTTTTATATCAAAGACTCAGCCAAACAAGAGATAAGGCAAAGGTAATACCATTCTTCATCTTTTTCAACTTGTTTAGATCATTTCTACCGGCTGGATCAAGGATAATACTTGGTTTAGCTGACTTATTACATCTCTACGATTGTAGCAAGTGTAAGAACTTGTTTCATATCAAAGACTAGGCCAAACAAGAGATAAGGCAAAGCTAATACTAGTCTTCATCATTTTTAACTTGTTTGGATCATTTCTACCAGCTGGATCAAGGATAACACTTGGTTTAGCTGACTCATTACATCTCTGCGATTGTAATAAGTGTAAAAACTTGTTTCATATCAAAAACTCAGCCAAACAAGAGATAAGGCAAAGGTAATACTAGTCTTCATCATTTTCAATTTATTTGGATCATTTCTACTGACTGGATCAAGGATAACACTTGGTTTAGCTGACTTTGTATATCTCTGCGATTGTAGCAAGTGTAAGAACTTGTTTCATATCAAAGACTCAGCCAGGCATAAGACAAGGCAAAAGTCATACTAGTTTTCAACTCTTTCAATATGACTGTGACATTTCTATAGTTCAAATCAAGTTTAAACTTGGTTTAACTCAACCCATTTCTGTGATTAAAACAAATGTCAAAAATTTGTTTTATATCAAAGACCCCACCAGACACAAGATAAGGTAATGGTCATATTAACTTTCATCTATTTTAATGTGTCTGCGACAGATACTATTTATTTTCAGGTCAAATTCATATTACAAAGGATTCTTTTTGGCTGATGGAGTGTCAGCAGTGCTTCCTCCCCCATCAAGCGCCGAGCTTTTAGTTCGTGGGCCACAGCAGCTCTACCTTGTTCTATCGATTCATCAGTTCAAGGACTCAATTGGGTCTCTATGACTCCCAGATGGTTCCCTCGATCTATCTTATCTCTACAGATATATCCCTTATCTGACAGAGTTTTAAACAAGGTATCTCGTTCTGACTCAAATCTTTTTACTACCTCTATAAAATATGCAATAATCACCCTTAACAGGCCAGATCGAGATGCATCAGGTGCTACCATTATTATAAATCTCGCCCTCAACCTCTCGAGGCGTGACTCTAACCTAGCGTACTCATTCTTCTGTTCAATTATTTCTGCATCGACCTTAGCATAATAGATTACATCTTCTTCCAACTTGGCAATAAACTTCGCTGACTCAGCTAGGTTCATGGCTTCTGAGTCTACTAACTGAGCACGAAGTCTCCCAATTTCTGTGTTCAACTCTTCCCTAGCCGGCAGATCATTCAATAATTCTTATTTCCTCTTCACCAGCGATTTTTTTGCTTTGATCTCCCCTTCCAAAACTTTCTCCCTAATAAGAGTAATATCCATCTTAAGCTGGCATTCCCTCTAATTCACATTTCCTTTCTAAACATGTCCCTGAATTCAAGATGCGTCACTCTCTAGCTCTCTAATTCGACCTAAGAGACTAACTACATTCCCTCGAACTAAAGGAACCTTAACTACTCTTCAACTCTTTTAATATGGATTTCCTGGCATACGCAATGGCTTGTGCCAGTTTGGCTTTAAGACGTGCAACCCTCTCGTTTAAGTCGTTACACCTTTGTTACATTTCCCGGAATTCCATCTCCTTGGTGGGGAGAATTGTTTGCAAATGTTTAGCTGCGGCTTCCAAAGTCGATAGATTTTCTCGAGCTACCCTTAGCTGGTCGTCTTTTTCGACGAATTTCTGCCTCATTCGCTTAAGCTCGTTCCTACAGTTCTGAAGATCATATCGAAATCGTTCCTCTGATTGCTTTAGCGCCTGAATAAGGTATTGAGCCGTATTGGCCTGCTTACCCATTATAGCCAACGCATCAACTTAACGTTGAAGTTTTTCAGCACGTTCTGTTGCCTCAGCCAACCCTTTTAATCTTTAATTTAACTCGGCATCTTTCTCTTCGACCTGAAGAGTCAGGTCAGAAACGGCCTGGGTCAACTTCACAAGTCTAATATGTGCATTTACGTATTGATCTTTTCTATTCTCGTTCGCCTCCTTCATCCTATTGAGTTGCTCCACAAATTCCCGATTACACATGAGTACGTTGTCCTCACGTGAGCGAGATGAATCGAATTCGACTTGAGAAATATAACAAGTTTTAGTACAGTTCAATTCAGGAAAGCCTTTGAATATATACATACTACATTTCTAAGAGACTATGCGATTTCTAAACATCTGCTTCCAAATAATTTTAGACTAAAAGTTTGGAGTTCATTCTCAGATGAACACTTCATGAATCTTCTTTCGACGTACAAGGTACATACTTTTGATATATTACTCCGTATTAATAGCGTTGGATTTTTTATCATGCATTTCTATCCTATTTACTTGATAACTTAACGTTGGTATAACATGCAAGTCAAAAAACCTATTCCGATCTAACCTGCAGCTCCACTTGGACAGACAGCAAGGACTTAGAGGTCTCTCTTTCCCAAGCAAGTCCATACTCTAGATTATTTATTCTGATACTCATTTCTCTAACTGCCTACTAAAGGTTTATAAACAAGGTTAATCAACAGAAGTTTCTACCCCACACACAATTCAAACAACTTACAAATATTTATACAAACACACGTGTCTACCCTACCTTCTCACAACCACCATCTGGGAGCTCGACGTCATCCCCTTGATTGTCGAGCATCGTCTGGTGGGAAATACCATCCAAACCGTCCACGACCCCCACCGTTTCTGGTTCCTCCTCAACGTAGGTGTTCGCATTAATGGCATCTACCTCCTACTCAAAATAGCCTTTCAGCATCAAATGACGCCCCTAGTCTGTCACGCTCCTGAACCACCTCGTCAAGACTGGCCTTAGTCTCCACCTGCAGCTGACCAATCGCCACGGCATGAGAATCCTTTAGCTGCCTAACTTCCTTCAAAGCGTCAATACTGGATCGAGCTAATTATTTTTCCAACTCGGCATTTGCCTTCTTCAGCTCGCTTTTCTCCACCTCTATATCGAGTCTAATCCCCTTAACAAGATGAGCAACCTGTAAAAATTATATTGACCTCGGCGACTAGTTCGAAACGTATTAAGCAATTCTTTCTAAAAATACAAACTTACCATCTTGCTCGTGTCTTCCTCTCCTTGGAGAACCGCCAACCAGGCCCTTTCCTCGATCTCTTTGAGGGCATCCACCGTAGCAGATCGCCCCTTAGTGACCTTCTTTTCTGACTCCCCCGAAGGTTTGACCCTCTTTCTTTTATCTTTCACGACCTCACCACTTCCAGTGGTACCAGAGGCCAACAGGGCCTTTAACATCCATTTCTTTAGATACTTTAGAGCTAGTTTGCTCAGCTTGACAGGGTTCGGCTGAGCTGAACTGCCAGTTCCAGGAGTCTTGGGAAGATTAGTTCGAGCCTCCTCTCCACTTACTTGCCTTTTTCCTTCATCAACCCCTGTCATAGATCTGGTAGACTGAGCCATTCTAACCTTGTTCGACCTACTATCAACCCTCTTTTTTCTACTCAGGCCGAGTCCTTCTAACATAAGTTTGAGTTCAGTCTTCTCCTCTACAACTTCGTCCAATAGGGATTCTTCCCTTTCCACTGTAGACTTCGCACCTGCAATAACAACATTTTTACTATCAACTACAGTTGTTTGCAAAACATAATAATAAGACTATTTATGCATGTCTATACTTACTTTACTTTACAGATCTAAACTAAAGGTCAAAAGGATTTTCGTCATCTCTTTGAAGACAATTACCCTTCACCCATACGATGTTATCATTCCAGGTTCGACCTGCTGAATTTATATCGAAAAAGGGATGCCGAGTTGCGCTCGCATAAAAGTATGACCCCCCACTAGCCTTATAATTCTTCACCCCATAAAACTGTAAAATGCCCTCAGGGGTTATCCTCCTCATTTTGTCCACCCTTTCCTATTTTTCATTCAGGTGGTCGCACGACTATTACCTCCCACATGTTCTTGTTCAATTGAACAGGACATGCCCCAATTGAATTAATAATCCCCTTCGCCAAATTGGTGAGAGGAAGGCTCAACCCATACTCTAATTAAGATAGGAAATGCAAAAAACACTCTGAGAAGTCACTCCAGACATCCCCATCAAAATATTCTAACGAGATCGATTCATCTATACCCCTATCTCATTTTTCCACTTCCAAATCTGCCAGCAGATAAAAATACTCTTCCCCATCCGCTACCGTACAACCCCTAAACTGCCTTCCGACAAACTCTACATAATTACCCTACTTCCCTCCTACAGCCGCCTTGGCTTTATAAAAATCTCTAAAAGTATTAGATCCTGGAGGATAAGATACTAATTGACCAGGGAAACCCGGGAATTGTTCCAATCATGTTTCCCTTTCATTATCAGACTCATTCGTCCGACCAGAGGTCGATACCTCATTAACAGACGAACTACCCATCCTATAAACAATTTCTACAGGCACGTTTTTGACCTACACAGATGCCTCTCACGCTCGACCTACATACAGATTAAGGTATTTATCATTCTTCCATCTATGTATTTATATATATATTCAACATATATCTCTGATCAATCGTTTACATATAATATATATCTATACGTCAACATATATTGCATACATCTCTACTAACCTTCAGTATCCGATTGAGAATCGGCAGTTGAGTCAAGTTTTCCCCTCACAACGCTACTGTATTTCCACCTACGAGATCTAAAATCTTTTACCATCTTCAACCGTTTATCACCTTCAGATAACTCTTTATCGAATCCCCTGATCTTTCGCCACTCTCTCTGAGTGCTTTCCAATTTTTTTGAAGTTATAAAACGTTTGATTGGAGACAAAAAAGAACTATTTATCATTTCTCTCTCAAGGGGTTGGTATTTTTTGCTCATCGCACGAACCGTTCTCGATTCCAGAACCAAGGCATCCTTTCCACTTTCCATGTCAGATGCCTTGTACCTTTACAATAAAATAGCCTTTCTATCATTACAACTCCCCTCATTTCTTAACATATTTTTTCTCCCTATTTCCATATCTTTTCCTGACCTTCCCATACTCATGATGACTCACTCTGTACAATGTCAGAGTTCTATTTCCTTTTGCATGCAAAACAAAACTAGAAGCTTCTGCATTTTCATATTTTTGTTTCTTTGTCCTTCTTTATCATACTTATAGTGATTGACGTCATTTTCTAAACTGCACAAATGTTCAAAATTATTCAAAATGTTTGCTTAAATAGTCTTAAAATAGATTTGCCCGTATTGAGGATCCGATTGACTTATATTATTTTTGTTACATTCAAAACAATTATATTATTCATAAGACACACTTGACAACATCCATCACAGCCATGGTAACCTAAACAAACATCATATAATCACATTATTTGTCGATCCTCAAATCTTTAAATTCGATCTCAACTTCAGCAATCAAAGCAACCAACTTCTCTCGATCTACCTAATCCCTCACCAACACGCCTCATAGAAATAACGAGCATACTCTAGCTCCCTACTTCTTACATCTGACCTTCGAGCTCACATTCCCTCACCGGTAGCTCAGCATCATAACAAACGAACCAAAAATCCACTTACGTACTTCAGCAATCTTTATAACTAATCGTCCTTCCCCGACAAGATGAATCCTCTAAGATCGAGCCGTACCATCCAAATCACTCTTATAATTTTCTTTCATCCTACCCATATTTATACGTTTCTCATACACTTTTCCCTCGAATACATGATTTTTTTACCTTGTATCTCGTAACGGAAAACCCAAAATCTTGAAATAAATTATTTAAACTTATCCACTAACCAGTACACATAGTAGTTACTATAATTGGCCATACGTTATCACAGGTTCTATCTATATCGACCTATAACAGCTCAAATTTTTACTATTTTTTCCCCTCACCTGTTAAAAACATAAATCATTTATACATCAACACAACCTTGTCTGCACGAGCTCATTTCAGTTCGAGTGGTATTATAACATTGCTTCATCACATAAAACAGTTATTCACCCCAGTACCCAACAAAATTCAGCTCAATTTACAGTTTATTGAATATCAACTTTTATTTATGACAAAGATATTACGTACGATTTATAGATAACAAGTTTTTACCACATCGACCTCAGGGATACAACAGAATGTTATCCATCCTACACCAAACTCTAGGTACTTTATGGATAACAAGTTTTCCTAATTTGCTAAAAGTCATAGATCATTCAGGCATGCCGAGGTATCATGTCTTCCAGTTTTTCTCAATTCAGTGATTCTTTACCCCGATGCAAAGAAGACATTGGACACAACAAAAAGTTTCCTCACATGAGTTTGGTTGAAGTTCAATCGAACTTCAAATGGAAACTATGCAAGGAGTAGACTCAGTGCTGGCCCCACAAAACAAGATGAAAGTCTTCTGAGCACCAAAACACGATGGAAATGCGTCAGCAGACACCCCCATCTCGTTCTCCTCCTCCACCACCATTACCGCCTCTCCTATAACCACCACCACCGAAGAGTTAGTAGAGATGAAGAGGGCCCAACCTTAGAATCCATAACAACACAATAAATCAACATATCTGCACCGCATATACACCTATCCCTGCATATGAAGCCCTAACCCTGTCTTCCGCAAGAGTGTGGAAACAGGCCCACCGTTCCTCGCCTGTCAAGATGACGACATGAAATCTCCACTTATAGTAGAAATCTTCCTCAACTTCAACCGCTTCCTCTCCCAACAAGCCTTGATACGTCGGAGGAATAAGGGCGGGGATTACCATTTCCAAAGAAAGGTCACCAAAGTATTTCAACTTCAACCTCTACGTTTCAGACGCAATTATCTCTTCCAGAACCATACTCCGAGTTTTCACCATCTCAGAAAAAGTTACGCATGTAGGAATTGTTCTAATGATTTGCTAATGGTACTCTTTATATAACCCTAAATTTATTGTGCATGAACATTTTCCCAAGAGTCGTCATTCATTACGAACGCGACTATTCAAACGCAACCGTCACATACATCCGCATCATCATTTAATACCCATTACTTCCTAATATCACGTAACTTCTACCCAGTCAAACGCCATCATTACTCCATTTCGAATTTCAAACTTTTCACACATTTTTTCTTAACCAAAGCCACTCGTGACTTCGTTTACAAGGGGGCAATTGTAGGGACTTATCCCCCGATCTCACTCATAATCGAGCTCACAGAGCTCGATTTACCTCCATCTCAAGCTCACGCATTTTTTAACACTTACCACTCCAGTTAACATTCTAACCAGCCCCACGAACTACTCAAGAACGTGGTTCGAGATAAACCTGGAAAATGTTATCCAGTCAAAGACACCTGCCTTTCACGAACTTATCAGTTATTCAGTCAACCACCACTAACCACATTATTCAAAAAAATTGTTCTAGCACGATGAAGGGTTGTGGAGAAGCCTATATAAAGGAAAAGTTCCAGAAGGGACAGGGACCAGTAAAATTACTCAAACTTCTTATTTACGAGATCAAAAACATTTCTATATTCTAGAGATCACTTGTAATAAAGATATCTACTCCAAGCAATAAAGACATTTTTACAAAAATCCTTCATACGAGGTCGCAGTTTTTTACTTGTTCATAGGTTTTCCACGCTAAAAATACTTGTTTCCATTTCTTACTTTATATTAGAGTATTATTACAGGTTCATTGGTGTGATAGCTAATTCCTAATCATATCAAGCTATGAAATTTGGCCATTACACATACCATATTATTTGAAAAGGACACTACAACCTTCATCAAAAGATAATAAAATAAAATCTCGTCTATACTCATCTTAAACAACATCAAAAAGTAAGTCTGAAAACTATAAGCTTTCTTTTACTAGCTGATAGGTGCAAGCATCTTAACCTTTTAATTCTGCACCACTGCCCATCAGTGTAACTTCCTCTTGATTTGAAATGATCTTCTTCTAGACAGATCCTGTTATGGGTCTTTATATGGAATCCACCATCAACAATGTTGTTTTCCCAGGTCTACAGGTTAGTATAGTAGTAGTAAAAAAAAAATTGGTAATTATTATTATGCCAAATTCAAAGATAAATAAAATAATCTTTTTTAAGGTTTAGACTCATTTGTCATTCTTTATGCATAGATCTGTTTTCTCTTTAGCGTGAATAAGAATTAACAATTTTTTATCTCAGAGAAGCTCTCATAACCATTCGATTGGAGGAGTAATAGTGTGCTTAAAACATGTTCAGTCCCTGGAATTTAAACCTTAACAAGGCCATGTACCTCACTTTCTTGCGTATTCAAGCTATCTATATTATCTGGGTGAAAATACTTTTCAGCTGAATTTTCCCCTAATCAATCTTATTAGTATGGTGGTTGGCCTTTGCAGGTTGTATCTTATTGTAGAGCTCTTGCCAGCCAATTAACAGAGTTTGGGTACAAACTGGTTTCTGGTGGGAGTGATTATCACTTGGTTTTGGTCAATCTAACACCATTGGTGAGCCTTTTTCTTCTTGTGTTGCTTTTTTCGACTCCTCTTCTCTCCTTTTATGTTTTTAAGATAAATCTTTGTTTGTTCTTAAAATTATCTATATAGGTTATAGTTGCACAATCATAAGATCTTCCAATGAAGTACACCGTTGACATGCCAAGAGCAATAGGCGTGTTTTCTAACCAAGTTAAAGAAGAAAAAAACATGTTTCCATAACTAACTAATTCCTGGCTTTTAACTTATCTATATATTATAGGTGCACAATCTAAAAATTGTATGATAAAGTACACAGGTGAGATGAATGCTCTAGTCTAATTTACAGTAATGCTACAAGTCATTATACTTCTTCTGATATGAAATTACATTTCAAAAAATTTCTAGTGACTTAAAAAATTCCCTGGTGACATAACTTATAAATTTATAAAAGCATTGTTTAATGGCTTCGTGCGTGTTTATGTTTTATAAGAGCATGTAACTTGTATAGAATTATAAACTTTTGAGTTTTATCTCTATAAATTTAACTGTTCCATTTAATTTTGTAGATGATTCAAGGGAACATCTGGGTACTTATAAACTCCCATAGTCTTCGTCAATGGATTTCAGTATCAAATTCCAGCTCCAACCGTCATCCCAAGAAGATCTTGGTGGCTTCTTTAAACATGTAGGATTCTCAAAGTACCAATCATGAGTTACTTAATATACAGGATTGAAAGTGTCATGTGTTCATACATATGTTTAACGATGTATAAATCTAGTAAGTGCACATGCTTTGACATTTTCAAGAACTATGACTTATGCAATACCAGTTTGTAAGTAATATAGGTGTTTATCAAGGGTCTTTGATGTTTATTTAAAGTTTAATTTTTATTATCACATGTTTATGGGTTTGTACTATGTCTATTGTAACCAGTTTCATGATTGTAAATTTATTTATTTTATGTGCAAAAACCTTTTAGCCATGGGTGAGACCATGGTACTTGAAGGGTATTAAGCACGAATTTGGTGGTGTTTATTTTTAACACTTGCCACGGTGATGGTCATAACTAATGTATATCAGAAGCCACGACTTGGCCTCAAAATAAACAATGGCTAAAAGTGATGTATTCGCCACGGTTTAGTGCGTGTCTTAGTATTATGCACCCCACTTATTGACACAACCAAAGCCACGGTTCAGACCGTGGCCAATGGATTTTTCCACGACCAGGGCGGTGGCC
Source organism: Kingdonia uniflora (assembly GCA_014058105.1). Lineage (NCBI taxonomy): Eukaryota > Viridiplantae > Streptophyta > Magnoliopsida > Ranunculales > Circaeasteraceae > Kingdonia > Kingdonia uniflora. The sequence goes on along the minus strand of JACGCM010001824.1, from coordinate 433,927 downwards.
ATTACTGAGTATTCTAGTAGTGGGGGTTACATGGTGTAATTAATTACTGATAAATTCTCATAAACTAGTCAAAAGAGGTAAGTGGTTAGGAGTTGGGGGTTTAAACCAAGGTTTTATCCTATAAAACAGTGTTAAAGTAATGTTAATACAAATCTACTCAATTTAAAAAATTAAAAATAAAAAAATATGGCATAAAAGAGTGGGGCTTTGGGAAACACAATTACATTTGAAGTACAATTACATAAATAGAGAAAATCTATTACAACATAGAGAGAAAATCCCTTACAACATACAAAGATAACCCTTATAAATAGATAAAATAGTATGATCTTATACACAAAACTTGTCACAAATCCCTTACAGCATTTCATCATTGCACAAGTACACAAAACCTTAGAGATAATTACTTCTTCCCTTGTAAAACAAGTTTAGCCTTCCCTTTGAATTCCCTACTAAATTCATTCAACTCCATTGTAACTGACATTTGGACTTTGAGGTTTGCATCCTTGTTCCTCTCATTTCCTTCTTTCTTCTTCATTTTTTCATCTTGCATGAACACTTTAAGCCAATCAAAGTCCCTAAAGTGAATATTGACACACTTGAGAAATTTTTACCCCTTGGATTTATCAACTGTAGAAGTAAGTAACCTCCTTGGAAAACCACAAAGATCATAATTGGTGGACCTCCATGGGAATAGTTTCCACCAATGCTCTGAAGATCCACAGCCAAAACAACCACCACTATTGGAGGTCTCAGTCTCACATTTGAACTCCCTAATTGCAACATCCAACTACTTGAAAGCATTTTATACATTCACAAACTTGGCAACTAGGAAACTTCCTATTAGGTTTTTTTTTTAGTGTTAGATTTCTTGAGCATCATAATTCCTATACGACCCTCTCTCTCGCATTTGCTGTAAATCTATGGACAACCCAATCCTATTTCATGGCCACCATCACCACAAACAACACAAATTTTAGCCTATTTCATGAATGTATGTTGGTCAGACTATATCCCCCATATTAGTTTTTCCATTTCATCTTTACCCCCCAAAGCTTAAACAAGCTTCAATGGCAGGAAAAAAAATTAAACATAAGCACAAAAGCATTTGAAAATAGAGCAAAGAAGGTTACCTCAGATTTGGAACCTCCGCCCATTGTCCAAAAAAAGAAATACTGAGATTTTGAGATGACTTTTGAGCGAAAGAGAAACAGAGAAATGCTTGTGTTTTAGCTTGAAGGAGAAGAGAGTACTAACTGTCAAATTTGATTTAAATCAGGATCGTCAAATCTGGATGAGTAGATCAAAGTTTTTTTATTTTATATTAAAAAACTAAAACTCAATCGGTGGTAACCTGGGTTAGTAATTCACGCGCTTGGCATGCGAGGGTATTTTTGGAAGTTCACCAAAATCTGACCAATCAAACCAAAAATGGAGTTCATATGCCAATTTTTGGCAACGATAGGGGCAATTGCGTATTCGAATATCATAGTGGGTGGCAAGCGCAAATTTTCTCTTACAAAAATTCCTTGTAAATATTTATGTTTGTTTGAGGATTTCTAAAAAGGGGGAAGGATTTAGAGATACTAAAAAACAAGACACTCAAGTCTCACTCAAAAGGAACCACACATCTCTAGAGATGTGTGGTCCTCATAATAGAGGAGGTAGAAAAAAAAAAATATTAGGTGGAAATGAGTTGGCAGACACTCTCTCTCTCTCTCTCTCTTTACGTGGGCATATATTTCTCTCTCTTCTCTCTAGTTTTAAATTTAAAAATAAACTTCTCCCTCCCTCTCTCTTTCATTCAGATCTAATTTTTTATCACTCTCACTCTACCCTACGATTTCAATTTCGAAGTTCAAACCAAACCTTTTTCTCTCTCTACCTACTCTCTCTCTCTCTCTCTCTGATGTTTAGAATCTTCGAATGCATTCAGGGCAAATATTTATTCTTGCTTTGGTGAGAGTTTTTGCTGTGATGGCGTGGATTTGAGGATATTGGATTTTTAAACTCAATCTTCGTCTTTCACCCACCCATTCTCACACTCAAGAACAAAATTTTGAGTCCCTCTTTAATAATTAAAAAAAAACGAAGATTGAATGTTTTTTAAAGTTTATTTGAGTTTGGGATTACAATCGACCATGAATCCTCCACCTACTGGAACAACTGGTTGATAGTTTCATTTTATTTCTAAATTTATTGAACACAGCATTGTATTTGACAGTGCTAAACAATAATAGTAGTCGATAATAACATAACTTCATGATCGACAATTGAAGTAGTCGACAATACCTGGCATTGTAGCAGTTGACAATAACATACTTCAAGATCGACAATAGCAGTGGTCGATAATAATCAGTTAATTCATGTGAGATCCAAAAAAAAGTTTTTTTTTATCTAATGGCTGTTTATGTTCACCAACGCTCATGTTAATAGGGACAAACTCAAACTCCACGCCTTTCTCATACAAACACGCCATAATGCGGGTGATACAGGTGTATATGAGGATACCATAAAACTTGAGACCCATTAAAGCAGAGAGATGAGGGTGAATTTGAGATCAAGATGATGAGAAAACTAGAAATAGGAAGATAAGTAGTTGAAGGGGAGAGTCAGGTGGATAACTTGGGAGTAAGAGAGGACCCTTCACATGTGATCATGATTTTGATAAGGAAGGTTCCAAATATATATAAATAAATGCAAGGAGATGACCATTGCATGTGATCATGATTACTAGGTGTGAAGCCATGTTATTTAAAATTTTCCTTGGTATTGTAGAATAATTTTCCTTTGGTATAGTATACCAACCAGTTTGTCGATAATATAATCCAAATATAATCCTATAAATTATCGACGGATTAAGTACTCGACAATCACCTTGATGTATTTACTACGAAAAATGCATGTATCGACAATATGAACATTATATTGGACTGTTGATGTCATTGTTAATCAACAATATTGGAAATTGGAAATTGGAAATTGTCGATTTACACGAACAATCCACAATCAGGAAGTACATCTTTTACACTAATTTACTTGTTTATTGTCGACATATGCATTATTTGACAATAAAGAATCACTTGACAAAACAAAACCATACTTTTATCACATAACTGTTGTCCATTGTTCAACTCAATATAGTTGCAAATCAAACTCACAATATGATTAAACAACTCATAATTCACTACAATTAAATTATAACACCTCATAATTCACTAATTAAATTATCTTTCTCATACTCTCTCCCCCTAATTCAAGCCCTAAAAATTCTCCATGATTCTTCGTTGTGTTGTTGGAGAAAGAAACTTTGAACGAGAGTCAGATCCGAGCGAGAAACCCTGAGAGAGAGAGATAGGGAGAAAGAGTGAGTGGTACGGTTTTAAAATCTCAAAATCACCATTATTCTTCTATACGACTGGGGTTGAGATAGTGTGAGAGAGATAAAAGCATTAAATCTGGTTTGATATCATTTCAAAGAGAGAGAGAGAGAGTGAGAGCATGTGAAGAGTTGCCAACCAATATCCAACTAATATCCATCTAATACTTTGAATTCAATTATTTTCATCTCACTATTATAATAGTCATTCATCTCTATAAGATGAGTGGTTCCTATTGAGTGAGCCTTTAGTATCTGGTTTGAGAGTGTCTCTAAATCCTCTCCCCTTCTAATAATGTTTTGTCTAGTTTGCTATATCACAATTTCATTCTGCACAACTAAGTTAACAATGGATTCTCACACCCCACATGCCTAACTATTTTGTGCAACCAAATCACATCAACAAACATAATTTCTACCATTCATGATACAGGTTTTTGAAGCACAAAACAACAATATCACATACAAAATGTGACGCCTCGGCGCATCAAGCCTATATTTTGTAAATAAAAGCTCTAGAATGTAACAAAGCCTTATAAAAAGTTTCGCTAAATTCTGTAAAGATTAGGTTAGCCTTAAGGGGGCATACACTTCGTCTCCAACATTGATGTTTCCTTTTGGTTGTAAGCTATTTACTTAGTAACTATTATGTAGAAGAAGTGATTCTGATACACCTGAGTTGGAATTAAAGCATTGTAATGTTGTTGATAAATGAATGAAAACTAGTTTGCATTGAATCTTTATATAGTTGCATGTTGCCTTGATATTATGTGATATTGTAATAAAATACTATTCAAAGAAGACGAATAATTAGGCTTACTTGAGGTACGTGCCTTGAGTACCGCAAGTACCAAGCTTGCGTTTCAGCTGTTCTATGACAGTTGGTATCAGAGCTATGTTCTAGTAGGCTGGCAATCTTATTAGCTATGGCGGAGGGTCCCAATGTTACTTACCCTTCCCCACGGATGGATGGACGACCCAATAATCCCAGACCGAACACCCGAATGCAATTGAACCAACTAGAGTCTAAGATGTAAGCTCTAGGTGGGATTATTGATCAAGTAACAACTTTGGAAGACAGTTGGACAGGTTCACAGACAATCATACCCATATGGGTGAGCTTCATATTACATTAGAAGGGATAGTCAAATAGAATATGATTACACTTCAAGATCAAGTGGCTGAACTATCTTTGAAGCGAGGGGAGAAAGGACTGAAGCGAGGGGAGTTGACATACCTTGCCACCTTATAGTTGGAGCCGGCTGATCAGAATCACAACACCATGCCAAAGGAAGTGTTACGGGTAGTTAGTTCCAAGATGTGATGCCGAAGGAACTACTAAAGGTGTTACCTCCATGAAGGCATATCGACCATCAGATTGAGTTAGTACCTGGAGCCAAGCCTCATGCCAAAGGACCGTATAGGATGAGTCTACCTGAACTAACAGAGCTTCGCAAGCAACTTGACAGATTGTTAGAATCATGTTTTATTCGCCCTTAAATGGCACCATATGGTGCCCCAGTCTTATTTCAGAAAAAATATGATAGAAGTCTGTGATTATGTGTCGACTATCGAGCCATGAATAAGGTAACGGTAAAGAACAAGTATCCAATACTACTCATTACCGACTTATTTGACCAACTTACATCCACAAAGTACTTCTCTAGACTTGATTTGAGATTGAGTTACTATAAAGTCAGGATTGTTGCCGGGGATAAACTGAAGGTGACCTGTTCCACTCGATATGGGGGATATAAATTTCTTGTCATGCCATTCGGCCTAACCAACGCTCTTACAACATTCTGTACTCTTATGAATGAGCTCTTCCATAAACATATTGACAAGTTTGTGGTGTTGTACCTGGAAGATATTGTTATCTACAGCCGCACTATTGAAGAGTACCTTGAACATCTTTTCCTGGTATTCTAAGTCCTATGACATAATCAACTATATGTCAAGTTGAAGAAATGCTCGTTTGCCCAGGAACAAGATATGTTTCTTGAACATATTATTGGCAGATGACAGATCTGCATTGATATGGAAAAGGTACACGTTATTAAGGAGTGGAAAGCTCCTACGAAGGTTACAGAAGTTCATTCTTTTCTTGGCCTTGTGATGTACTATCGCAAAATCATCGAAGGATATTCAAAGCGCGTAACATCCCTCACAGATATCCTCAAGAGGGACTTATCATGGTCATGGTCCAATAAATATCAGACAACGTTTAACGATCTGAAGCATGTGGTGATTAGCAACCCAATTTTAGCCTTGCCAGATATTACCAAGCTGTTTGAGGTACATATCGATGCATCTGATTATGCCATCAGTGGAGTTTTGTGACAAGATGAGTATCCGATTGCATATGAAAATAGAAAGCTGAATAATATAAAGAGGCGGTATTCAGCTCAACAGAAGAAACTCCTAGCTATTGTGTATTGTCTACGAGTATCGCGACACTATTTGTTAGGAATGAAGGTTAAGGTGAAGACTAATAACAGTGCGGCAAGCCATTTTCTTACACAGAAGAATTTGACATCGAAGCATACTCGTTGGCAAGAGTTTCTTGCAAAGTTTAATTTAGATCTCGAGCACAAGCCAGGGAGGATAAACAATGTACTGGATGCTTTGAGCCGTAAAGCTGAACTAGCGGCCATCTCTATTGATGTCGAGCAGCCTTACTCTCACATCACTCTTCAAGATAGGATCTGTGAAGGGTTGAAGGTAGATCCTCAGACCCAAATTATCATTAACTTGGTGAAATAGGGGAAAGCCAAACGGTTCTGGGTAGAAGATGGTCTTCTATATACAAAGGGACAACGGATTTACGTTCCTCGATTCGCATGACTAAGATGGGAGTTGATAAAGGAGTGTCATGACACTCTTTGGGCATGCCATCTAGGTTGTCAGAAAACATTATCCTTATTGTACAGAGGTTACTATTGGTTAAAGGACCATGAAGAAGTGATGGATTATATGTGGACTTGTCATATTTTCCACCAGGACAAAGTTGATCGGGACTTACCACTTGGACAATTTAAACCACTTCCAGTATGGCATGACCTTGGGAAAGTTTTTCTCTGGACTTTATCTCTAGGTAACCTAAGACTGAAGGATATGGTTCCATACTCGCGATCATCGACAGATTCTCTAAGTATGCAACGTTCATTCCAGCTCTCATTATTTGCCCGACAAATGTAACAACGTATCTTTTTGTGAAGCACATTGTCAAGTATTGGGGCGCGCCACAGGACATCGTCAGTGATAAAGATCCAAGATTCACTGGGAAGTTCTAGAAGGAAGTGCTTAGATTACTGGGATCCACTCTCAACTTCTCAACTAGTAACTACTCGCAATCAGATAGCCAAACCGAACGCTTTAACACAATATTAGAGGAATATCTCAAGTACTTTGTTAGTGTAAATAAGAAGAACTGAGACAAACTCCTAGATGTAGCACAGTTTTGCTTCAATCTGCAAAAGATTTTATCAACCAACAAGAGTCCCTCTAAGATACTATTAGGACAGTAACCCCTTACACCACACATTGTGATCTCCGGTTAAAAGAAAAAGTCCCAAGAGCCTACCAGTTTGTAAAGAAATAGCAGAGAAATACTGATATTGTTCATGCTTACTTGGAGAAAGCGTCTGCCAGAATAAAGAAATGGGCAGATCATAAAAGGCGACTAGACCATTTTCAAGTCGGAGACCTTGTTCTTATCAAGACCTCCTACCTTCAGCAAAGAAGCGATAGAGCACACAAAGGCTTGGTACCCAGATATGTAGTTCCGATGCCGATTATTGACAAAGTTGGAAAGGTTTCGTACAAGCTTCAGCTGCGACCCCATCTTTGCTTCACCCATCCAATGTTCCATGGCAGCGCCCTCAAGCCCAACCACAAAGATAAGGAAGATCCGAGCAGAAGTACCATCAGGCCTTAGATTCCTCACAAGCAGATCACACTAGACCAATTTCCATAAAGTGTTCTTACCCACAGAGTGACCTATGTTGATCCGGATACCAAGGAGGAAGTCTATGAGTATTTAGTGAAGTGGAAGGATCTACCATAAGCAAAAGCTAGTTGGGAACACCAAGATTCTTACCCCCTGCTGATCTGATTCAGGAAGGTCAAAGCCAAATAGGAAAGGAAAGAGAAGAGGTAGATGTAGACGTCTCCAAACTAAGTGGGGGAGAGTGTAACGCCTCTGCGCATCAAGCCTATATTTTGTAAATAGAAGCTCTAGGATGTAACAAAGCCCTATAAAAAGTTTTGTTAATTTTTGTAAAGATTAGGTTAGCCTTAAGGGGGAGTACGCATCATCTCCAACTTTGATGTTTCATTTTGGTTATAAGCTATTTACTTAGTAGCTATTATGTAGAAGAAGTGAATCCGATGCACCCGAGTTGGAAATAAAACATTGTAATGTTATTGATAAATGAATGAAAGCTAGTTTGCATTGAATATTTGTACAGTTGGATGTTGCTTTGATTTTATGTAATATTGTGATAAAAGACTATTGAAAGAAGACGAATAATTAGGCTTACTTGAGGAACGTGCCTTGAGTGCCGCACGTACCAAACTTGTGTTTCAGCTGGTCCATGACACAAAGGGTAATGTAAACAGCTCACTGATTAACTTAGATACATACGGCTTCTAATCACTTGCATAATCGTCCTCATCTTCACGCTCCGCCAGAGCTTTTTCTATAAACCTCTTGCGAACATCTTCAATGACAGACTTTCTTGATGGGTCTAATCCACCCTGCTCATTATTAAGGAATGGATCCAATTGGTATAATGCAAGTGCTACACTTGGAATTTCCTTTATTACTAAGTTAAGAATCGTATAAAAATATTTTCAGCAGCAAGTCATAGAAAAGATTAATACTTTAAAGCAACTAATTTGGGCTTGAAACAAGCAGCCATAAGGAAATTGTAATTTTGCAGAGCGAAATTACAAGCTTTAACTACTTTGAGCTAACAAGCATTATCACACTCGATGAAATCATTCCAAAGAAAAGATGCCTTGGACATTCAGTGTACTATCTCTAAAGATATACGAGTCTGATGGGTGCTTAGGCACTTCACTACTCCACCTGCCCCTTTACACAATCAACCTTGGCAACACTTCCTAAGGAAATCAATCTCTATAATGTGAAAATAAAAGTAGTCTTCTATTAGGAGCTCAAAAGTATATTTTTTTCCTGCCTTTAAGAGCATCCACAGCAGTAGGGTGGATGAATTCACTCAAAAGCGAGGTGGATTCAAACCACCCCACAATAGTTAGCCAAAAAATCAAGGTGAATATTAGCCACCGCAGTTTTGAACTACGGGGCACAAACCTACGTCCCAGATTAAGCCACGTGTCAACAATTCCAACGCCTAAAATGCCTAACAATTCAGAAGTGTGGGGCATGAGAACCAATTAAATGATACCACGTAGTTGTTTTGAATTAACTAATTTATGGATTATATATGTATATTCCCCGCAGTTCATAACTGCGGGGCATTAGAGCCACTTAAATCTTGCCAAATGGCATCATGTAATTGGCTTATAGCCTACGCACAATTCAGAACTGCGGGGCGTCAATCCACCAAAAATCCACCCTGAGGGTGGTGGTGGGTTTGGGGTGGCCACATCAGCCAATCCACCTAGCTGTTGTGGGTGGATTGAAGGTGGAGCAAGGTTAAGGATGCAATCCACCTTGCACATCATCTTTCACCGAGCTGCTGCATATGCTCTAACCATATAAATAAGATGTTGGGTAAACAACAATACACATCACAATAGATTCTGGAACAAAATCATGGTCTCTTACTAGGGAACTTAAAAACAACTAAGCTAAACCCAAAACTGTATAAATAACAATTACTCATGGGGAAAATCAGAATAATATTAATCGCGGGGTATTATGCAAATGTAGGAAGTCATTGAAATCAAATTAAGATTTCATGTTGGTGGTAATTAGCTTATATACAAATATTTGTATTTATCATTTAAATATATAGAATACCACACTTAGATAAAATCATTCCAAAGGACAAGTGCCTTGGACACTTCTCCCTTCCCAAAAAAACTACTGTAGCAGAAACCTAGTAGTTCTTGTGCACGATATGGTGCGCGGCCAAGAGGGAATCAAATAACTCACCCCAATTAATTTAAAGATCTGGTAGCCCAAGAACAAAGGGGACTACAATAAACAACATAAACGTACATAGTTCCTGCCTCATGCTTTCATCATGTCTTCCTTCAAAAGACAACCATTGTCTTGCACTCAAATATTCTTTTTCCGTATAAATTGTTTATTTCAGCCAAAGTGTAGAAATTATTTTATAATTTGAGTATTATTTCAAACTATGCGTCATAGGCAATGCATGTATATTGTGATTTGTGATGCTATCTCCGATTGAGACAAGTTGCCTACAACTCGTAGTTTCGCGTCAATGTATAAGTTCTGGCCAGCCTACAAACTTATGTACTAGTGAATATATATAACAACTTGTTCATTGTAGCGGGGACTTTTATTGTCTCTGTCTCTTCCACATGTTAGTGATAAGACTCAAGATGACTTCCAGTGATTCTTGAGTCTTGAAGTCGTAGTCTACATAATTGATATAGGTGGACAATTCATTATTCTTGATTTGAGATGAAGAATGAGTGCCAATCTCGTAATATTAGGTCAATGAAAGTCTTTCTTCTTGGCTTTAATGGTTTGATTTGTCTCTCTTTGATTTTCACTATAAAGCTAGACCTTTCAGGAAACATTTGTACTCTCTGCTTAAGTTTGATTAGGAAACAAGATCTATTTGCAGTCGAGCGAGTACTGTCGTGGAAACAACTCAGTTCTTCTTGTTTAAGGTAAATATTATTTCATTTAGTTATGTTTTCGAACGCTAGCTTCATTACTTTTCGAACTTATGAACTTAGCCATGTAATAATGTGTATAAAACCTGTTCTTCAACTTCCACTGGTATCTATACCTTGTACTTCTAAAACAATTTTTCTTCTTCTTACTATTACGGTTTAACCATGCACGTGGATGGTGGATCTTGGGGATACTGGCCGCTGATGAATTTTGAGCAAGCGGTCAGTCAAGGGATACACAACTTATTTAGTGGGCACGCTAATTCCAAAAATGCAGCATATGCCATGTAGTATAATGTTACAAGTTACAACACGTAACTCATGGATGGGTTGGTACCAACTGATCGATATAGAATCAACGTCTTAAAGACCCGCAAGCGCACAGTGTATCGTTGAGTACAAATGGTAGTGGTGTCATATCCCAAAAGACCTATGCTACAATCTATGTTTTGAGCTACTAATTTTATCCAATAAGAATTTTAGGGTTTTTACAAGTAAAGAAATTAAAATAAAATACAAACTAGAAAATGTGTTGAAACGATCAAAACATAAACCAAGGCATGATTTCACTACATCCGTTGTAACCTTGAGATAGTGTACCTAGTTAAAGTATATCATGAATTCCCGTATCGCATATCATTGGTCGGGTATATGCAATACATCACAAAATAAGAAATTATACTTTGGGAATTACTCATAAGCCACCATAATCAACCATGGTCCGGTTGACAATAATGGGTTATGTTCTCTTCTCTATGATCCTAAACTAACTTGCTATGGTCAAACAAGTAGTTTACTTGAATTTGTTACTCTCTCGAGTTCTAGCTATGGTCAAGCTAAGATCGTAAGAAGAAGAATATACATTTACTCGGAAGAAGAGAAAGTAACTACTCTTAACTAAATTACATTATTCCACACAAAGGTTGTTGAGGATTGAGGTAGCTACTCTCTCTTTTACGCCAAGAACGATACGTGAAATACGCCGAATCAAGAAATAGACAGAAATAAAGAACAATAAAGAATAGAAGTATTTTCCCGGATGAGGGAAGTGGAAAACCCTTTCAGATAAAAAACTACCCCCCACGAACAATCCACTATGATCAAATAGATTACACACAATTTTCCCCAAGCTTCTCAAGCTCTGTAATGGAGTCTCTTAAATCCTAGCTCTCTAGAATTAAATTCACCAAAGATAGGTTAACTAATAACTTAAGTCCCATTTTATATACTTAAATGACTAAATTCAAATAGAACGGATCTCGATGCAAACTCAACGTCCAAGAAGAACTCCTAAAACCAACCTACGCACATCTCGTTCGAACGACTCTAAGCTCATTTGAATGACTTTAACGATAAAGGTTTCTAGCCCTATAAAATACACATATCGTTCGAACGACATCAAGTCTCGTTCGAACGAGTTCTTCGGTCCAAGTTTGCAACGCAAAAAACTACCATCTCGTTCGAACGACATTTAAGCTCGTTCTCGTTCGAACAACTTCGAAAATTCAAGTTCACTCTTATCAATCTCCCACTTGAAATGGAATCCCATAACCTATCTCCAGATCTCCAAATGAATTGTTCGCACTACCCGGAGCTTCAATCATGAAGACCCACAGAAGTTGTACATGTCGTCACTTTCTGAAAAGTCACCACCTTCGTAAACATAACGGCTGGATTTACATCAATATGAATTTTTACAAGCACACACCGTCCTCGAGGAGCGAGCAAATATAATGATACCGAATATCAATATGTTTGGTCCTAGAGTGAAAAACTGAATTCTTCGCTAAGTGTATAGTGTTTTGACTATCACTATACAACTTAGGGGAAAGTTCTTTTCTACCAAACTCTTTCATCAACCCTTTTAGCCAAACCATATCCTTGTACGCTTCCATAGCCGCAACGTATTTCGCCTCCGTCGTAGGCAAAGTTACAATCTTCTGTAGCCCAGAAACCTATGTAATCGTACCGCTTCCCAATGTAAATACGAAACCACTAGTGTTCTTCCGCCTATCAATATCAGCCGTCATATCATAATCAACGAAACCCTGTAAGCATATCTGAGAACCCCTATAACATAATGTCATATCTTAAATCTCTTTTAGATACCTCAGTATCCATTTTACAGCTCTCCAATGCTCATTGCCTGGATTACTTATATAGTTATTAACAACTCCCACTGCTTGGGCAATATTTGGTCTCGTACAAATCATAGTGTACATTAGGCTACCAATCGTTGATTGATAAGGAACCTTCTGCATTTCATCGCAATTCTTCTGCGTCTTTGGACAGCACTCTTTTGATAATTTAAAGTGACTTCCCAATGGTGTACTAACAACTTTAAAACCATCCATATTAAACTGCTTAAGTACTTTGTCGATGTACTCAGCTTGAGATAACTTCAATTCTCACCGTTTTTTGTCTCTTGTAATACGCATACCAAGAACTTGTTTTACAGCACCCAAATCCATCATAGAAAACTTCTGGGACAACTGTTCCTTCAACTTGACAATCTTTCCCATGTCGACACTTGCTACCAACATATCATCTACATACAGAAGTAGAATAATATATGAGTTCCCCGTATTTTTGATAAAATAATAGTGATTTGCATTACTCTTTGAATAGCCCTTTCTGGATATGAATTGTTCTAACTTCAAATACCACCTTCTTGATGTTTGTTTCAAACCATATAAGTTCTTCGTGAGCCTATACACAAGATCTTCTTTCCTTTTACTGAATACCCTTCTGGCTGCTTCGTATAAATTTATTCATCAAGGCTGCCATGAAGAAATGTTGTCTGGACATCAAGCTACTTAAGATGCAAATCTTCTACTGCAACTATATTCATCACAACCTAAATAGTAGAAATCTTCACATCAGGAAAAAAGATCTCACCAAAATCAACGCCTACTTTATGCTGAAAGCCCTTTACCACAAGTCTAGCCTTGAATCTCCTTGAACCGTCAGATTCCTACTTTAGTCTATATACCCACTTTTTATGCAATACTTTCTTCCCTTTCGGTAACCGAACTAAATCCCAAGTTTGATTTACTAATAATGACTGCATCTCATCATCCATAGCAAGCTCCCACTTGCTTTTGGCTTTCACATCTAAAGCCTCTTTATAACTTTCCAGTTCACCACCATCCATAAGTAACAATTGATTTAGGGAGTTAACGAACCTAGCCATAAATCTTGCAATTCTCGGCTCATTTCGAAGTGCTATTGGAATGTCTAGATCATTAGGTTCCTCATCTTGATCCGGTGCATCGGACTCAACCGCGACTTCTTTATCAACTTCTTGAGAGGGTTCAACATCAAATTTGACACTTTCCGCTGCTTCATTTCGGTTCCTTTCCATAGGTACTTTGAAGTTTATATACAAAACTTCCTCATTGAATGTAACATTACGGCTCCGGATGATTTTCCGATTCTTTACATCCCAAAATCGGTACCCAAACTCATCACTACCATATCCAATGAATATGCACTTCGTTGACTTTGCATTTAACTTTATCCTTGTATCTGAATTATCAAGAACATATGAGATATAACCGAAAATACGCAAGAAAATTTTACCTCTTTATTGGTCCATGCTTCTTCAGGAAGTCCAAAGCCGTTAAAGGCTCTCTATTAATCAAGTACGTCACCGTTTGTAACCTTTGTAACCTTCCAGAAGATGTACTAAAGGTGCTTACATATCCACCATCATCTGCCAATTTCTTAACAGAGATAAGGTTACGCCCCAATTTGGGTACAAGTTGCACATTCTGTAAAACCAACATCACCCCCGAATGCAGCATCAACCTAGCATTTCCCTTTCTAGTAATATTGCGTGTACTCTTATCTACAAGAAAGACCGTATTAAAATTGTCTATAACAATATTGGTTAGGAAACCTACGTTTGCAGTAGCATGGAAAGAGACACCCGAATCAACTATCCAAGATTCATTAACATCGTCGCACAAAAGTAGTAGAGCCTCATCAGAACTAACCTTCTCAATAAGGTTTATTGTTTCTTTCTCCTCATCATCAACTTTCTTAGAAGAAGAGTTACAATATCGCCTGAAGTGACCCTTCTTTCCACAAGTCCAATACACACCGGGCGATTTAGACTTTCCTCTTGACTGTGAATGACCCCTTCCATATTTTGGCCCTTTTCTGTAAGACCTCCCTCTTTCCTCGACGTTCAACGTACTGCCGTTTAAACTCGAAGAGGGTTCAGATGTTTTATGCCAATTCTCTTCACTCAAAGTCAAAGAGACTAGTATCAAATTTAATGTCTTCCTTCCATGATGAATTGCCCAAAGTTGTAATAAACCCTTCCCAACTCTCGGGCATCTACCATAGAAGAGCCCACGCTCTCACCTCCTTGGCAAAAGGGATTTTTACAGATTCAAACTGAGCATGAATTGTATTGAACTCGCCGATATGAGCTTGCACACTACTATTCTCCCTCATCTTCAAGGTAAACAAATGTTATAAAAGATATACCTTATTTGCCCCAGACGATTTCGAGTACATAGAGGACAAAGTCTCCATCAAACTCTTTGTTTTTGTAACTTTGAATATCATATGTAGGATTTGAAATGATAGCGCTAACCTAACGGTTCCAAGTACCTTACGATTCAATCGCGCCCACTTAGCAGCATCATAATCTGCTGGCTTCATCTCAACTCTACCTAGTATTAAGTCAAAATCCTTCTGATAGAGGTAATCTTCTATCAGCATCTTCCATACTCTAAAATTTGAACTATTGAACTTCGTGATCTTCAATTTCTCTTGATCGGTCATAGATCTTCACCACACAAGCCCTATTATAACAAGTGTTCTGATACCAATTGTTGATAATTGAGGTAACTACTCTCACTTCTACGCCAAGAACGATATGCAAAATCAAGAAATAGATAGAAACATAGAACAATAAAGAAAATAAGTATTTTCCTAGAGGAGGGAAGTAGATAACCCTTTCGGATGAAAAACCACTCCCCGCAAATAATCTACTATGATCAAACAGGTTACACACAATCTTCTCCAAGCTTCTCAAGCTCTATAATGAAGTCTCTCAAATCCTAGCTCTCTAGAATTTAACTCACTAAAGATAGGCTAACAATTTAAGTCACATTTATATACTTAGAGGAGTAATTACAAATAGAACGGATCTCGAGGCAAACTCAAAGTCCCAGAAGAACTCATAAAACCAACCTACGCACATTTCGTTCGAACAACTCTAAGATCATTCAAACGACTTTGACGATAAAGGTTTCCAGCCCTAGAAAATACACATCTCGTTCGAATGACATCAAGTCTCATTCGAACGAGTTCTTCGGTCTAAGTTTCCAACACAGAAAACTACCATCTCGTTCGAGTGACATCTAAGCTCGTTCGAATGGCATCCAATTTTGTTCGAACGACTTTGATAATTTAAGTTTACCCTTAACAAAGGCTACATTGGATAGAGCTTCCTCTAGCCTTGACTAAAAGGTTTAGCTACTTATTCCCTTAATCATTGCCATATTACTATTATAACAACAAAAGTAAAAGAAAAGAGAAAGAAAAACCTTTATTATTTTCAACCTTGATTTAAACTCTCCAAGATGTCCCAAATGGGTAAAATTTCCCTCCTATTTATATAGTACAGAAGGGGTTACAAAATATCATTATAAATGAAAAATCCCTTAAACAATGCATTCCATTATGCACAAAATATAAGAGTTTTAAAACTCTATACTATATGCTTTGGCCCATGTACAAAATTATATCACTTGATGATCATCATCAATGCCTCTTAAATGCTCATCATTGGACTTTTGGTTAACAATTGCTATGGAAATGAACTATTGTAGTGTACAAGACATTCTTCTTTGTTGAAAACCGAAAAAAACATACAATTTCTTTATCATGCAACCGATTCTTGTAAATACAAGAAAAAATACTATTAATATCATATTTAATTAATAAATGGCAAGTTATATATAAATTTAGGAGTTGCACACGTAAATATTACGTGTCTTTTAAATACCCCCAAACTTACATTTTGCTAGTCCTCGAGAATAAATAAAAAAAAACCCTTTTTTTGCAGGTCAAGCGATTACATTATGCAACAAGCCATTAAACCCCCAGGTTTCCCTGGTTGACGAGTGTTGTCTCGTGAGGGTTTACAGTGACTACCCACAAAAATTGATAATGACACTTCGGCAATTCTAGATTACACATGACTTATTTCCTATCAACTTATCCTTACTTTATTATGATATGAAAATATCACTATACCAATTTTAGCAAAATATCACAGACTCTGTCTATGGTAAAATGTTATTTGCCACAAACCTTGGTTGTGGTGGAGGTCTGTAGTAAAAGGTGCGTAGCAATTTTTTGACCACAAACTTTATCCGAGTTTAACGTACTGTGTTGCCACGGATTTAATCTGTGGTTAATTTATTACCACGGATATAAACCGTGTTATGAAATAAGGTAAGACACAATCTCAATCTGTGGCTATTTATTTACCACAAAAAAAGTCTGTGGCAATTCTTTTTTATTTAAAAAAAAATCACAAATATATCAAAATTACACCTTATAATTTTAAACACTCTAAAAATACACCTATTGCACATGTAGCTTTGTATTAGATCATATATCAAGTCATAATACATCATCAAAAGACAATTAATAACTCCTTTCATTGATTAATAAGCAATGAAGCATCCATGTACAATAATTCGTACGACGACAGAAAGAAGAAAAAAAAAACATAACAAAAAAATAGAATTAAGAGAATGATAATGTCTTCAAAGGCAAAGGATTTAAAGAACATAGTTTCCATCAGGATAAGGTCAAAAGAAGTTTTGGTCCAACATTTAGTGTCTTTTGGTCCAACATCTCGTGTCTAGTCTGATTTGGGGTTGTGTAGTTGAAGTGAAATTGCGTAGCATGTATAACCTGGCTAATGAAGTGTACGCATCATTATTCAAAATCCAGGGGATTAAAGAAAACAAACATATGAGATTAGAGAAAAGGAGACTTGCAGCTTTTCTAAGCTTTTCAGAAACATGAAAAATAGGTTTTAGTTGGTCGTGATGTAAGTGACAAAGAATCTTAACCTAAAGATTCAGCGATCCAATTAAAGAGACATAAGAAAGAAATCAAAGTCAGCAACTAAAGTAGCATCAAAGTACAACATATGATAGTAAAAAGTAAGGCCCAAAGACGTTAATAAGATAATGACGACGAACTAAAAGGATACATTGTTGAGCCACAAATTAGATATTGTCAGCAATATATCAATTTTTATTGAATTAATATTAGCTGATATTGCAATATTAACACCATCTGATTTTATTTTAATAATTTTCCAGTTGATATCTAACAACCCACTATATTGGCTGTCCGTTTGAACCATTGATGTGATAACTTGAGATAAATTTAAACTACTCAAATTCAGAAGATAGAGTTATCCTATGATTACCTGGTCCCCAAACATAGCACAAGATCAGACCTTGTACAGTGCATCTCTGTAGGAATCATCTCTTTTGCAGGCAATGCATTCTGCAAAAAAGAAGAAGAAGTAATCATCAAAATGTGAGAATAAAATATTCATTATTCTAATGATCTGTTCATTGTTCTCAAGTAGGCACTAGGCACCATATTGTGTCTCAAAATCCAAGTTCAAATTATACCACAAGGAAAATCTAATTTGATTGAGCATGGATAATACATGTGTCTCTGAATAAGTGTAGTCAAAAGTGTCATGTGCGTAGAGTATCATAAGGACGATAGATACAGAAACAGAAGATGCTCGGGATTCTCTGTCTCTAGAGATGTCAAGCTACTTTTCAAGAGTGTGGTTCCTCCCAATACAAAACTCTCAATTCTCCAGTTTCATATCCCCCTCCCTCTGATAGCTTTGTTTCTTCCTTTAGTTCTGTTTTGATTGTCTTCGAGCATGTGGGTTTACATATCTAAGCGATTATCTTGCAAATCATTCCTTGGAAATAGTAAATTAGAGGCATTTGAAGGATTCGTAGATCATGTTTACATAATCGATGGATGCAACAAGGGATCATCACAAGCATTCTTTAAGCATTGATCATTGTTTATGATATTTCAGAGCATGAGTTCTATAAAGATTGGTACCGGACATCCTAGTAATGTCAATCAACATTAATTTAGTACAAACACGAAAGTGGATGCTTACCACATTAACTGGGGCTGAAAGCTCGCAAGATCAGATTGGGATCGAATGGCGAGTAATCAGATAAACCTACAACTACTGCAGTTTGGCATGAAAGAATAGCAAAAAGTTTGGACTAGGTACTGAGTTTAATACAAATACGGAAGTTTCATTCTGGTACAGAGTGGAAATGAACAAGGAGAAGGCCATTGCTTTACATTGCAGCAACTAAACAGGTCAATGCTTTTCAACCTTGAATCAATTGCCGGTAATTTGTACCAGTAGTACTATTGTCGCAATGTGTTTTCGAGGAAATAGCATCTAGTATTAGTATATGTGTGTACCCATCGGCGCTGGAGTAGGCACTGTTCTTATAATGGACTCCCTCAATGCTCACTCACTAAGAAAATCTCAACAGTATTTTGCTATGCTTATCAAAAATAGCAGATATCTGAAGCTCTCTCAAGCATACGGTCATTATTTATGATATTTCATAACGATTTCAGGAAGGAGGTACATTACTTGAGCGTTCATACAAACATTAGTTCCATCATGCTGCATCTCAATTCTCAAGGCCATAGTAAGATGGATTAGATCTAAACCTCAATTTGTATGCAAGCGACGTAGTGGCCTTTCAATGTTATTTGCATTTAAATGACACTGCCTACTCCAGCCCCGACTCCGGGGGAATTCACCTCTCATTACGAGAGACCTCATCGTACTTTTAGTTATACTTGGCCGATTGCTTTCTATTGCAATCTGCATATCTTACTCTTCTCCGCTGGTTGACCCGCCTCAGGGGAAGGATGCAGAACTTACTGCGACTATGATGCCACTGGCTGGTTACTACATATTCGAGTCCATGGTAGATTTACATTTTGAGTCCAATGTCCGCCCGATTTGCTGTGATCAATTCCAGGATGGGGACACTATATAAGAGAGAGATCTTGCTGACACTATTTCCACGAGCACGGCCTCTGGGAAACAATGATGTGATACATCAGATCCGGCCCCAAGTTTCTATGCCCACAAGTTCCTAGTAGAACTATAGATTTTACAGTTGTACATCATCGAAGGCCATATGATGCATCGAAATAGCGACCAAGTTGTATGGTCCACGTTTACAACCTAAATTGCCTGTGATGTAGGTATCTTTCCTTTTCATTTGAGAAGGGAAAGAACCTCCAAAAAGCAGGCCAAAGACAGCCCATAATCAAAGAAATTGTGTATATATGAAAAGCGAAACATAATAGAAAAGAATATCTGAAAACGACCTAACGCGATAGCCGAATATTTTGTTCTTCAGTGCCTCCAAGAAAAGATCATATTATAGATCATATTGGAAATTTAATCTATATAATATTCCGTTATTGCTCCTAAGCTAAAGGTCTCTTTCCTCTCCAGATGATGTGTTATACATTAAGCCAGTGGCCAGCCCAAAATCGCTTATGGAATCAGCCTCCATATGCTCCTCCCTTTCTTCTGAAGTCTCAACCTTAATTTGGAGCTTGTTCTTTTTATGTGACTTAATTATCCTCTTGACAAGAAAAAAGAGAGAGTATAACTTAGCACCAAGAGAAACAACAGTTGACTTACTTCCCAATCAAGAACTGTGTCCTTGAGTCTCGCCCCAATAAGGTGATCGGAACAGCGTCGTGGAGTTTTCTTCATACCAATTGTCTCCACCTCAAAATCCCACAAACACCTTGAACACAGAATAACTTGGTTGTTATATACACAATAAACTAGAGATATTATATTTTGTACATTATAAAAAGTGTTAAGTTCTGCTAAAAGTTCAAATCTTACTCAGTTCTACAGGAAGGGCAAACTTCCCTGAAGGAATTTCCATGTAATTATGAAAGTTTCTCCCTCGGAATTCCAGATCGTAGATGGAGACTATCAACATTCTGGAAAGAATAAATTCTAGTTGTCATAACCGGAAATGCTAAACATCCAACTTGACAAATAGCTGGCTAATTCCTCATGTAAGAAACAATGACGTCAAAAGATACAGTAGAATATAAAGTTGAGCAAATAAATTAAACCAGGTTGAATGACCCATGGAGAAGGCAGTATTTGAAAAACAAGATGGCAATTAGTGAAAGTTGTAGTTGTAACTTGGTCTTCATGTATTCTTTAAAAATTAAATATGAGTAGAGATGATTGAAGGTAGAGAAGACCAATACAAAGAAAATATCTGCCAACGCATTGTAACTTCAGTAGAACCATTTGAAGTTTTGGATTGTGGCCAAATTTTGTCAAACAATACAAAATCATGAAATCAAACAATGCTAAATCATGAAATCAAACAGTGTTAAACCAGAAAATCACAGAATCACTCAAAACCATGTAACAACAACGAAATCAAATACAATCTTTTGAGATTGGAAGAACTTACAAATTGGATCTTCATGTAGGGGTGGCAATGGGTCGGGTTTGGGGCTGGTGGAGTAATACCATCCCCATACCCGCCAAATTACCATACCCTCATACCCGCCCCATTACCATTTAACTTAAATGGGGAATACCCAAACCCGTCCCGTTTAAATTTTCCAATACCAAACCCGCCCCATCACCCATTTAACACCTGTTTATCCTAAGTGGGGGATCCCCAAACCCGCCCCATTTAT
Organism: Kingdonia uniflora; assembly: GCA_014058105.1. Taxonomy (NCBI): domain Eukaryota; kingdom Viridiplantae; phylum Streptophyta; class Magnoliopsida; order Ranunculales; family Circaeasteraceae; genus Kingdonia; species Kingdonia uniflora. Next base: position 412,878 of record JACGCM010001824.1, on the reverse strand, counting down.
GAAATTTTATAAAAAAAAATAGAAATCACCTGTAAAAAAAAAAAAAAAAAAAAAAACTAAACTAAATCAGGTGCATAGTGCACACACACACAATAAAAAATCATGCAATGTGCTACATTGCAGTAAGAACAAGCATCATAGAGTGTGCTGTACTGCAATAGTTATATTCTTATCTTATCAATCACTTGAAATGGATCAAATCAGAATTAATGTTAAAAATGTTGAAACTAATCTTAATAACTTGTAAACGTTGAGACTTAATTGGTGTTTCAAGCTTCTGGATTGTTGGAGACTTGGAGGAGTAACCTGAATCGATTAGTAATCTCTATAATTTGCAAATGTTGTATACTTCCTAAAATAGATCACTGATGTAGAGATTGGTTTGAAACAGATCACTGATGTAAACGTTGTTCCAATCGATTGATAATCTATCCAATCTTCGTAAACTTCTCAATGAATGATGTAGAGGTTGAATTATAAAATGATCGCAGACTTAATTGTTGTTTGAATCTTCGTAACCTTGAATTTGGATGATGAAGGTTGAAATGATTCAAATGGAAATGAAGATTGAAATGAATTTGGTAATTGGTACAGACTGATGTTTGATTACAAAGGTTAAAATAAATTTGTAGAGGTTGTGGAGGTTGAACTTAAAGGAAGTAAGAGAGGAGGAAAGAAGTGATTAAGTGAATTAGGTTACTCATATTCTCATAACTCATAAGGGTATTCAGGACATATCATATATAATTGGGTCGGGTGACGGGGCCCCGTTTATTTAAGGCTAAAACCAGACCCGCCCTAATTAATAAATGAGTTTTTTTTTTTTACCAAACCTGTCTCATACCCGCTATAGTCATACCATACCCGCCTCATTAAGGGCGGGGCGGGTTAAATTGCCAGCCCTATCTTCACGCTTTGAATGTCGTCTCAGATCACAACAAAAACTCTAATATTATATCAAATTTCAACTCTATATTGAGATCAGAAGATAGAGATGAAAATTCAAGCACGAGATCTCAAAAAAGACTTAGAGTTTGTGACCATGAAACTTAATTCCAGATCGAGTAGAATAATAATCAATCGAGATCGAGCATAAAATTTTCATAATTTGGGAAACTTGGGTTGCACAATCGTTTGAAAAATTTGTTTGAAAAAACCTAAGTTTTGTTTGTTGGAAAGGGTCTTGATTTATAGTGATCCTGAGTTTAAGTGAATAAAATCATAATTGACACGGTACTTCACGAATTTTCCATGAGATATGTTTGTTTCAAGTATGCAATGGATCAGATCCGTGGCAATCTCTAAAATAAACTATGGTAATTTCTCATTTTTTGTGTAGTGTGTTATGAAAGAAAATTTATTAAAACTCAATATTTTACCAGTGTACCATAAAATATCATTTTCAGAGTCCGAAACTTGAAATACTACCTTATGCTTAGAAATTTTTTTAAATATTTATCTTAGTTATATCTCAGTGTAGTGAAGATAGTGTTGCACACAATACATTGTATAGAATAGTTGAGTTATTATTTTGTAGTCTAGTACTTATTGAAATAAGCTCATCGGTTAGTTCGGCAATGGCCTTAGTCAATTCATGTTCCTGGCATTCTTTTTTTCAAGCCTCTTTTTCTTTTCATACATGGTTTCTTAGTGAAGCCTCCATAACAAGGAGTTTCGGTTGACAGTCCTTCGCCAGTTGGCTAAGGTTGTTAGGGTTTGGTGCCCCTTCTTGACCTAGACCCAGAATTCTCATAACAAGAAAATTTCATGCTCCATTCACATAGTTCATGGTCATACTTGAGATTGGTGATAATTTTTCCTCTTTCAGTTCTTAATCATGCGAATATGTCTTGCAGCGTAAAAGTTTTAGAGCAAATTTGGCTTTTTTTTATATTTTCAGGAATGAAGTTATTCTTAAATAGTTATCTCTCTTAGAGTGAATTATTCCTAACATAAATGCTAAATTTTCCATATTCTGGTTAAAAACTCTATTAAAGGTATTGGTAGTATAACTATAGTGAAGTACATGTTCTGAAAATATACCAAGAACAACTTGAGTTTTTCACTAATTGCAAGGTAGTACATCGAGTTTGAGAACATGATAAATAAATACTCTTGTATAAACTTGGTAAAATATTATTATTTTTTTGTTTTCCAATCAGCATATCATTTTGCCTAAATAAAATTAGTTTAAGTATTGAAAATTTGCCAAAAATATATCATAAATTACCAAAGAGTCATTATTTTACTTTTCATCAAAAAATATATAAAAAGTAGTTTTTTACTCCTAAACTTAAATAAAATATTGCCCTCAATGTTTGAAAACAAAATTAAATACATGGAATGGGAAATAAAAATTGGAACTTCTCACCTAATTTTGCGTTGGGTTGCCTCCCAAGAAGCGCTAAGTTTTACCGTCTTCAGCCAGATGAATATACCCCAGAACTTGAATGTCATGATATAGGTCTAAAGGGGTATAATGTACTTGAATTGATGAACTATCCAGGTTGCAAATTCTCCTTAAATAACCAAAGATGACCAAAATTGTCCTTATCCTTCAATAACTAGATAATAGAAAAATATTGGTTCTCCTTATTTGCATCTAATTGTGTGGATGCAATCATGATATATAAAAATAACTCAGAGTCTAATCCCTCAGGATAAAGATTTTCCCTATTTAATTTATGGGGAATTTCCCTTTGAGATATTTTACAGGGTATAACCCCATACACCAAAAATGTATCTTGATATTCATCATTTGCCAAAAAGTGACTTGAACGTGTAAAGTGATATCTATCGGGTGGTTGTAGGCCAGACTCAAATTTGTATGACTTACTTATAGGTGATAATGCTTGTACTATTTCATGGATTTCAGGGTCATTCCAGTATTTAAAATAGTTCAAGCATTCATTAATGGAGTGGGTGCAACTAAAGTTATTACGCAACAAATCCTCAACTTCATTGACAACTATGGTACCCCCAAGTGGCTTGTGAAATGAAGATGCAAGGTATATCATAGGCATAGGGAGGGTAGGTAAAGGAGTAACTAATTATAAAATATAATCAGCCCACAATAATAGTGATATATCTCATAAAGAAGGGACGTCCACCCACTGGGTTTCAACATCGTAATTTGTGTCAGGTGGACGCTGCTCAAGGCAAGGCTGAGGTGACTGATAAGAAGACTGAGAAATAAATGACAAGTTGATAACATCTGCAACAGGTTCGGCAATTTCCAATTTCTTGAGTTTGGTACAAATATCATCATCAACAAATTCCTAGCATATTATCATATGATGAGATAGTTATTCCATATATTCATATTTTATCTCGTCGTTATCATCGTCAAAAAAATTATTAGAGAATGGAAAAATATTCAGTTTCGGTCATAGTTTCCTCGAAAGAATTTATGGGGTTGACATATGAAAGAATGGATGGTGACATCGGTGGTTGAATGTTGAGGGCTGAATTTGGAGGTGATTTAGAAAAAATTGTATTAAACATGATAACTGCTTCTTTAAGATCTTCTTGTGACATAAGATCGTCGGCCTTAAAATGTTCATCTTCTAAATCTGTCTCGTAATATGGTATCCATTCACCCTACGGGAAAAACATTCATTGATTACGCTTGAATTCATCATTTTTAAAATCATAAGGGGAATTAATTTTGGGTTTTTCTTCTTCATTGCTTGGAAGTTTTTCGTGCTCTATTTCATTCCATGTGGTTGACAACTGAGTTATCTAAGTCTTTAATCTAGAGATAGATTAAGCTGTAGAAGTTTGATACAGTAACTCATTTTGCTGAAATTGAAGCTTTTTCTTTTGAAATTGTAAAGCTTGTTGTTGGCTCTCAATTACTTGCTACATGAAGAGGGATATGATATCCTCTAAGGATGGTGTGGGTAGAGTGGGTGGGAACTGATTGGATGACTGGACGAACTGATGGGCCTGCATATAGGAATGATGTTTGAAAGGTTCCACATATTGGGATTTTGGGTGGTCCCATGATTGAAAATGATTTTGAAGTTGTTGCGAGATGTCGAATTGTGAGTTGTATGGATTCCAATGTTCTTACAGGTATGACATTTTGAAATAAAAGCAACACCCAATGCAATAAACAACCACTCAAACCTAGACTATAGTACATCAACATTTTTTTGAGGTAATAAATAGGTCTTCCCTATATTTTTCTATGTTCACAATGGGTATGATGGCAAAAGGCTCTATTTCACTCCATGTGGTCCCATGATGGGACTGCATCACTATGTTAGTTTCAGCTTAAAGTAGATGTTCGGTCCTCACGCCCGAGCGAGTCGTCTTATCGTACGTCAGGACTCGAAACGGTGACTTTCGTAAACCTACAACCAATATTTTGTAGCGCTAGACTGAAACCGTATCCTATGAACCCATGTTTGTACCCCAGTCCGGTACACCTATCCGTTGGGTGATGAAATCCCGCAGGAATTTTTCTACTCTTTTTTATTATTAGTTATTTTGAGGTCTGGGACGTTCAATTTTCGTGCGATCCTAATTTCTTCGTATCCCTAATGGGTAATCTCACTTGTTAGAAAGCTTTTTCGGTGATGAAATCCTGCAAGTCTTTAACAGTTTTTACCTTTACTAATGTTGGAATGAAAAAGAATTTTAAACACGACAATAGGTCAATCCAACCACAACAAATATTTTATTAGAGCAGCGTATATTTTCACAGTCCACATGACTTTATATTCCTAGAGCCGGGGTGGAGCAGATAGGATCTCTTCTATATGTCAAGTTTAGAAAAATACTAACCTACGGGAAGTGTTTCCCGGTGAACTTGTGGCCGCCCCTTCACTTAGGGGGCGAAAGAAGGAAGTGCCCCTTCATTTATGGGGCACAAGAAGGATTTTGCAAGAGCTTTGGCAAGCTTTAAGCTTTTGTATTTCCACATTTTCCGTTCTTTTGTCTTGATACCTGATGCTCAAAATGAACAATGTTCGATCGGTGTATATTTAATTGAGAATAGAGAGTGTTAATCGAGATTAGCAAACTCAATGTCCCTTATCACAGTTTAAGTAAAACTTGCAAAGGCAACTCGCCAAGCACCTTAAACTTCAAGGTGATCGGTAAGACTTGTAAAATAAATGGTGTTCTTGACAAATCAATTTCCCTCCTTTTTCAAATGAAACGCCTCCTTGACTTTGGTGGTTAGTAAGGGTTGTTGAAATTAAACACATGAGAATGTGTGTAACGGTAATAGTCGAAACAATAACAATCCCACTAGTCACACATCTTAAACAACAACACAAGATCACGGTAACAGTTGTATAGTTGTTGTTTATGAGATGGATTCAAAACCCCAAAACACTCAGTGGCGGAGCTAAGATTATTGGTTAGGGGGGGGCAGGGAATTTTGAGGGATTTGAAAGATATTTTTGTAGCGGTTCTTTATGAAATGCATAGCTGAAAATGCCCTCACTGCTATCACTGACGCAAACTAATCATCACCTACACAAATTAAACTAATGTCACCGATCATATCGAATCACACACAAATCTCCCAAATCAACCAACAACTATGGTCCAACTACATCAAACCCCTAATTTCCCCAACCAATAACAAATCAATCATCGACATCAATCACAAATTATACTAAAATCAGTCCAAAATCAGTAAAATCAGATACAAATAGAACCCTAAAATAGCCGAGAGAGAGACTCACCATTGTTGGAGAAAGCCAAGAGAGCTTTTGAGCAAATTTAGGGCACAAAGAGAGAGAGACTTTGGTTTGCTTATGAGTCTCTCTCTCTCTAAAACTTTCTCTCTCTAAAAGACGATGATGGTTGCATGATGTGATCGGGTTTTTTTTTTTTTTTTAATGTATATAAGTATATATAACTAAACCTTTTTTTGGAGAAAAGTGAGTGGGGCAGCACTTCCCCCACTAGTCCTCATGTGGCTCCGCCCCACCCGAAGCATTTTAAGTGGAAGTTTTAGTGTTGCTTCTGTTACAATTGTGAACATATGGTTACTGTTGGAAAAAAAAAAAAAAAACTAGTTATTACCGCCCAAAGAACCAGGTGACTACAAAACCCTAGTAACAACAACTTTACTTGGAGCACAAAGCACATGCAAGCAACTAACCACAACCAGTAAGCAAAAGGGAGAGACTACTCAGACTAGAGTTAAGACAAAACTGTTTTCTTGCAAAAATTTCAAGACAAAACCACTCACATTTAACTTTGGTAGAACACTGCAACGCGTAGAGCTCTCCACCACTTAAGCACCAAACACAAAATACTACTGTTTGTACCAAGTTTTAAGTGCAACTAAACTCACCCCCCCCCCCCCCCCCCCCACACACACAAAAAAAAAAAAAAAAAAAAAACAATTAAAAAGAGATAAGAAATAAGAAAGTTTTCATGTAGACATGCGATAATTATTAGGTATATTTGTGATATATATGTTTATCATCCCTACAGGGGTCTTTAGAGAAGAAAGTTTTCAACTTCACATACATAATTAGATATCAAAAACGATTGCCGATTGAATATGAATTGGGACTAAACAGCAAAGTCAACACCCGTGGTGCTTTGTGGCCTTCAATTAATTTTGATTTAAGAGGGGAATATCTCTTGCAGCAAATGGGCTTCTCAAGACATTTTTCTGGTTAGAATTTGCCTTTGAATTCCTTAATAAGATGCCATTTTCTTATTTTTAGGTGTCGATCACAACTTCGAACTAATTATATGGCCAACATATCTACCGGTGTATTGCAAAACGAGCTGGGCACTATCATATGTTGGCCAATATAGTTTCAAATGTATGTTTATTCACATATTTTCCAATATATCCAAAATATTGGTGATATTCTAAAATATATTGGTGGAAAATGTTGTTGATATTGTTTATATCGAAAACTCCCATGGCCAATATATCGAACTGATACGACATTTGCTGAGATATATAGTTTCACATTGGGCATATAGAGCCTTGCATCTCAAAATATAATATCTTGGGGCTACTCTTGATTTTGAGATGGAACCTCTAGTTCTAATATAGTATTAGTACGTGTCGAGTCCAACGGCCCACGTGCTACTCCGCCCTCACCCATATATTTGTCCATGTACCCACGTGCTACTCCACCGTCACCCATATATTCGTCCACGTGTTGAGCTCAAAAAATAAAATTATGCCGGGGGGCTCGAGTTATAATTTCATACCTTTCTTTCAGCTGTAATTCACAATCCATTGTTGTTGAGCAATGGGTATTTGAGTGTGGGTTGAGACCAACACATAGTGTTCGTATGAAATTCTGACATTTATTATAGCAGATACCATAGATACGTGTGTAGTAGACAAAAGAAGGCAAAGAATCCACTGAAATTAAAGTAGAAGAGGAATCTGTCGTAGTAGATGGCGAATCTGTTGAAAATGACGAAGATGATGAATCCATTGAGACAAAAGAAACAAGGAAAATGCTTATTGCTTCTTTTAGAAAAGAGACTCGACCCCGACGTTCTTCTCAATGCTGTATCTATAGAGTACCCCAATACCTTTGTGAAGTTAAAAATGATGCTTATGAACCTAAGTTGATATACATCAGTCCGTTCCACCAAGGCAAACCGAGTCTAAGAGCCATGGAAGATCACAAAATATTGTACTTCCATGATCTTATGTCTAAGCTATTGAAAAAATGGAGGGAGATGCCCGTGCGTGTTATGAAGAACCAATAGAAATGCCGAGGGATGAATTTGTCAAAATGATGTTGTTTGATAGTTGCTTCATGATTGAGCTACGGGATGCTATAAAAGGCAACGAACAAAATATTTCAAACGCCTTTGACGTTGGAGATCATGAGACGGGAGATGCTGTTGCTCGAAAATCAGCTTCCTTTTATTGTTCTAGAGGGCTTGTTTGAAATAGCAAGCCCACTCAACGACTCACTTACAGAACCTCCTATCCCTTTTAATGATTTCGTAACGCCTTATCTTACCCTCAGCTTCGAAGTGCAACCATTGTCTAGCGTCAAAGGTAAGCATGCATTGGATTCACTCCGAAATGTTTATCTTCTTCCCTCAGAACAGTATGAAACCTCTTCCTTAGCTCCTCTGATATTTATACCTTGTGCTGCCCACCTTTTCGAATCTGGTGTGGTATTTAAGAAGAGTAGTTCCAAAGATAGATTCAAAATCACATTTCGTGATGGGGTGATTGAGATCCCTACTATAGAGGCGAAGTAATTTACCAGAACATCATTGCCTTGGAGCAATGTGATAAAGATTGCACACGTAAGTTCACATCTTATGTCATCCTCTTGAGTTATCTTATTAACAAAGAAAAGGATGTGAAATTACTCTGAGAGAAAGGGATTATTGAAAATTACTTAGGCAGCAATGAAGAGTTGGCTCGTGTCATCAATAAGCTTGGCACCGGTGTTGTCTTTACTGAATTCTCCTACTCTGAGCTCGTCGTCAAAGTGAACACATACCACAATAGGAATAGGAGAAGAAACAGATGGAGAGCAGCACTGATGCGCGACTATTTCAATTCACCATGGACAATTATTCAATTCATCGCTGCATTTGTACTACTGATTCTCGCCTTCTTACAAAAATAAGAGAATGATAGTTGCTGATTTCTATCAAATTACAAAAATTCCTTGTAAATATTTACGTTTGTTTGAGGATTTCTAATAAAGTTTTGTCTGGTTTGCTATATTGCAATTTTGTTCTGTACAACTAAGTTACCAACAGATTTTCACATTCCACACGCCTAACTGTTCTGTGCAACCAAATCACATCAACAACCATAATTTCTACCATTCATGATACAGGTTCTTGAAGCATAAAGACATTTCTTCTGTAACAACCACATTTAGAAGAAAAAAAATCTAAACTCAGAATGATACCCTACATTCTTGAGTAACTCATAAACCATGTGTACAAACAAGAATAACTAGCACACAAACTAACTTAACATTAGAAACAATATCACATACAAAGAGTAATGTAGCTCACTGATTAAATTAGATACATATGGCTTCTAATCACTTGCGTAATCGTCCTCATCTTCACGCTCTGCCAGGGCTTTTTCTATAAACCTCTTGCGAACATCTTCAATGACAGACTTTCTTGACGGGTCAAATCCACCCTGCCCATCATTAAGTACTGGATCCGATTGGCATAATGCAAGTGCTACACCTGGAATTTCAGTTAAGAATCGCATAAATTATTTTAAGCAGCAAGTCATGGAAAAGATGAATACTTTAGAGCAACTAATTTGGGCTTGAAACAAGCAGCCATAAGGAAATTGTAGAGCAAAATTCTAGATTTAACTACTTAACGAATAGGCATTGATCGCTACAAAGCGCAACTACTAACAAGAATCTTTTATTTTGATGACTATTCAAGTAAAACTACATTAAAATAAACTATCAATAGCTCAAAAATTAATACAATATTTTCTGCCTTAAACCATATAAATAAGATGTTGGGTAAACAGCAACACATCACAATAGATTCGGGATCAAAATCATGGTTTCTGACTAGGGAACTTGAAAAAAACTAAGCTAGACCTAAAACCGTATAAATAACAATTAATCATAAAAAAACCAGAATAATATTATTAGCTGAGACGCATTATACCAGTGTTGGAAGGCATCGAAATCAAATTAAGATTTCATGCTAATGTAACTAGTTTATATTCATATATTTGTATTTCTCATTTAACTATATAGACTAGGGGTTCTAGCGTCTACCACACTCAGATAAAATCATTGCAAAGGACAAGTACCTTGGATACACTCTATTAACTCTAAGATATCACAGTCTAATGGGTGCTTAGTCCCTTCACTCCACATACTTCCGTTACACAATTGTAAGGGTAGCGGTGAATGGAGTAAAACAATGGAAAAAAGGCGCCTTATTCTAACAATATAATCAGTGAACTCAATCTTAGTCTCTTCAACTACATTGACAGGCTAAATATAATATAGTACTTTTATATTAGGACATCCTTGGAGAACAAGAATTTAATTTGTTAATTTCTAAGATTGCGGAAACACTTTACGAATAACGATCTCTCTTATTTAACCAAAGTACTACTACATACAAACTCTCTCTATTCTCTCTAGATCTCCTAGGGTTCTTCCCTTTCTCTCAATATTCAACATAACATACCTCCTACCCTAGGATCTCCTATATATGGAAGATTTCTACCTCTTTCCCTACACTGCTAAAATAGGAAACTACTAGAGTAATCCCTTATTAGAAGATTCTCTAGAACAAAATATATTATCCTAAAATAAACTAACATAGGAAACAAAACTAGAGACTGGTCACAAAACCGTGCACCTAGGTCGTGGATGTGACGACCCACGACCTATCAACTCTCCCCCTCTTTAAAGGATTCGTCCACGAATTCAAGGAGACGGAAGATCAACTGTTGTCACCTCTACGTCTTCATACTCCTGACTAAACAATTGCTTCAGGGCCTCATCGACATGATCATATAACTGCTAGGAAATAAGCATCATCAATTTTCGTAGGCTAGGACACTCACGTCTCATATGTCCAGTCTCCCCGCAGTTGTAACAAATGCTTGTCCTGGCAATCCTTGCTGGTTTGCCCCCAACTCTCGGCATTGCAGAATTCGGTGACAGTGTCACTGCTAGCGCTGAAAAAGACGGATATCCCGAAGGCTTTAGCTTATTCTCAACTCTACGAGTCATTTCTATTGTCTCTGATAAGGACCGTGGAGAGAATAAAATCATCTTGTCCTGAATGCGCTTCGAAAGACCCAAACAAAAACGACAAACCCGTTGTGCCTCGGACTCGAATAAAACAACACGCGACGATAGCATGTAAAAGTCACTAGCGTAATCATCAACAGACTAACTCCGCCCCTGACGTAAGGTCTGAAGTTTAGCAAAACTCTCCTCCTCATAAGTGCTCAGGATAAAACAAACCATCATTTCGCCCCTCATAACTTCCCAATCAGTGTAGTCATGACCGTTGGCTAGCTGTAACTGCTAAATATTTTCCCACCAGCTTTGTCTCTACCAAAGTCACCGCCCTCTGTCCAATGCACTTCTTGAATGCAAGCATTTTATCAACCTTATTTAACCAATCTATAAAACCATCCGCTCTGATTCCCTATCAAAATTTGGCACGTTAATCTTCACATCAGAGTTTAGATTTTGGGAATGCGGAAATAATGGTATTCGTGACCTAACTCTCTGGGTTGCCCTGGTAGCCATACCCCTGAGTCGCATACTGTGGTTGTTGTCCGTACCTTGTAGCTCCAATACCCTGATTCGGCTGATAGTTGTCAGTGCGATAACGAGTACCAAAATTATTTGGAGTATTGCCACACCCTCTACCTCTCCTGTTATGGAAACCATACCTGTCCCCATGTCCCCTCTGCTCAGTATCATCCCATTGCCTTTTTTTAGCCAAAAATCCTTGTCTACTAGACCATTATCTTTGTAAATACCCTGTCCAGAATAACGAGGTCCTTGCGGAGGTGTAGGTGGCCATTGCGGTCGTGGAGGTACATAAGGTGTTGTTCCTGCGGGTATCTGTCCCAAAATGTTCGGTTCTAAATTCCTCCAATATCCAGTATTTATCCCCGAATGGCCATGTCCACTCCTTTTATTGTTGCCGACACCGTTGCCCAACTCTCGCTGATGAACCTGCGAAACAAAACCCCTCTGCTGTACAGACCTCTGAACGTTCATACTTACTAGTGTTGTTGGAATTACCGGCGTTTGTGGTCTTGAGTGAGACACCAGGAGTGCCGAAAAAGATGGTATCACCATTGGGAGGGATGCCGTAGACGCCGTCTGTGTGGGGAGATCGATTGGAGGTGTTTTCGGTGCTCCTCTTATGATTTCTGTGATTGAGGTCGATGTCGGAGTGGGAGTCGGCATCGTAACTGGAGTGACGCCGATTGAGGTCGCTGTCGGAGTAGGCGTCGACATCGTAACTTGAGTGGCGTCAACTATCGGCGTCAGTGAAGCGGGTAGCGAAGTCTGGGTTGATGAGGCCTCTCTTTCGCCATTGCCCTCCATTGCCTGTGAGCAAAAAACCCGTGCCTGCAGTGACATTGATTGGGGAAGACGAACTGTGGGTTGGGGTAGCATAGTTGGGCCAACTGGTTATGTTTGGGTTTGGGCGTCTCCTTCTAGGTCGATGGTCCAAGCCCAGGGCAAAGCCCACCCCATCAACTGAAGTGCCCACGTGCTCGGCGCGTGTGGCTGTCATGTGTGGCATGCCATCCAAAAGCACGCCATGTTGTGGCATGCCCTGTCCTAGATTGGTCGTACCTTGCCCCCATGATATCGCTGCCTTGCTCCGTGCCCTACCCCTGTCGTGGCATGCCTGCACCAAACCCTGCATACTTGAACTCGTGCCGTCTGTGCCATGACTATGTCGTGGCATACCCGTGCTAATATCGTGCATTTGTGCTGGCATGCCCGCATCTGTCCCATCGATTCCCTGGTTATTCTCACGACTCAGTTCGCGCCCCTCACGATCTTCAGCGATGATACGAGTCTCTCTCCCTTGTTCGACAACCACCGGATTCGTTTAGGACCCCTCTTTCTCTCTTCCGATAACACTTTTAACCCATCGGCGAGTGCGGGGTCATTGCTCAAATTCGGTGACATACGCCGATGTCCTTGAGAATCATCGTACCCCTCGACTTCTAGCGAATCCGTGAATTTGTCGATGCTTTCAACATCCACGGTCAGACCTTCAAACGAATTATAAACAAGGGTCCTCTCCCCATCCGAAACGAAATTCTCAACGTGATTTTGGACAAACATCGCTTCCTTCCCACGCCCTACTACTTACAACGGCGGCAGATTCATAGGATTGATGCCCGCTAGTTGCCCGTCGCGCATGAAGGATCCCATAGGAATACCTCTCCCTCTCCCTTTACTTGACCCTCCCTCGCTACCGTCGATATTGTCTCCCACAACTTCCGATGAGGCTACTCTTGCCGGATTTGACATCACCTCTACCAATATTGTTTCAATTTGTTTTGACATCACCGCATTGGATTCTTCTATCTTCTTCAATCCTTCGCCTTGAGTTGGTTGCTTAACCTTCTTCGGTGTTTTCTTACCCATCTTCGTAAAAAAAAATCCACCAAAATCGTCTTTGCTCTGGTACTAATTTGTTAGTTTCTAAGATTGCGAAAACACTTAACGAATAACGATCTCTTTTATTTAACCAAAATACTACTACAAACTCTCTCTATTCTCTCTAGATCTCCTAGGGTTCTTCCCTTTCTCTCAATATTCAACATAACATACCTCCTACCCTAGGATCTCCTATATATAGAAGATTTCCACCTCTTTCCCTACACTGCTAAAATAGGAAACTACTAGAGTAATCCCTTTTTAGAAGATTCTCTAGAACAAAATATATTATCCTAAAATAAATTAACATAGGAAACAAAACTAGAGACCGGTCACAAAACCGTGCACCTAGGTCGTGGGTGTGACGACCCACGACCTATCATAATTAATCTACATCATCATACGAAACATATAACAAACAAAATCAGATTCTTCAAGCTAAAAGTTCTCAAGAAAACAATTATCATAATGAAAATGCAAAGGCCAATAAGTGGTGATACCTTCAGGAGTGCATCTCCGGCCAAAATGATGCGCGCCAACATAGGTTGCTTTGACGGCACTGTTGTTATAGACAAGTATAGTAGGAAGGTTGCGGTCTGGGTAGTTTGGAATGCAGTCGGTAGATATTATCTTAACAAACTTTGTTTCTGGGTATCTCGTAGCAAGTTCTTCCAGGCAACCTAAAAGGAGTCCACATTCCTGAATTCTGCTAGCAAATAAGACATTATCAACAAAAAACAAGTTAAATATAACCAATACTACATATTACATTCATAACCAAATACTGGCGACTTACCAAGGTTCGAAATGGGTGGTCTCATGTTTATAAAAATATGCATATACAGAGATAGATATCAACTCAAAACTAAAAGGTGCTTCAACAAATGATAGAGAATAAATTGGTCAATCCCAACAGTTCTGATTTGTCAAGGTAACGGTTTCACCAATCAAGTTATGGAGTGCGTCAAAGTGTGGCACTTATTAAAATGGATGTTTTTCTTTTAGGTTCTCTTTACCTTTTCATAAATATGATAATTTTGTTTTGTCGGAGTGATTTGGGGTCAAATTATAAATATATTTCCTTTTCTACTTGAACTGTTGCAAATTAATGCAGGTGGAAATTGGAATTGCTAGATCATGTTGTAGTCAATTAACATTATGTGCAAGCCACAAAGTTAGCAGAAAGCCAACTAGCCATTTTCTTATCTATTGCTTGGTCCCTTATTCGCAAGACATATTTAGGAGTATTTCTTGCAGAGGAATATTTGGACGATGACAATCTGTCTTCTGAGCTTCCTTTGGTGTTAAACAGAGGAAGAATCTCCATAGAAAAGCAGCAGTTTTTGGACGCTGATACCATATGCGATAATTTGCGCTATTTGCTAGAGGAAAGGTGGAATCAAATAGCCTTTATTCCATTTGGAGCTACTTTTTGACACATCATTGAGATCAGATTTATAGATGTGGCTTTTGGCTGGCATACTTTGATGCAAGGAATTCGGCCACATAAGTTTGAGGTTTAAGGGTTATTCTACTATTGTTGGAAGTTGTTTTTATGGTTGCTTAATTTCCTGTGTTTGCTACAATGATGTTTCTTGAGGCCATTTGTTGGGATCTTTTACAACCTTGTATCTCCAGTTTCATATATGTGATTGGAAAGTATTCTCATTTTTACAATTAGTCACTTAGTTTACAAAAAATATTTGCGAAAAAAGGAAAAAAGATGATAAGGCGCATAAACACCACTTAAATATGTAAATTATGCATGTGTACATGTATAAAGATAACATAAGATCCTTTTATTGACTCATTGTTGTCATCAAGCCTTAAAGCCCAAAAAGTTCGGGATCAGCTAAAATAACCACGTTTCCTATTAATTCTGAAGCAGTCTCTTCAACTATTTTAATTGTGTTCATATCCAATCCAATTACCTCAATCCATGTTGGTATTTCAGTTTTTTCTAAAGAACTTTCAAGTTACCCACACTCCTAATTTGCACATTTAGTATTTCTTCAGTGCTTGCATAAATGTAACAACACCGTCCATATATATTAGCACAAACGTTGTTGGATCATTAGTTGATGAATCTTCTTCTTGTGCAAGTGTTTAGAGATTTAAATCAATATTATATTTCTTGTCTGACTGTAACCATTCCACTCATCCCTTTTCTTTCCCAGGAAAAACCACGTCTCTTTTCCTCCCTTCAACCATCACAAGCAGAGAACTTCGGTTTCTACAGTGTCGTTGCTCTAAATTCTCTCAAAATCATGAGCTTTACCTCCTCTATGAAGTCATCTAGTAAATATTATCGAAACAACCATATAAAATACTTCTCCATATAGTCCGAAAACGAGGAAACAACATGGTTCAAAAAGGCATTGACATAGTGAAAGAGAACATTGACCCAGGAAGAGGCTCTGAAAGTTTCAAGCAAAACCTATTGTCACAAATCTATCATTTCATTTACTCTCGGTGTTGTACTTACCAGGAATTGGTAGGATAGAGTAAAGTTGTGAGTATATTAATCATTTCAACCTGATGATTGGACAGATTTATTCCATGAGCAATCTTTTATCAATGAGCAGATTTTTTTTTTTTTTCATTTGTGGTATTTGTAAATGATTTCTTCCTTCAGTTAGTTTTCATGTATCACATTTTAGTTGCATGATTGGTTTAGATAAAGATATCAAAGACAGTTATGCATCACTAGCATATCACCTATTTAAAAGACAATTCTTGCTTGATGGTTTTAACAGTATCTCACTTGGCAACAAATTTCGCATCTGCCTAGCGTGAATCCATTTGCAAATCATCATATAAGTCCCCCATTAATGTAGGTGCAATCAACTATATTTATCATGCTTCAAGGTGATGGTCGTCTGGCAACATGATTCCTAAGGAAAAGTAATGGTTAAGTGAGGCATCTTATTAAGATAATTATGTATGTAGGCCTTTAATTCGGTGCATTCACACATTTCCTGGTAGGATTACAAACTTTCTAACGCTTACAGCGAGGGAGTCCTAAATACCCCTTGCAATAACACAGTCCTAGATATATCTTACTTACCTTGCCAAGTCTTTGTGTAGTACGGGTAAAAAACTAGTTGTTAGCGTAATCAAACCCAATTCTTCAAAATTTTGAGTTCAGCTGAAATAACCACATTCCGCCATTCAATTCTAAGTCAGTCTCTCCAACAAATTTTAATTGTTCTCATATCCGATCCAATTACCTCGATCCATGGCCTCCACGGTATTCAATTTTCTCTAACGAACTTTCAAATTACCCATGCACTCCTAGTGTGCCCAGTTACGCTTCCTTCATTGCTTGCATATATAAACACCGCCCACATATATTAGCATAAACGTGTGGATCTTATTTACATGTGCATGTTTAGAGAATGTGGTCTGCTTTATATTTCTTGTCTGGCTGTAACCTTTTCATTAATCCCTTTTCTTCGCCAAGAAAAACCGTATCTCGTTTCTCCCTTCAACCGCCACAAGCAGAGAACTTCGGTTCCTCCGGAGCTCTTGCTCTGAGTTCTCTCAAAGGTCTGTGCTTTACCTCCTATATGAAGTAATTCTAGTAAATATTATTGTAACAGCCATATAAAACACTTCTCTATCCATTCCCAAATACAAGGAAACAACATGGTCCAAAAAATATGTGTATCTTTCTCCAGTCTCATGTTAAACAACCACCAAGTAAACTAGGGCAGCCTTCTACTTCGACTCTCCTCATCTCTCTTCTTCTCAACAAAGAACCTATAACAAATCACTTCGCGCTAACAATCGTTGCTACCACAATCACCTTCTCTTAATATGGCGTGTTTCCAAGTCATCTATATATACTAGCATAGCATAAAAGCATCTGCACTTGACCTGCCATTTTGACTTTAAGTCATATATAGATAGCCCAAACATAAAACAAGAGCTACATCCGACTTGCCAATTAAAAGCCAAATTTCCTTGCCATTGGTAATCTATATCACTTGCCAAAAACTCCTACGTAGCTTTCCTCTTCAACAAACTTTGAAAAAATGATGCGTTTTCACTTTGGATTTGGTAGAAAATATAGGTTAATTATTTAGGATTATATGAAGTGTTTTCACTTTGGGAGGAAGTATGGCATGGTAGTTTTGAAGATATACTTTTGGAGATTCAAATGCAGCCGCAAGGATTATTTGGCTAACAAGTGTTTAATTTGATTAAACGAATGTGGATGCTCTAAGTATGTGTATAGGTGATTTATCACAACTGAAAGTAAAATTATATCTAATCAACTCTACCTAGAAGGCTACAACACTATCTATAGCTAAAACTTAAAGAAAAATAAAATAAAATTGCGCATACATTACCCTTCTTTAAACAAAAACACAACAACCCAAACATCAGGAGGAGCCTGTGAGACCTCCCTCACAAAATCAGCTCCCGAAATCGGTATCACCGATCCAAACCTCGCCACCTTCGCAACTTCCCTCATCTCCGCTAATCTCTTCTTCCTACACCACCCAATCAAACAACACCAAAATAAACAAAAAATCTCAATAAACCCAAATATATTATACATATAAGTACCTGTATTCTTCGAGGAAGCGATCGTCATCGAGATTAGTATCGTCTTCGAGATCTTCGAGTTCTTCTTCGGTCTTATCATCGATCCAACTTTGGTCTTTTGGTTTTGAATCGGAGTCTTCAGAGGGCGTGAAGGAAGGGGGTTTGAAAGGGGCGGGTTTTGGTGGTAGATTTCCTAGTTTTGTTTGGATGTCGTCCCATTGTGTTGTTCTTCCTTCGACATCTTTGTAGATGAAGTGGTAATCTGCCATTAATGGAGGATTTCAGAGCTTCAAATCAAACTTAATTTCACAGATCGCGAAACTACAGAGTGAGAGATTTTATTTTATTTTATAAAGGGCATTTTAGTCATTAGCATCGTACTACCTAGAACCCCAAATCTTGGTCTGCACCAGCAGTGGAGAAACCATATAACTAGTAAACTATGGGATATGGCGTGCAGACTAACTAGTAATCTGGTGACTGGAGGGAAAAATGACCGTGAGAATCCTAATTACATAGAAGAAGAAGAAGAAAAAAAATAAGAAAATCTTGATTGAAAAACTCACCTTATCCGAGGAATTATCAGGTGAAGAGTGTGAGAGAGAGACCGAGGGAGAAAAGTAAACTTTTGGGAGAGAGACCGAATAAATTGAAAGAGAGAGAGAGGAAGGAGTAGAGATAATGTTTGGTCTCTTATCTATACTACTAAAGGAATAGCTATGTCATGAGAATAAATCTCGGTTGTTGATCACCCTACCCTACACATGTTGAGGAAAATATATGCTTTAGTTTATAACACAACCGTTAGATCGTGATGGTTATTTAGTCTACTCTCACAGTTTTTTTAATCCTAAAATACCCATATTTTGTATATACCAAATCCTATAGAAATAGACATCTCAATCGTAATTACATTATCAAATAAGGGGCAGTTTTGGAAGTCCAGCTAGGGGTAGCAATGGGTTGGGTTTGGGGCGGGTGGAGTAATATCATCCCCATACCCGCCAAATTATCATACCCCCATACCCGCCCCATTACCATTTAACTTAAATGGGGAATACCCAAACCCGCCCCGTTTAAACTTGCCAATACCAAACCCGCCCCATCACCCATTTAACACCCGTTTATCCTAAGTGGGGATCCCCAAACCCGCCCCATTTATGAAATTTTACAAAAAAAAAAAAAAATCACCTGTACAAAAAAAAAACTAAACTAAATCAGGTGCATAGTGCACACACACACACACACACAATAAAAGATCATGTAATGTGCTACATTGCAGTAAGAATAGGTATCATAGAATGTGCTACACTGCAATGGTTATATTTTTATCTTATCAATCACTTAAAATGGATCAAATCAGAATTAAGGTTTAAAATGTTGAGACTAATTTTAGTAACTTGTAAACTTTGAGACTTAATTGGTGTTTTAAGCTTCTGGATTGTTGGAGACTTGGAGGAGTTAACTGAATTGATTAGTGATCTCTCTAATTTGCAAATGTTGTATACTTCCTAAAATAGATCACTGATGTAGAGATTGGTTTGAAACAGATCACTGATGTAAACGTTGTTCCAATCGATTGGTAATCTATCCAATCTTCGTAAACCTCCCAATGAATGATGTAGAGGTTGAATTATAAAATGATCGCAGACTTAATTGTTGTTCGAATCTTCGTAACCTTGAATTTGGAGGATGAAGGTTGAAATGATTCAAATGGAAATGAAGATTGAAATAAATTTGGTAATTGGCACAGACTGATGTCTGATCACAAAGGTTGAAATAAATTTGTTGAGGTTGTGGAGGTTAAACTTGAAGAAAGTAAGAGATGAGGAAAGAAGTGATTAAGTGAATTAGGTTACTCATATTCTCATAACTCATAAGGGTATTCAGGACATATCATATATAATTGGGTCGGGTGACGGGGCCCCGTTTATTTAAAGCTAAAACCAGACCCGCCCCAATTAATAAATGGGTATTTTTTTTTACCAAACCCTCCCCATACCCGCTATAGTCATACAATACCCGCCTCATTAAGGGCGGGGCGGGGCGGGGATCCGGTGGGGTGGGTTAAATTGTCAGCCCTAAGTCCAGCCCACAACTTTTCGTATATACGAAATTAGAGACATTTTGGGAAGTCTAACTTCAAATCCAAGAGTATTTCTGTAAACCTAAAATGCCAAATCGTAAGGCAAAAATCTCTATTTAGGTCTTCGATCATCAAAATTTCAATCTTCATCTTCGATTTCTCAACGATTCGGCTGCGATTCTCAATTTCATAATTAGGGCATTTGATTTGTGTGCTCAATTTGCTCTGATTTAGGAGTTTAAGGCCTGATTTGTGGGTTATAGCACACTGGTTTTCTGATTTGGGGTTTAAGACCTGATTTGTGGGTTATAACACATTGGTTTTAGGTGAATCTTTGCACCGATCGCTACTTCGACGAACTCAATCACAGGTACTCAAATTAGGGTTCTTAACTTCATCAATTTGGGTTTATCTCTCTAAAATTTGTTATTACTATGTTCTTGTAATCTCTGTTAGACTTAGTAGTTGTTTAAAACTTAATTTGATGTTATGAGTATGTTGTTTGAGGCTCGGTATTTTATGGGACTATCAAGTAGGGTTGTTTGTTTATACTTACCAAATTGTACTGAATAAAAGACTTTCTGTTTTGGGTGTAGATTTTGGGAGTTAACTAATTTGTTTTGTTCTTTAGCTTCTGATGTTTTAAGTGAAATGGGGTTTCTATAGTTCTTATTTTCTTTCTAAATTTGTAGTTTTTAAATATAGTTTATTTTCTTATTTAACTGAGACCAACTCAGGGAAGAGTTTAGAATATGCTGTAAGGGGTTGCCTTCCAAAAGAATTGGAGAATGTAAATGTTGTGGAATATTCTACAAATTTCACAATTCTATCAGACTTTGGTTGCCCTAGGGCTGTTCTCGTCAATAATCTATAATCTAAGGAGTTCTACTTAATGGAGATTGTGGTACAAAGATTTAGTGAAGGCCCCATTTTCTTCCCTGCAAATTCTTGGATTCAATCACGGGAAACTGAGTCAGAAAGTAGAATAATCTTTAGAAATCAGGTGAGAGTTTGATACCATTATAATTATAGTTTTTTATACTTTCTCTACCATTGATCGATCTCTTAGTAGTTTCCTGTTATCTTGAAAGTCCCATTTGCCCTTGCAAACACCTGATAGTCTCAAGGATCTTCGTCGCGAAGACTTACTAAGTGTTCGAGGTAATGGAAAAGGTGAGAGGAAGCATTTTGAAAGAGTATACGATTGTACACTACCTATAATGACTTGGGTAATCCGGACAAGGATAATGATCTTGCTAGGCCTGTTCTCGGTGGTCATGAAAGGCCTTATCTCAGACGTTGTCGCATTGGACGACTTCCATCAAACACAGGTACAGTCTCTAAATACCCCTTTTTTTGCACTCCGTGAGATGCAATATATGTCATTGATGACTCTTCAACTTGTTCACTTATTAGACCTGCAGGGGAACCTTTTTCTCGTACTAAATCACTTAGAATATAGTCCAACAGTTGGATTTTCTTAGGGTTACGAAAAATAGTTGGAGGACACTTATGATGGGGAAAAGCAAAGATCTAAGCCCAGATATAGTACAGTTGCAGATAGGGGAGACACACCAATAATACATCAGGTTAACAACGAATAGCATATTAATGGTTACAAGCATAGACTAATAGTAACGCTCCCTCAACACTAATCAGTCAATCTCACACAACAATCCCCAAGCCACCACCACTCAATCAAGGACTAAGATCCTTGTAGAGCAAAAACAACATATCGTGGCAAAATCTCAGGCCTACATTATCATCCTTGAGAGTGAGCTTCCTCCATCTCTCTCTCCCTCTTGTGCATTTTATGCTTCATAAAAGCGCACAAAACACTAGCATAGCGACAAACAAAAATCAATCTTTAATTGGACCAAAAAAGTTTCAACTAGTCCCTAAGCTACAGTAAATTCTCTACAGGATAAATGTGTTAATGTTTCTACAACCCAAACATAATCCACTCTTTCTACAGTATTTGAGTATCACAAAGTTATAATTAATCAAATAAACTGATGATATTTATTTGATGCTAACCAGATCCATACTCTGAGAGTAGAATAGAAAAGCCTGATCCGGTTTATGTTCCACGAGACGAAACATTTGAGGAGAGTAAGCAGGCATATTTCTCTGCAAGTCGCCTAAAAGCCGTATTCCATAATCTATTACCATCTTTGGCAGCTACATTTTCAAACGAAGATACGCCCTTCACGTGCCTCACTGAAATTGACAAGTTGTATAATTATGGTATTCTTATGAAACACAATGAAGATCAAAAAAATATATTCAAGAAGCTCTTGCTGTCCTCGTTGATTAAGAAGGCAGTTAATGCTGGTGAAGACTTGTTCAAGTACAGTATTCTGGCCATTATCTCAAGTATGCAGTACATATATGTTGAAAATATATACTATCACTCTGCTTTTTTTAGCTGAAAATATCTAGAATCTCACCACAAGTATATATGCGATTATGGGTTTCCAGGAGACAGATTTTCATGGTTGCGTGATAACGAATTTGCACACCGGGCTTTGGCGGGTGTCAATCCGGTTAACATAGAAAAATTGAAGGTACTTGTAGTAGCCTATTATATTTTACATTTCATTTCAAGAATATAAAGTTTTCAACTTTTACTTTATTTTTCCCTTCTAGAGTTTTTGTTTTATTTTTTTTAGTGAATAGATGGATAAATCTATATACGACATTTAGTATCAAAAATGACACAGACAACTTAGTAAGATAATAACAACAACAACAACAACAAAAAAGTTTAATATTACTACAGTCAAACTACGGAGAAAGTTACTACATTTCTTGCACACAGTACATAAAAATTTATATACAGCATAAAAATTTCATTATTTTATTGAACACATTTAACTTTTATAGGAGTTTCCGATCCTCAGCAAATTAGACCCTGCAATTTATGGTCCCCCGGAGTCGTTAATAACAAAAGAACTAATCGACCAAGAGCTGGAGTAAACCAGTGTTGAGGAGGCAATTGAGAATGGCCAACTGTTTATAATAGATTATCATGACATGCTTTTGCCATTAGTTGAAAAAATTAACGCCCTTCCGAAGACTAAAACTTATGCTTCTAGAACTATTTTTTATTATACCTAACATCTTTGCACTCAAGTATTCGAAGGAAGTTTTTAGTGGAAGAATGGAGTTAGAATAAGGATTAAACACTAAGGGATAAAAAGGGATGATATTCTTCTCTTCTTCTCTTTTTCCTGGTTTTCTTCACAACTGCGAAAGAAGGAGAAGTAATGGTACAAATATATAATTGAGTAGAGAATTTAAACCCCAATAATATATACAACCCAATCATAATTGTCAACTTCCAGGACACTAGATTGTCTAAGTTAGAGCATATCCCACAATTATTGAGATTTTGAATGTGGGTTAGATTTTTTTGCCAGGGATGAGCACAAACCGATCGAACCGACCAAAATTGAATTCATTTGATCGGTTTTTCAATGTTGTCCAGTTCGGTTTGGTTCTAAAATGGTTAAACTGATTTTCCTGAGGAAGATTTACAAAAATGACTCAGATTTTGTATTTAGGCTTCCCAAAATACCCCTAGTTTCGTATATACGAAAAGTTGTGTGCTGGACTTCCATTTATACCCCTTCTTTCATCACGTAATTACGATTGAGATGCCTATTTTGGATGGGATTTAGTACATACGAAATGAGGGCATTTTAGTATTAAATAAATTACGAGAATAGACAAAATAGCCCTCATGATCTAACGGCTCCCTACACATGTTGAGGAAAATATATGGTCTGTATTTGAGTATAATGCCTTATATTAACAATGTAATGTATAATCCCCAGTATGATATTCTGTAATAGCAAAAACAAGTTTCGTCCAATCAAGTATTGTCTACGCAACAATGTCAAAAAAGGAAGGTTGATGTTGCAATATCACGTAATAATATATTAATATCATATTTTTTTACCCAATTATTTCATATTGTACTCTTACATATACATTTACTAAATAGATTCTGATGGAATAAACATTGATCAATTCGTTGAACAAAACAGAATGGGACTGACTATATCAAATCCTGGGATTAGCAATACAATCAATAGAGATATCTCTCAAGCATGTTTGATTATGAATACTGCATTATTGGCTATATGAAACCCTATCTATAATACTAAAGGAATAGCTATGCCATGATAATCAATCTCGGCTGTTGATCACCCTACTCTACACATGTTGAGGAAAATATATGTTTTAGTTTATAACACAGCCGTTAGATCATGAGGGTTATTTAGTGTACTCTCAAAATTTATTTAATACTAAAATGCATCTATTTCGTATATACCAAATCTCATCCAAAATAGGCATCTCAATCGTAATTATGTGATGAAAGAAGGGGTATAAATGGAAATTCATCTCATAACTTTTTGTATATACAAAATTAGGGGTATTTTGGAAAGCCTAAATACAAAATCAGGGTCATTTTAGAGAAACTATAACCTAAACCATCACCGATTCATTCCGAAACCTTAACCCTAAATCCCTAATTTCACTCTCTCTTTTTCTCGATCTCCTCTTCGAATCCAACAATAGAGGAGGTCATCGACTGCAAAGATTTCCCCTTCCCCAAGCAAGAGCAAAACATCCTCACCTTCTGGGAAGAAACGAAAGCTTTTGAAACCCAGCTCAAACTTACAGAGAACCTCCCCGAGTTCGTCTTCCATGACGGATCACCCTTCACAACAAGTCTCCTTCACTACGGTCACCTTCTAACTGAAAAATCATGGACATCATTACAAGGTACCAAACCATGATTGGTCACCATGTAACAAGAAGGTTCGGGTGGGATTGTTATGGTCTTCTGATTGAGTTCGAGATCGATAAGAAGTTGGGGATTTAGACGAGGGAACAAGTAATTCAACTGGGTATTGATAATTATAATGAGGAGTGTATGAGTATTGTTATGAGGTATGTTGCAGAGTGGGAGTCCACGGTTACGAGGTTGGGGCGGTGGATCGACTTAAGAACAATTATAAGACGATGAATATTAACTTTATGGAGAGTATTTGGTGGGTTTTCTCTCAATTGTTTGATAAAGGTTTGGTTTATAGAGGGTTTAAGGTATATTTATTGTTTATATCAGAATTGGACTGATATATGTGATATACATCAATTTATCTAAATGACATGGTATATTAAGTTAATTTGTTGAGCCAGTCGATATATAAGACGATATTCTGATAAACTTGAGAAAATATTAAATTATCGGCTGTCCCATGTATATATACGTTAAATTTGATATTTTAGATCTTGCTGTGTATTTTATGAGCGTCTATATCAAAATGTTATTAGTGTTTCTGAGAAACTTTACGGGCATTGCACTCTTTAATTAATGATATGAACTTTGAATATTATTTTGCAGGTTATGCCATACAATACAGGATGTAAAACCTCACCATCAAATTTTGAAGCTAACTCTAACTATAAGGTAATTAATCATCTATAGTTTCTAAACATTTCGGCTTAGAGATAGCCTATTAATATGTAATATTCTAAATTAAATTAAAAAGTGAAAATTTATATATATTATTAGATATATCCGGATTTTTGATTTTTACTGTCGGTAGTTTTTGAAATATCTCATATTTCAGTCTGTTGAACCAACAAACATATCAGCGGATATCAGATAGTCAAGGATATTATCAAACATTATGATTCTTTAAATAGTTTTATAAATTTTTATATGCACGCTTAACATTTGATCTTATCTTTCTTTGGAAGATAGCTGATGCTGTAGGAGCTTTTCTCATGATGGATATGGCTCACATAAACGGACTGGTTGTTGTCTATGTGGTTACAAATTCATTTGAGTACTGTGATGTTGCAACCACAACAGCACACAAGGTATATGAATAGAACTATTTGCTAAATTACAAATTATAGTATGTTTCCCCTTTAAGATGGTTGCTATGGTACTGGCTACCTGATGTAAAAATAAATTTTAATTTCATTATTTAGTTTTTTTTGCGTCTGAAATCAAAACTCGTAAACAATGGCGGACGATGATTCAGATGTTCCAGAGGAGGTAACAGTGAAGCAGGTAATTATTAGGGAATCACAAATAAAAGACTCCCTCTCAGTTCTCTGTAATTTACTTCGTTACCATTTGAATCCTTATAGTTATTTTCTTCGCGTCTCTGTATCTATCTAATTACAGGGTCCTGAGCAAGATGAAAAGATAAGGAAAGTTGAGAGAGAACATAAGACCATGTATGAATCATTCATGTATTTTATTTAGGTTTATTTTTACTCCCAAGCCTATCTTTTAGTAGTTAGTACTTCATATAATTACTATATTGGTTTGTCATATCGATTACTTATTTTCGGTGATGTATTGTTATTGTAATTCCCTAATGAAAAGAGGCATTGGTGAAGTGAAGGAAGAAAAATAGCGAATTAGTTTATCTCTAAATGCATCACAGATTTAACCTAAAACAATATGGGTAAACCTTTTAGCACACATCCACTAATCAACTTTAGTATGTATATAATGATGAAGGTAATTTTTAGTTTTTTTGACCTTGACACGAATAATGCATAGATGTGCAATATCCAAGCCTTGTGTCTCATATTGTTATGAGTAACTGCTTATGACGGTGAGTTTGTGGAGTGCATACGTAGGGGAGAACCTACTTAGATGTGGTTCTTGGCAGATTTTTGAATGCTTTTCCTAGAGGAGAATTCTTTATACGTATTTGGATTTGACCGTAGTAATAGTTCAGATTGACATAACATAAACAAGGAGTCGAAAATTGCAGTTCTGAATGTATTGAGTTGTGCGTATTGTGACTTTATGTGCATGTCGAAGATTGTTGGTAGGTCGATTAATCACTTTGCAGATCACTATATCTTTAGTTTTCATTGTTAGGTAACATGAGCAGTGCATTTTAGATTGGAGATATAGGTGAGTAGGTTGTAACTTATACATGTAGATGTTTGGTAAAAACATGGGACGTCGGGGCTCACTGAGAATTTGAAGATGGTGGTTATCATTAGGTTGAAGGCCTGTTTAAAGTTTAACAATTTCACTGTTGGTGAGACTTCAAACTGTATTATCTATGTGATGTACCAATTCTTGAACAATGTTTTGTGCCACGAGTATCAACAGGAGCAATGTTTTAGATACTGGATATATAGGTGGTACTAAACTAGTCAGAACTTTCTATCTTTTGGAAATACTTTTTTCGAAAAAAAGTTTTTTGAATTTTTTTGTAAAGAAATGGTAAAATGAAAATCAATCCTATTTGTCAATTATATGTATTTGGTTTATGAAATCAGTTCCCTGAAATCGAACTCCCGTTTGTGGAGGTATCTGTATTTGGTTTGTGAAAATTGAAAACAAATTCCTTCAAAACCATTTCGTAGTATTTGGTTTCTGAGCAATATCACGGAAAATAAATTATTTTTTCGTTGTTTATGGTTTAACATGGAAGAAAAAGTTTACCATTTCCAAATAATTTATTCTTTTTTTTCTTAAGAAAGTTTTTCCAATACACTATATTTCTTAAAGTTATTACCATAGATTAAAGATCAGAAGATTTAAGTTCCAGAAAAGCAAACATTAGTCTTGTTGATACTGTGGCCAACCAACTCACCTATATCTCCATTTCTGAACACAATGGTCCTGTTAATACTTGTGGCCAGAACATTATTCATAGTAGGTGTACTACAGAAATCAGAGTTAGAATCAGCCATTTGTGTCCCTAAATGTGGTGAATGGCAGAATCTTCGGTCAAAGTCTACGACTTGATTGGGGAAACCAGCGACCAACAGCCACGCCAGCCACCGATTCAACCGACTATACAACTACCAATTCAGACGATGTGACCACAGGGCGGGATACCTCGGAGGGAGATTAGTATTTTGGGGTGACTTATGGTCCCTTAACCATCCACCTTCAACAACAACGGTGTCATATCACCCACCAATAGTACATGGACCGCCATTACAGCCACGACAGTCTATTATTGGTATGGGTAGAGAAGACCAAGGGTATTGGGGAGGCAGTGGTGATCATGGGGATAATAACATGTGCTTTGAAGATCGTTGTATACCATCTTATGGGAGACGGGGACGGGGTCATGGAGTTCACCTAAATAACTTGCTCCAGTGCCCGCAACGATGGTTTTCACAGTGATTATGGTATTGGGGGATGTCATTCTCAAGAAATTAATCAAGGTGATCTGATTGCAACAACTCTTCTTACTTCGATTAGTGAGACAAGATGTCAAATTGAACATTCTTGAATTGACAGAAAAATAGATGCTGACGGTTTTATGGATTTGTTAAATAGGGTCGATCATATACTGAAGTGCAAGCAATGCAGAAATCTCAAATCCTTAATTCTTCTAGGGACAAAGCTCACAAAATATGTACTTAACTAGTGGGACAATATTTAGAAAATGCATTGACATTCTAGCCAAGCTTGCATTACAGATTTGGCTTCTATGCGGAGAGAGTTGGTTTAATGACTTGTTCTACGATCTTACGAGAAATACAACTTTACTCGACTGCAAGGGTTGTGACATAAATTGAAAAATATGGACGAATATACGAATGATTTTTATCTGTTTACATCCAAGGTAGCTACTGCGGAGATAGATGTGCAGAAAGTGAGTCGCTTCAAATTGAGACTCACTAGGAAAATTCAAGATGAACATCTATTCTGTCGCTAAGGCAATTGAGATGGTAAAACGTGCATAGAGCAAGTGGGGTTCGATGTTTTAGGTCTGGTAAGATGAGTTACATGCACCGCGATTATCCAAATGCCAAAAAGTACATGACATTGATTATTGAGATACTGATGGACCATGATGTAGTCCAACAGATTTGGGATACTGTGGACTTGATGATTTGAGCATATTGGACAAATGGATGACTATCCTTCTCCCTAAATTCGTGGGAATTTCTCAAAGGATGGGAGAGTTGATAGGTAACATGACCGTCGTGGACGGCCACGTTCGGTTGTTTCCCATCTATTGCGACCACCTTCTTTTTTAGTTAATTATGTTAGTTTATATTTGTTTTAACTAGAGTCCCAATTAAATTAGGAACTCCAAAGATCATGGCGAGTTTTTTATAACTGGAAGTTAGGAGGCAAGGGATTTAGAAACCATTTTCTCTATAAAAGAAAGGGTAAGGTGGTGGCGTTAGTAGAGATCTAGAGAGAGTTTGTGATATTTATGAGAGATTATAGGGAGATAAATTAAGAGAGATCAATAAAAGTTATGTTTAGGTTATGATTCATAATCGGCTTCCGCAATATTGTTTGCATCAAAAACTTCTTTGCATATTACTTAGAAAAACCTTATTGAACTGTAATTAGAAATCTTTTATATTATATACAAATAAAACACCAAAGTTCTCATTTGACTGTGTTCTGGTCTGTGTAGGATCACATATTTGGCATGTAAATAGACTTACCTTCTAGCTCTGTAGCTGATTCTGGATATCAATTATCAATGACAAAGCTTTTATGTATACGATACTGGTTCTTTCTTTCTTTTTTTGAGAATGAAATTGTGCTAGTTCTTAGTATGCTTTTGAACGTGATTTTCTATTACATTCCCATAAAGAGATATTCCATCTTTTTTTGGCAGTAGGACTTGGTACAAATTATTAAGTATTTATTTAAAAATGTATCACTTTGTTGGGTTGCCCAAGAAAGCAAAGAGAGTAGGCGAAGATGGTCTTAGAGGAGGACACCTCGCCCTTCAGAAAGTGTTGAACACAAGGAAGATGTGACTGAAACTGAATCACATCAGGAGGCTCCTGATAGAGGAGTGCTTCCAAATGACATTATATAATACTAAAGGGAGAATTTCTAGCAGTCGTTATTAAGGGCATATTTGATCTGATTGCAATAAAACTTGCCCAATCCTTTTTGTGGCTCCTAATATATAGTTATTTATAGTTATAATTTTTTTTTTGCATAATGATATATGATATATATCAGTGATGGACGTTGATAAGATCCCTCCAGTCAGGAGTACCTTAGGATGGCATAACCTTTTACTAGCAAAATTCAAAGTTACAGTGGATACCTAGGCACCTAAAGATACACAAACTTGATCTAGATAGACAATATCTTAAATACAACATCTAAGCCATTGATGGTCTTTTGTGTTGTACAGATCTGTTGGGTATTTTAGAAAATTGGTTCTCACGATGACTTTAACGATTTTTGGATAATGTACAGTATAAATGTTTTGTGAGCACAGTCCTCAGTCTTATCCAAGTAGAATAGGCTTGATATTCATTCCTTCAATTTAATTTTTTTTTCTTATGGAATTGTTTAGGTATAATTTCGTTTGCTTAAAGGTTGTGTAGCTATTAAGAATCACAACGTTTTCCCCTTATACTTCTTTTGTATATGAATGGTTACTTTTTTGTTTTTATTCAATTGTGTTCATAATCCTTCTCTTTGGTCATGTGAATCTTGTATGTATGTCTATTTAAAATAGTTTGTCAAGTCCTCTGTAGTGATCATTGTAACCTGTTTAGATTCATTACTTTAGTCTAGAAAAATAATATATTTTCCCTTATGGGCAATCTTTTGTTTATTCACTCTTCTGGGTAAGTATGCATTTTTCAATGTCTACCACTGTTGTGAGTCTCTATTAATGAAGGAGGTAAAATCAATAAAGAAATAAGAGGCCTTGCTGACATTGAGAAGTCATGTTTTTTGGGCAAAAAAACTTTACCAGCCAACCACATCTATGAAGGTTGTTCATAGTTATCAAATACAGATGAACAGCTATAGTCAAATTGTTAAAAATTATAATTTATTTTTAGCTTTGACATACAGGGTCGTACGTTGGCCTCTGCTTTGGTTCATAGAGAACACATTAATTGTACCACCATGTAGAAGGAACTACCTAAGAATTATTCAGTTGAATGGCCAACATAAAATTCTTCAATCATAAGACTTTCAAGCGTGCATATCGCATATTTTTGATAAAAATATTAACAATCAAGGGCAACAACACTAACACTCCATTTACCTTATCCGCTCTCTACCATAATGTGATGAATTAATATTATTTGGTGGAGCATTATGAATTCTACATAAGAATATGCTACCTCCATGTACAAACTCTTTTAAACATTGTGATTTAACCAAAATTACAAGACACAACATATAGTGGTGTCCTCCATGACTAGACTCCTGTAAACAATGTGTTTTAAATAACATTTTAAGGCACGCGCGACAGCGCGTGCCCGACTGCTAGTTCATTTATAAAACACTTCCTAATGTGAAACACTCCCTTGGGTCCTTTGATGAGAGAGAGGGAGTTTGGTTTAGGGAAAATAAAGATATTTTGGAGATTGGTGATAATAGGGGAAAATATAAATGGGGAGAATAGATTGGAGGGAAAAAAGAAAGAGAGATGGAGAGATGAAAAAGGAGATGATGTATAGATTGAAATTCTTTGTGACATCTTTAGCTTTTAACTAACATTTTTCATCACCAACGCAGTTGTCCATGAAAATTTAGTGATGCAATGCTGGATGTTAGAGTTGCATGAAATTTGTTACATTTGGGTATCTAGTTAAGGAATTCAACTTGAAGAAGCTTGCTGATAATGAGTATCAAAATTACTTTACAAAACATTCATCCTATAAAACAGACATACAACTTCAAGATAATAGCTGCAATACAGGTATCTTATAAAACAGTATCCAAATTACTTTCTTCTTGGTTAGACAGAACTCAATCCCTTCACAAATCACAAGTTCCTCAAATGGAACAAACCAAAATCATAGTCACATAATATAAACAGTAAACAAAATTCAAAGATCACAAGAATTAACTATTACACCAAACATCTACGCCTTCAGAGGCACTACAAAGAAGAAAAAAATGAAGTTTGAGCCAGTATCTTCCTCCAGCAACCAACCATTGATCAGACCATCGTCAAATCCAACACTATCTGAAAACCCCACTAGCCAAATCTTTACAAGTCTGTTGATTCATAAAAACAAAGATCACTTACGGGTAGAAGATATAAAGAGGAGAGACAGCGAGAGGGGACAGGCAAGACGTACTTGGAACTTTTCAACGAGACGGACAACCTGCTCATGGGAGTTCAAAGCAAAAAAAAACGAAGTGCCACCCCAGGTTAGTTGGAGACGGCTACTAATGTTCTTTTCCTTATATACTATTCTGGTATACTAATTTTCAAGTGGAAGAGATCTGCAACTTTATGCCAATTGAAAGATATTGGGTAAGGAAACTGCATCTAATTACTGCATGTTGGTAGATCAAGGAAGGCGGTAAAGTTTCACCAAATAAAGAATTTGAGTATCAAAAACTTACGAAAAAAGCGGGGTCGGACCAGGTTTGCTGCTCCGGATTTTTCTGGCGTCTCGACTTTTTTTCTTAACACAATTAGGTTATAAAACTCGTATCAGTCGTTTGACTGGTAACCAAGTAGAACTAATGAACTTTTACCCCTCTTTCTTTGCACAACATATGCCACTCCTGAAGAACTGCCGCCTGAAGCGCACGATGCTCAGCTTCCTCTGCAGTAAGTTTTGATAGGGTGGAAGGCCCCTTGGGTTTTCCATCCTCTTCATCAGTTTCGTTCTCATTTTTCTTCTTCTTCTTCTTCTTTTTCTCAACACTCTCATGCTCTTCTTTTTCTTCACCCTCATCTTCTTCTTGAGATTCTTCCGATTCATCATCTGATTTTGGAGGCTGAGCTGATGGTTGTGCAGCCTTGAGCAACGCAATACGTTCCATAGAGATTCTTAGTCTCTCAACCGCTGCTATTTTAACTTCATCTTCTGGCATGTACTCCACATCACCATCTGTAATATCGTCCAACCATCCTTGAAGGTCAGATTCTATCTCTTTTATAATTGATGCATCAGAAGCTCTGACAACGAATTTGCACATCATGGTTGTAGTTTCATCTCCCAGATCTACGTTTCTACTTACTTCGCTAGCACCAAATATCATCATGCCTACAAAGCCACCATACCAAGTTTTCGCAGCAAAGCACAGCTGTTCAAATAATCAAATTGAAGAGGCCATTAGTGAAATTTGTGCAAAGACGAGCTAAAGAACAAGTGTAAATATAATCAAAGTAGAACAACTACATTAAATGGATTTATACTTTATCTAAGAACCAATTCAGTAATTTGAATCCTTACAATAGTACTGATTTATAATAGGTCTAAACCTACAGGTTCAGAAAGGGATCCTGGCTGAACTGTGATTACCTTGAAATTTTAACGGATCTCAGTGGAACGGACATGTTTCTATAAATTGCGGCATTTACAATAGTGATCAGTTTTTACTTTGAATTGAATTTTGAGCCCAAAATCAATTACAGTTTCCAATGTATTGATGGTCTTATCAGCAAACTAAGCAGGTCTAAATCCGACACAATTGGATTTCAAATAATTATACTTTGGTTTTTCCAAATAGGACCCTTCTTATATCTAGATAAAGAGAAACAAAAAATTTAAATTTGGATCTGGATATGCCCTGATCAAATCTAAGATAAGGTTCAAGTTATACCACCTATACAAAAAATGTACAGTGGCAGAGTTAAAAAGGATTGGTCTTCAAAGGGGAATTGTCGAACACAAAACACAATTCCTATAAAGGTCTAGAAAAGTTTTCTACACTACATAAATTGATAATAAAAATTCATTTGGTATATAAATTTCAAGAAACTCGACTATCAATGCTGAGGAAGAGTAGCTCAGTAAAAACATCCAAACACATCCATGAAAAATGTCCAACACAAGATAAATAGGCATTTAGCAAGTTATTTCCTTCAATCACTTGGGAAATCGTTGGATGACTATTTCAATTATTTGGCAAATTAGAAAAACGAAAGAATAATATGCTTCCATAGTGAGGCAGCATAGCGATTCCTTTTGAAAACAAAGAACATTGTCTCCGACTATAGAACATTACAAGGATAACAGGACTTACTTGAAACCCGGCCACGGTTCGGAGGATATGTGAGCAAACTTTATGAAAAGGCTTAGATGATAGAGATTTCAGCCCACTCAGAAAGGGAGAAGCTCCATATTGTTGTGCAGCCGTAGCTTTAAATCCACTTCCTTCATAAGTATATGCACCTGTATACTCAACTATGGATGGCAAACTAGGCCACAAACGAAAATACTCTACAGGTGAGATTTTGTGCGGCAAAAGAAGCTCGGTAAGAGGGATTTTATACGGCTGGCACCTCAAAACCACTGGTTCCCCTAGCTCTGGCCTCAAGCTTTGTTTTTGTCTCATAACTTGTGGATCATTTTCTGTATAATCTCCTTCACCATACTCACCAGAAGCACCACTTCCATAAAAGGGATAGTACAATACTTGAACCCAAAGATCACTTCTCTCAAAATGGGAGACACCCACGGTCACACTACAGAGCACAGGATCCTACAAACATGAATATCAAGCAAATGAGCCGTACAACCCCATCATACAAATAAGAGTAATAGAAACTACTAAAAGAACAGTCATATTTTTAGTAAACTACGACGTGTTTGATATGGCTTTACTCAGTACTTCTAATTTAAGCTTTGGGTAAAAGTGGATGGGCATGCGTAAACAATTTGGATGTTTTAAAGTGGTTTTCAAGAGTTAAGGGTGTTGTGATATATGAGCATTTTTATAAATAATACAAAGTGATGACATCCAACATTGGACTCATTGCAATTAAATAAACAAATAGAAAATTTCAAGGGAAAATTTCAGTATGGGATCTAGTGAGAACCAGCTTCTCTATATCTACTAGTAAGATTTAGAGAGCAAAAAGCAGAAAGAGTGGGTTTAAAAATATAGTATTTGCATCCTATCACGTGACCATGTGTATCACATATTTTTATTATGGTGGTTGGTCAATGATAGAACAGTCTCGAGGAATGCAGTGAGACCCATTGCAAAACACCGGGAAAATATCTGAAATTAAGGATAACACTTTGGGGGCTATCTCCAACTCCAAAGTTTTCATCCTGTTGAGTAAATATTCTGAAAACCTAGAAATATAAAATCAAAAGTATTCAAGATCAAACCTGTGAAACAAGATTACGCAACTGCCGAACTGCTTGAGGAGATCCATCCATGAAATACAATGCACCAGATAGCCCAACACGGATGTCAACCCTATTAAGTTCTAATTCTGTCAAGTTTAGAACCTGTAAAATGTTCCTGATCAGCACACTGTTTTTAATCGGATTAGATGATTTACTAAATCCAACATAAGAACATTATTAAACTATTAAGCATTAATTAATTCATAATTTCAGTAAACTAAATTAAATTCGTAACTGTGAACTTTGAATGATCACGATGTCACTCGCGAATTTATTTTCCTTTGGGTACGAAAATGGATTCCCCCAAAACGCTAAAGATATGGTTTCTGTTGATCGTAGCTCATCACCTCTTATGTAGTAGGGCAAAATGGGGCCTTACATCCCGTTCTAATTGATGTCAAATCTCGTTCTTATTGATTCTTTTTTTATTTATAAATGGAAAGTTTTCTTACTAGAACCAAGGAAAAAAGTTTAATAACCCAGTAGCTATATGGAGAAGCGGATACACCAACACTTGTAAGCTGAAAATAGTTTGTTACAAGTAAACTCCAGTTCACCAAACCCTCATCCAGTTAACTACAGTTAATGTTCATCTGATAGTACAATCATCTATATAGTTTTGCATTTTCTTATTAAACGAGTTTTCCTACCGGTGCAATGTGATGCCCACATTTCACTGGTAACCAAAACCTTATGTCCAAATTGCACTTACAATACAGAGAACTAAAAAGCATATAAATAATGGTTTTAAGTGGAACAAAGAGCTAACCTTGAGTTGTAAGGTTATCTTTCCGTCACTTGAGTCTGCCAAATGATATGCTTCAACATAGCACGGATCACTGCTACCAG
Source organism: Kingdonia uniflora (assembly GCA_014058105.1). Lineage (NCBI taxonomy): Eukaryota > Viridiplantae > Streptophyta > Magnoliopsida > Ranunculales > Circaeasteraceae > Kingdonia > Kingdonia uniflora. The sequence continues at coordinate 377,142 of JACGCM010001824.1, read as the reverse complement.
ACAAAGTATAGGCACTTGGAGGCACCTTGAGGAAAGTAGAGTCTACTCCTTTTGTTAACAAAACTGTTAACTCACTGGGATCCGGCCTCCAAAGCTCTTGAATGGCCTTGTGAACCAGTCCCTCCAATTTTCTGTCTTGAGCGGCAGATGCTTCATAAAACTGAACCGTAAGTTTGTGGTGGCTAAACGGGTAATCTCCTCTCGTTTCACTAACCCCGGACCACCTGAAAATGATGTATGGTTAATCACAACTGACTTAGTCTTTAATCTCTTACCAATTAGCTGAAGAGGATAAGCCAGTAAAAATGGTTATTTCAACTTGCACTCCCCATGTATAGTAATGAATTTCGGCGGGCTTTTGTAGAAGTATACAAATTATATCACCGTCCTAATTATAGAAAGGTGTTCCTTGAAACAGTTTGAGAACAAGGTAAAAACAAATAACTTAAGTGGAATACTCTTTTATGTCAAAAATCTACAACTAAAAAAATAAGACCTACTTGCTTTCTTGATGATTTGTGACATATTTAATCCTCTGCAATATAAGACGGCATTGATGCTTGTTCACAGAATCAGCCAAACCATTATTTCTAAATTCTTCTAGTTCTTTTGTCATCAATTGGCCTGCCCTAGGGTGGCGTGACCCCAAACGCTGAGCACATAGAAGGACTGCTTGCACATCCTGAAGCCTATTTGATGTATTTGCAGAAGAATCCATGTCGAAAAGAACTTTGTGGATATTAGTTATGATAATGTTCAACGGATCCTCAGGGTCATCAGCTAGAAGCGGATCCAGACCTTCTAGATCAATGTGTTCTGCAACAGACCATATAAGGCGAGCACATATCCTTGGTGTATTCACCTGAAATTTGAAAAGATGTCTCCTAATGATGAAGCAATACTAAAAGATCAAAATGATAACAAAAATACAAATTACGACTAGAAGTTCTTTGGAGATAGAACCCCCCCCCCCCCCCCCCCCCCCCCCCCGTCCGATATTTGTATATAGATACCCCCGTGTTCTTAAGTGAATGATTGACAAACGAACTGAGTTACCTCCATATTTTGGATCTTATGGGTTGCATGTGCAGGGGCATCTCAGTTATTTCTATTGAGCGGGGGTGGTTCTTAGATGAATGGTTGATAAAATAACTGAGTTACCTCCATATTTTGGATCTCTTGGGCTGCATGTACAGGGGTATATCAGTTCTTTCCATTGAGTAGGTGGGGATGACGAACAGGAAAACATAAAAAGGATGTCTCCAGAAAAATAAATCTAGATCTGAAGACAGGATTCAGCTAATCACATATTTTTAGGATAACAAGCTATTTACCAGAAGCAAGTCCTTAACAAGTTCGCGCTGCAAATTTTGCAGTCTTGTTTCATTCAGAATCTGATCCTGAGAAGCCCCGTCCTTAACCCTTTTAACACCTCCTCTGGTATCATATATATGACATAACCTAACAAGCAACTTTAGATAACAATCAATAGCATATGTTCTTCCCTCACAGTCCCATTTAACACAGGGTCTACAAACTTCCACCACTTCCAAAGCTGGTTCTGTCCAATTCAAGGCACCATAACCAGTTCCATAAGCAAGTGCTCCAATGACTCTGCTTTCGGTGCCAGAGTTCTTTTGTTCGGGTAATGGAAGAGACAACTGAAAACAACTTTCCACTAAGGATGCAACCAGCTCCTCTCTAAACAAGCTTTTACTTGTTATACTGTGAAGATCATCTTTTATCCTCACATCTTCAAAAAGTGAAGCAATATCAGTTCCTGGTAGGGGCTTTTGACCTCTTCGAACACTCTCCTTTGCGAATAGATCAACACAAAGTGCTGTCCGACATATACATGCTAAAGCATGCATACGGTCTGATTCTGCCCTCAAGTTTCTGACCATAAGAAGCAACCTCTTAAACAAGGAGACCTGAATATGTCATAAATAGAATACAGTTAAAATTTTGAACACAATATACGACAATGTCATAGAAAGCAACCTTTTAAACAAAGGCAGCGTGCAAATGTCATGAACGGGATACAGACATCATCAACTAATACGTCAACTGCAGTATTGATGGGAAATGGCTACTAGAACTACGAATTATACCCAATGTTAAATTGGCCATCATCACATATGAGAAAAAGAGGGAAATTTAGCGAAAGTAATATTTCAAACCTCAAAAAAGGTTATGTAGCATTATGACATTAACTTTTCAGATTTTTGTGGTAGACCAATAAATTCTCTTATAATAGGAAGAAAGAAAAAAAATTAGGATGCCCTTGATGAGTTGGCCTCTGGTGCTAGTTCCATATAGGTGTGTATTTTGTTGTTATAATTTTTGCTTGGCTGGCCCATGTTAGACCCCTGATTTTTCAACTTATTGCTGCCTGTCTATCTTGTTTCTTCTATATAAATAAAATTGTTATCTATTTATATTTAAAGGAGAAAAATATAGAATTAAGTTGCACGCTGATGGAAGGAAATGATGACTTCATTAAGATTCCCACTTATGTATAAATTAAGAAGCAAAGTACAACACCGTAGATTAGCATTTTACAAGCTATGTAACATTGGTACACATGTTGGTGTCTAGTACGGGTAGGGGGTGTCCAACATGGCGAGAAGAAATAAATTATCTTAAAAATATGTCGGTATCGGTGTCGGATACGTTTTGACACAGATTATTTTTTAAATATGTCTTGTCCCCTTTACATAGGCCTGTTTTCGGACCGGATCGGAAATGGGGGCGGTCGAAATTTTTCCGATTTTTTTCGAAACCGTAAAATCTATTCCGATCCGATCCGATTTTTTTTGGAATAATGAAAATGGATCCGAATTCGGAAAAATCGGACTGGATCGGAAATGGGGGCGGTCGAAATTTTTCCGATTTTTTTCGGAACCGTAAAATCTATTCCGATCCGATCCAATTTTTTTCGGAATAATGAAAATGGATCCGAATCCGGAAAAATCGGAAAATTTGGAATTCCGAACATTTCAAAAAAAATAAAAAAAATCGGATATTCCGAAAATTTTGGAAAATTCAAAAATTCTAATATAATCACAAAAATTGTATTCAGATCGGAAATTTCAGAATAGCAGAAAGCTATCCGATTCCGATCCGATATTTTTCGGAAAAAATCGGAAATCGGATTTTCGGAAAATAGCGTTCCAAAATTGGAAAAATCGGAAATCAGATTTCAGAAAAAATTGGAAGTTCGGACAAAAGTTGCAGCCCACCTTTACATAGTTCAAAAATAATCCAAAACTTAAGGTTCCAAGTATACAAAAATCAATCGCACAACTAGTTAGCCATATCAAAACATAGTTATGATTTGTTTCACCCAATAACATATACATAATGCCTATCCAGCTTTTCAAGGAAAATACACATGAGATGGGAGTGTATGTAGTCTCTTTTGTTTGTTTTCTACTTTTGAGCATGGTGAAGTAGCTGCAAGCTTGTTAATGTATGCACATTGCCAAACAAAGCTAAATCTTTGGGTTGTGTTGTTTGCATTGTTTTCTCATTTTCCTTATCATTTTTGCTTTACTTTGTTATTTGCTTGTTTCTAACATATACATAGAGTTTCACACTGGAAACAGAGTTGAGTAATTCATCTATTGCTGAATATATCCTACAATTTGAAAATAAGTCACTGATTCTAAATATAAGCATGCATGTATTGTGGTATCAGGGAGCAACGAATACCTGCATATGAAGATCCAAAAGGTGTAAATTTGTAACGACTGCTCTAACAATACTTTCTCTAGCAGCAGAAAACTCTTGCCTATCCCAAAGTGTGAGAATTGCCGTAATTGACGCCGAAGCCCATTCAGGTTTCCCACCAGGCACATCAGCCAAACACAACATATTAATCCCCACTTCAAATATCAATGCCGGATCCAACGACGCCAAGAACGGCGCCAAATGTGAAACCACATCCGAAACTCCCACAAGCTTCTCCGCATTATTCCCAGACTCTACCCTACTGGCACTCAACGAGGATTTCGAAAGCTTCTGAAAAACCTCAACCGAACCAGACGCCACAGCCTTAACAGCATACACAAGCGGAAACACGGCAGACCTAAAACTCTCAATCGGAAGAATCAACGACCTCGACATCAACACATTCCTCTTCTTCCAAACAAAATCAACCATAGACGAAACCCAATTCGACCTAATCGCAAGCGAATTTTCACTATCCACAAGTTTATCCCCCGCCAACCTACTCATTCTCTTAGAATCAAACTCCTGAAACAACCTCCCAACCGATTCAAACGCAACTTTAGAAACCGCGTCAGCTCGATCCAACATATTCTGACCTATCCTTTTCCACCAATTCGAAACCTTATCGAGTAAATTAACATTATTCTCACATAATATAACCATATCGTCTCTAGCTAAAACACACCCTAGGGTTTCAGTTATCGAATACCTCAAATTATCACTATTAGAATCAAAACAACTCGAAATCTCTTTGTTACAATCAGAAATAAGTTTACCTAATCGATACGAGGGGATCGCAGCGAGAATCGATACCGCTGCCGCAGTGACATCTGGATCAGGGAAATCGAGATCAGTTCGAATGCCAGTACAAACTGTTTCCCATAGATCAGCAGTGAGACGAGTTGACCGAATTAGGTCAAAAGAGAGCTTCTTGCAAACAGCTGAAGCGGGCGATGCGACGATCTCTTCGCAAGCTGATTTAGCGAGGACAGAGATGTCTCGACCTGCTGCAGATTGTTGGAGAGCTTGAAGAAGTGCTCCTGATTGACGAAGAGCATCGTTTGAGCGGAGATCCGCTTGGATCTGAGCAAAGAGGATGTCCATTAATAGAGATCTTCAGAGCTCGGTTGGGTTTTTTTTTTTTTTTTGCGCGAGAGATATAGAGATGTTGCAGAACTGAGTTTTATTTAGAGCATCTCCAATAGCTGGGTGTGAACTCAAACAAAGTGTATTTTTGCTCTAGCAGGGTGTGAATTGATCAGGTGGGGGCGATTGAGTAACTGAATTAAACGTTGCTTGAGTTTGTGCAGACAAGGAACAAAAAGCTAAGGTTATAGTTCCAACCTATTGTACCCAGGGCCCGGCCCTGTAGTTTTGGAGACCCAATCATATGAGGGTTAAAATATTAGGAGCCCCTATTTTTCATCTAAAATTGGAGGCTTAGACTGCCGCCTAATGGGTCTATACCCAGGGTCGGGCCTGACTGTACCTCAATTTAGTACAAGGGGCTGAAAGACTTAACTTGCCTCAATTGTATGCAGAACGACTGTGAAGATTGAAGAGTCGGAGTAGTTGATGTAGGTCGGGTGAAACCTGCAAGTCCTGCCACTTATTACTTATAGATTTAGCTCATAATGTCTAAGAAAGCTCGTATCAACATTTATTTCGGAGAAGTTTCACGGCTTTAACTTTGTAGGTGAAGATCTTTGAAAGTATTTTTCTCCTTGCTTGAATTGGAGGGTCTTGTCCAGTGTAAAATACTATCCTCAGGCGTCCCTGCCAACCTGCTACAATACCGGTTCCGTAGTGTTTTTTTTGTTTTTTTGTTTGGATTCCCAATCCAAGGCCCATCGTGCTACACTACCCATTCCATAAGGTTTTTTTGGGGGGATTCCCAATCAAAAGCCAGCTGTACCCGTTGCCATTTTTAGCAAGATTAAATCATTTTTGCCTACAAATTATTTATTGAAAATTAAAAATCACCTCGAGGCTCAATTATTTGCTTAAATACGGTAAACATGAAGATGAAAATAAAGAACATTGATTTTCCAAGGTTGAGTAGGTTGTAAAATCTAAATCTAGGCCGTTGGAAATAAAGATTTAGGGAATAGATTCATGGACCTTAAAGAAATGGGACCCTAAGGGAGCCTAATTGAGAACCACTCATCTCTATTAGATGAGTGGCCAGGATAAATGAGGATTTTCTTTATAGGGAATGAAGTAGAAATTAGGTGGCTTTTTCTCTCTCTCTCATTATGATGATGGGCACTGAATCCGAATTTGTTGATGAGAGAAAATAATGATTAGGTGATGAACCAATCACAAGGGGTCATTTGGCATCTTATACGTGACCCAATTAATTACTTTTGTTACTTTGCATTGATTGTTTTTCTTCTTGCCTTTTGCTTCAAGACCACTCTTTTTTCTAATGCTAGATACACACTTCTTCCATACTGGATCCCGCATGGTAATGTTGGGACATGTATTACAAATAGGCATTTCCCCTGGTAAAGTATCCCTATTCATAATCTCATCTTCTTGAACTTTACTAGTTTTTTCCTTTTGAGATACCATCGAAGACTAATATTTTTTGTTGCACCCGTTTCAGTTCCTCCTTAGCTATAACACATAGTCTGACACTCTTTGTACCTATTACTATAATGGATTGACTAATTTGTGACAACTCACTAAATTGTTCTGCCAACGTTGGATCCAAATCAATGATGATTGGATCTCCTTGACTTTCAAAAGCACTACCATCTTTAGCATCTCTCATCCATCTCTTCAAATAATAATGTGGTGGCAGATCCTTCATTTGTAGTTTTTGAAATACCTTCAAAATGTGCGCATAAACAATACCTTGAAACTCATTTTTTTTACAGTTGTACTTAACTACTTGTTTTGAAGGAATGACAAGTGTTTAATTTTTGTTATAAAGTAAATCTGTAACAATATATGTGCATGAAGTCAACGTGTTTGTTTCAAGATTTAGTTCAAAATCTATTATTTTCTTCTACTCTTCTTGAAATTGCAGAAATACTTTCTCTGTGTATGTCTCTGATAGATGAAGCTCTAGTCCCACACGTGATAACAAAATGACTTTGTTTTGCCTTGTTCGGTGTTCTTCTCCATCCTCTTTATGCATACGATGATACATTGCCTTTTGGAACTATACTACAAGTTGGGTAATAAGAAGGTCATTCTAGAAAAAAATCTTTAGGTATCTGTTCATACTCTTACTTCCTTGTGTGGTTGTCATTCCTGTACAAAAATGCTCACGACCATATACCACAACCCATTTTTCCTGTAACCGATAAATACTTTGTAATCATTCATTTTCTTTCATACTATACTTCGCTAACAAACTTGCCCACCAAGACTGAAACTCTTCCATGTTTTCAGGTTCGTAAATGCTTTTCTTCAAATAAGTTGAAAATTTATCATAATCTTTAAACACTTTAGATAGATGTGTGGCGGCGTTTTGATATGTATGTCAAAGGCACAAGCGATAGTGAGCATCTGTAAATACCTCCTTGATAGTATTACCAATTGATGTGGAAAAAAAAAACTCGGTCTAAATATCTCGCTCGAAAATACGGGTGTCGTAATATAATAAGGGCAAACGGGGGTCACTATACCAATTTATGTGATTTGTCAATCTTTATCTGTGGTAAATAACAAATTGCCATGGACTTCAGCTGTGGTGGAGGTCCTTAGAAAAAAACCATGGAGTTAGTAAGTGATTTTATCTCTTGTGCTACTATGGCGTATATCCGTGGTAATTATTATTGCCACAGATCAATACTGATACATTTGGTAATGCGGCACACCTAAAATTAAATTTGCTACAGATAAAGTCTGCGGTATTTTTTATTCAATTTTTCAAAAAAAAAAAAAAAAGAGGTTCCAAGACTTCGCCCAATGAACATGTACAGTACTCCCACTACAGCAATACACTTCATAAGTTCATATACACTAATTTAAAATATCACTTTCATTCAAATAAAAACTTAAGCATTCGATTACAACTCTATGACATACACAATAAACTAAAAACATATTAAAATAAAATAACAACTCTAAAGTAATGTTACATGAAGAGTTACAAGTCCAGCATCCAAGTCATCTTAAAAATATAAATGAATTCTCAAATCTGAAGCATGCCATGTCTCCTATACAAAAATGAGTACAATTCGTGAGATGAATTTAGCATAACCCATCCTAACCAGTAACAACGCCTTTAATTTTTACTCTTGTTTACCAAGTTAAAACTGATATGGTATTAATTTAGAGATAAAAAGATATATAAGAATGGTGGTGAAGAAGAAATATTAAGTACACCAGAGAGAGATATATGAGGGGAGTGCATATTGTATTGGTAGACCTAATTAGTTATTAAATTTAAGAGTGTAACCTTGTTCCCTATTTGGGGCGACTTACTTTAAAATACCAAAATGGTTTGTTATTGACTTCAATATACCTTGACTCTACTCTAAATGTTGTTATTTGACTTCTACCAATTTCTACTTCAATGTTCCTACCTTCCCAATCATTAAAACCCTCAAAAGAATATGTAAAATTTTCAGGGCAAGTAGAGACGTTCTAGCGCTTTCACCATTTCCAACTTTAGAATTTGTAAGTGTATAATCAACAGAAGAGATCGGATGCCAACATGTTGCCTTTCTTACCATCAGAAACATTGGATTATAATTTAAAGGGATTAGAGCGGTATCGAGGAAATTTAGATTGAAAGATATTTTCCAATAGAGAGGAACCGCAGAGATTTTCTAATGGGAAATTCGGTGGATACTGTCTTTTAGGTTCCCTTTATTTATTTTGCAAGGCATGACTTCTTTTTTCTACGAAACAAAGGCAAATGGATTCCATGGTATATATATTTAAGATCTGGTTGGAGATGTTTAAGCCATGTCGGTTGTAATCTCGAAGTGCTTTTTGTAACATATACCTCTATCTTTTCATTGAAATGGTACAATGAAGACTATGGTTATCTCAAATTTCACTAAATTTCAAGTTGTAGAAAATTATAAGAATTGAAAAATTGACCTTGACAAACATATCGAAGCATGTTATATATCCAAAGGAAGGCCACCCCTGGACTGATCTTTTTTTCCTTATATTAAAATGGGAGAAGAATGTATTTGTGTGGTAGGTAATTAGAGTTGGAGAAATAAACTGAACTGGGTTGAATGGCCATGGTGAAGGCAGTAGTTGGAAGGTGGCAATCAGCGAAAGCTGTGGTTGTAGCTTAGTTTTTAGTTATTCTTCAAAAATTAAATATTAGTAGAGATGATTAAAGGTAGAGAAGACCAATACAGAGAAAATATCCGCCAACACATTATAACTTCAATAGAACCATTTAAAGTTTAGGATTGTGACCAAATTTAATTAAACAATGCAAAATCACGAAATCAAACAACGTGAAATCATGATATCAAATAATGTTTAATCGCAAAATCACGGAATCACTTAAAACGTTGTAAAAATAATGAAATCAAATCAAATTTTTTCATATTGGAAGAACTTACAAATTGGATATCCATGCTTTGAATTTCATCTCATATCACAACAACGACTCCAATTTCAGATCAAATCTCTACTTGACATTAAGATCATGGGAGATAGATGAGAATTTAAGAATAAGATCTAAAAAAGAAACTTAGGGCTTGTAATGGCCTAATTTTGTAAGCTCAAAATAGTTTAGAATTAACACTTACACCAATGTTCCTGTGACAAAAACTAATGTGAAATAAGAAATAGTATAAGTAATTTAGTGTGGAAAACCTTTGAATAGGTAAAAAATCACGACCTCGAGTTGAGAGTTTTTGTAATAATGACTTTTATTGCGTGAGGCTGATATCTTATTACAAGTGATCTCTCGAACTAGAAATACTGGATCTTGTAAATAAGAAGTTTGACATTTTGAGAATCTAGAAAATATAATTTTCTTGGTGATTTCTCATATATTTTTTGGTCCTTGTCTCTTTTGGAACTTTTTCTTTATATAGGCCCTCTCCGAAGTTCTTTATCGTACTGAAGCACGTTCTTCGAACAATATGTTAAGTGGCGGTTGACTGAGCAACTGTTAAGTTCATAAGATACAGGTTTCTTTGACTTGTTCACGTTTTTCTGTTGATCTCGACCCATATTCTTCATCAGTTCGTGGCGTAGGTGTCAATACTGACTGTTTATGTTACATGTGGAATGGTAAGTCTGATATGGAGGTAGTTCAAACTGGAAATAGTTCTAATTGGGTCAAATCTAGGTCCCTACAATCGCCCCTTCACAACCGAAGTCACGGGTGGCTTTGGTTGAGAAAGAATTTGTGGGTATATGGGTATACGGGTTTTGGAAGTTTGAAAATAAAGGAAGTATTGATGTGGATTTGACTGTATGGAAAAAATATATTTTTATGGGGGGATGTTTGTACATTGAATAATGATGGGAATATTGATGTATGCGACGTTCGGGGATTTAAAAGTTTTATCCATTTTAAATGATGACGCTTGGGAAACGTACCTATACATTAAACATTAGGGTTATATAAATAGTACATGTACCGAGGATTGTGGCAAAGTACGTTGTTTATTGCAAAAAAAATCTGGAAGTCTAGATTGATAATGGTAAATACCCGGAGAATGGTTTACGAAAAGAGAGTTTCTGTTGAGATGTAGAAGTTGAAGTTGAGATATTTTGGAGATCAGTTCTTGGAGATGCCCACCCCTATTCCCATTCTACCGACGTATCAGAGTATGTCGGAAGAAGAAGCGGTTGAAGCTGAAGAAGATTTTTACTGTATATAGAGATTTTATTATGTTGTCTTAACAGGCAAGCAACGCTAGAGTTGTCTCTGCATCCTTGCGGAAGACAAGGTTGAGGAGACAGATGCGAGGGTTAGTATAACTGCAGGTAAGTTGTGCTGATATTTTACGCAGGATTGGATTATAAGGTTGGGCCCTCTTCATCTTTACAACTCTACGGTGGTAGTGGTTATAGAGGAGGCGACGGTGGTAGTGGAGAAGGGAGACGGAGAATGGAAGTATGCGTCTGCACCGTCATCGTGTCTTGGCTTTAAGAATACCTTATGTTTGAAGGGTTGGTTCAAGTATTGAGCCTTTTACTTTTATGTCCAGACTTTCTTTAAACCCAGTTTCTGGTCAGAGTAAGATGGTATGAAGGGAGAAGGACATCTGGTAACTTCCTATGCCTATTCTGCTTCAAAAAATTCTTTGAGTAAAATATTACTGAAGTCAGATAAACTGAAGGATTTGTTATTTCGAAATACCTGAAAGACTTATTATCTGTAAAGTACCTAATTTCAGGGTACCTGAAAGACTTGTTATATGTAAAATACTTGAAAGATTCGATATCTGTAAAATACCTATAATTTATTTTCGAGCTTTATAAAATTTGTTATTCAAACTCTGTGTTGATATATAGAATAATCCTTGAAATCGAGCTATGAATAATTCAGAGATTTATAAATAGATGATGAAATGTAATATATGAGATTTGAATTTCAAAATCTATTATAGTAATCGAGCTGTAGAAATATGTTTGTAACATAAAAAATGTGTAAGGATTGATTTTCGATCTGAGTGACTAAGAATTATGAAGGGGGGGGGGGGGAGATAACTGTAGAAGATTTAGGATTTAAGAATGGTATATTCGAGCTCAGGGAAGTCATTCCAAAATATTGGATTTGAAAAGAATAAGTTTGATATGGAATAAGCTGATGTGGATAAATGAGTTCAAATAACTTTTCTCAGGATACTAGGGTTTTCTGTTGTGAAAGAACAAAATTTAAAAAACTATATAAATAAGGGGAAATAAGCATTTAAGCAGGTGTAAGAGAATATAAATGGTGTGGACTCATTTTGAGAGAATTCATTATGCTACTGAGGGACGGTTGGCGATAAAGATTGCTGAAGTGCGGGAACAGATTTTTAGATTGTTAGACTATGATGCTGACCTTCCCATGATTGAGTGTTAGTTTGAAGGTTTAAATTTGATGGGTAAGGAGCTTGAGTATGGTCGTCGCTTCTATGAGGAGCTATTTCGGGAAGTGATTATAGAGGCTTCATCTCAAAAAGAAGCTGTTAGATTAATTGATGAAGAAGAGATCGAGTTGGAAGATATGAGGATCGATGGAGGCGAACTGATCTGGTGTGTCTCCCCAGGACATCAGGGATATCTCAGGTATAATTATATGTGAGGGAGTGAATTGTATGAGTTCGAATAACTGTCAAAGAAATGTAATGAGAATGAAGTTTGAATTTGTCCTATATTATTGTGAATGTTGTTCGTAACTGTTGTGAAAATGAATTTGAATATTTTTGAAATGTTGTGAGCTTTGGAAATGACGTCAACACTTCTATAAGTTGAAGAAAAAAAAAAACAGGCAGCTTTTGATTTTGCCTCAGGTAAAAAAGTTGGAAAAGTTCGATTGCGTGTAAGTGTTGAGTCATCATGGGTGTAGGGAGGTCAGAGGGACATTTAGAAAAGAGAGATGAAAATATATTAAAATATAAGGCAGGGAAAAATGATGGGAAAATATTTTTATCGAAAAGGTGCAAGACATCTAACATTAATTATGGAAGGTATGTCTCGATTCCAAAACTGAGGGCGACGTGCGTGAGGCCCAATAACTGCCAGCAGTTAGAGGGAAAAAATATAAATAATAATTCATCTTCTTTATTCAAACGTTTATCAACTTCTAAAAACTTGAAGAGCAGTGAGAGAGGAAAGGGAAAAATTTCGTGAGAATTTTGTGAGGAAAGGGAAAAAACTTGAAGAACAGAGAATTTTGTGTGAAATTAATCGATATTGATCAACAATCAAAGCGAGAGAGAGTTGCAGAGACTGAGTCAAGAAGGTGGTTATATAACAGTGTTGTGAGGGAAGGATTTGGCACTGTGTCTGATTCATATTATGACATAGAAGGTTAGTAGATGATTTGTGATACTTTGAATGTGTTTCTTTTGAAAACCCTTTTTTGTGGTATGCAAATCTAAAAATTACAGTTTATAGTAAGCTATAAAGATCCGCTTGATATGTTTAAAAAATAAGATATGAAAGATATATGTATATGGGTGACATATATTTAAAAGGCAATGATAGAATACCTGGACGTGTATGTAGGTCGAGCGTGAGGAGTGTTGTGTAGGATCAAACCTTATACATAGAGTTGTAGTTGATATGGAGACTTTACCTGTTAATGTGGCGTCAGCCTCTGGTCGATCTGCTGAGTCTGAGATTGTAATGTCTGATAGGAAGGATGAAATAGGAGCTGTTTAATTTCTAGATTTCCCTGAATAATTGGTATCCTATCCTCCAAATTTTGATGTGTTTAGAGAGTTTTGTAAAACCAAAGCTTCTGTAGGGGGAAGGTGGGATAATTTTGTAGAATATGCCAGTAGGCATTTTAGAAGTTGTATCGTAGGATCTGGGGATGACCATTTCTTTCTAATGGCTAGTTTAGAGAAAGAGAAAGTAGATAGTGACCTATCTACTTTATGTCCTGTTCAATTAAACGAGTCGATCTCTTTAAAGTATTATGATAAAAATGTCCAGGGCGAATTGGGAGAGGGTTTTTTGTATTGCTTGTCCTAATTGGAGTATGGGTTGTGTCTGCCCCTTAGCAATCTTGTGAAAGGGATTATGAACATCATTGGGTATGTCCTGTTCAATTAAACTGGAATATGTGGGAGGTAATAAATGTTTGTAAATTTTTAAATAAGTTATGGGAGGAGGATGAGGTTGAGATGAGGATATCTCCTGAAGATGTCCTACATTTTTATGGGGCAAAAAACTATTCTGCAAGTGGAGGAGCATACTTTTTTGTGAGTTCGACTCGACTTCTTTTCTTCGATTTGAATTCAGCAGGTCGAATGTGGAATGATAATGTGATATGGGTGAAGGGTGATTGCCTTCAGAGAAATGATGAAGAACCCATGGAACTTCTCTGTTGAACTGTGAAATAAAGTAAGTATAACAAGGTATAATGTATAATATTGAAATGCTAAAATTGTATGTCGATCTGTTGGTGATAATGTGTTGATGATTAGTAGGTCCTCAATCGAAGGTGACGAGGAAGGAGTCTCTGTTAGATACTGCTGCTCAGGAAGGGATTAAGCTCAAGGCTATTTTAAAAGAACTTGGCATCAACAAAAAGAAATTTACTAATAGCAGGTCAGAGAAAGTTCAAAAGTCTCAAACAACGAGGCTAATGACGGGTGTTGGTGGCAACATGAAGAGGGGAGCCGATAGAGAGAGGTGAATGGTATTGCCCAAGGCCTCTGGAGTAGACTTTGCAGATGTACTAGATTCTACTATGTCGAGCAAGCTAGCTCAGGCGATTCCAAAGAAGAGGATGCTAAAGCGTGGCTCGACCTCAGGAACCACTGGAAGTGGTAAGGTTAAAGGAGGGGTAAAGAAGAGAAAGGTTGACCTTCCTTCCCAACTGACTGGGGCGGAGGCTGTAGAGGGTCAACTTGGCGAAGAAGATGAGTTAAAAGTGGTGGAGGATAGGGCAAAGCTTGCAGTTCGCAACGGTGATGAGGAGATAAGTAAAATGGTAAGTTTGATGATTTGAATATATGCTGAATTTTGTATGATGATTTGAGCTAACAATGTGGTCAATAATTGTTGTGTTTTTGTAGGCTACTCGTCTGATGAAGGGGATGTGCCTTAGAGTGGTGGAGGAGAAAGCCAAGGTTGAGAAGGGGAAGGCTGAGATCAAAAAGAAGGTAACTCGACTGGAAGCTGACTTGGCTAAGGAAGGAAAGTGACTGGAGGCCCTGAAGGCTTCTCAAGAGGTGGAGATCAACGAGCTGATAGCGAAGGCAGGAAAGAATTTGGGGGAGGTGGTAATCCAGCGTGATAGACTTGGGCGCCAACTCGTAAAAATGGGGTACTCCAAAACTGAAGTGAACGACATTATGGCGGACACCTATATTGAGGAGGAGGAAGATGATGAGGCAGAAGATGTTGTTGTTGAAGTTATGGATGGGTTAGATGGTGTATCTCCTTAAACAGTACGAGACAACCAATGGGATGACAATGAGCATCCAGATGAAGGGAACGAGAAGGTAGAGTAAAATGTTGACTCTATGATTATATGATTATGAAGGGTTTGAAATGTTGTAATCTGATGGAATATTGCTTGTTGGATAGACTTATGTAGGCTAAGATGTTATTATAAACCTTATTATAGGAACTTAAGGAAATGCGCCTCAGAATAAAAGACTTAGAGAATGAGCTCGCTAAGGAGAAAGACACCTCTGTGTCCCTGTTGTCTTCGCAAGCAGAGCTGCAGGTTATAAAAGAGTAAGAAATATTTGACTTGTATGCTTCACTACTCTAGAGCTACAAAGTAATAATTAGAGTGTGGTGACATACCAAAAACTTATTAATAGTTTAGGGGTAATAACACTCAATTGTGTATATGAAATATCAAATTATTGAAAAAGTTAGAATATAGAGAATGTGTACCTTGGAATTGGAAGTATATGTCATTATTCATCTAACTGAGATCATACTTCAACCTTAAGTTTAGAAGTAGTTTCACACAGTAGATGTCAAATAGAAATTTTGTTAGAAATAAGATTTATGTATTGAGCGAGTGTTCTGAATCGAACTTGATATATTGTATCTCTGATGTGTATGTCGAATTGGAGTTAGCTCGCATGAGCGAAGAAGTGACACGCCAATGTAACCAAGAATTTGTGGCAGAGTTTAATAGAATGAGTGAGGCAAATGAATATAGGGAAGATCAACATGTAAAAGTATACTTCAAGTTCGTTGAGGCAACCCAAACCGCTGATGACCTCACTCAGAAGATCGAGGAGAAGAATGCCAAAATTAGTAAAGGGCAAAAAGAGCTTGTGGAGGTGAAGGAAAAGGCAACGAAACTCAAAAGCCAGAATGAGGTAATGATGGTAAAGAGTAGGGAAGCTGACATGGCTCGATACCGTATACAGGTGTTAGAAATATCAAAGAAAGAGTTATGCCGCTTTGTGGCCAGTCTGAAGGACCAAATAACCAACAAAATGAATGAGCAAGAGCAGACCTCGAGTTGATTTGGGGAACACCTGGGGCATAATGGAGTGGCTGAAGAATAAAATGGCTGAGAAAGATAACGAACTGAAAAAAGTTCAAGATGCTTATCTAACTTCGAAATTGCGGTTGAGTAGTTGGCTGCAGCTTTACCTGCTAAAGATATAGAGTTCCGGTTGGTACAAAGGAAATGTAATGAGCCGAATGAGAGGGTGGCACAGTTGAAGATCGATTTGGCTCAGACCAATTTGTATCCCAGAAACACCGAGGCTGGGGAGCGCTTAAGGAAAAATAAGGGTGATGCCAAGGTTTCCATTATTCAAGGGGATGTGGTTAGCCTATCAGCTCAAATAAGAGAGTTGGAGGGAAATGTAGGTCAAACTCAATGTCACGTATAAAAAGGAAACGATCGGTTAAGAGAGTGCCAAAGTAAGTTGGATGTTGCTCTTACCAGGGAACAAGAGTTAGAGTGGATTATCAGAGTTAAGGAAATTCTGATAAAGAAAAAAGATAAACTGTTAAAGAAATCTCTAGCTGGGGAAGATTTAAATAGGAAGCTCGAGGAACTTTGTGCTCAGGTGGCAGAATTGAGGCTGATTAGTCAGGCTGAATCAGCTAAAGCTGATAAGAAGGCGAAGGAGAACATCAAATTTATGTCCCGCGCAGATAGTCAAATGGGATGGCAAGAAGCACGGTACAAAAGGTTGAAAGAGCTCCTTCAAACGGTACGAGATTTTTTTTTGAAGATGGTCGTGCCGGAGGTATTGCACTCAGAGATGTTAATGCCAGTAATCGCCTATTTTGTTAAAAAGGTAAAAAGGCTTGAGTTATAGAGAGATACCTTGCATGACTATTTATCGGATAGAGGATGTATTTGTAGAGCTGATGTAGATCGAGGAAACTGTATAAACTCTATGGAAACTGAGTTAGGTTCTCGACCTGTTAAATTGGTAGAGCAAGGCAGGGTCACTGTGGCTGCTCTAGCTCGAGAATTTATGACTGATCGTCCTCTTGCTGTAAAGGAAAACATAGCTGACCTCCCAACAGTAGAAAATAATCATTTGTAGTTGTTATAAATGTAACCTAAAAATGTATCTGTCACAGACATATTGATAGATGAAAGCTAGTTTTACCTTTACTTATCTTATGTCTAGTAGAGTTCTTTGATTGAAAACTAGTTTTACCTTCGCTTTAATCGCAGAGTATGATTATCGCAGCCATATTGAGATATGAAAGTTAGTTTTACCTTTGCTTTATCTTATGTCGGATAGAGTTCTTTGATTGAAAACTAGTATTACCTTTGTTTTAATTGCATAGTATAATTGTCGCAGCCATATTGAGAGAGATGAAAACTAGTTTTACCTTTACTCTATCTTATGTCTGGTAGAGTTCTTTGATTGAAAACTAGTATTACATTTGTTTTAATCGTAGAATATAATTATCGCAGCCATATTGAGAGAGATGAAAGCTAGTTTTACCTTTGTTATATCTTATATCTGGTAGAGTTCTTTGATTGAAAACTAGTATTACCTTTGCTTTAATCGCAGAGTATAATTGTCGCAGCCATATGAAAGATGAAAGTTAGTTTTACCTTTGCTTTATCTTATATCTGATAAAGTTCTTTGTTTGAAAACTAGTATTACCTTAGTTTTAATCGTAAAGTATAATTGTCACGGCCATATTGAGAGAGATGAATACTAGTTTTACCTTTACTTTATCTTATGTCTGGTAGAGTTCTTTGATTGAAAACTAGTATTACCTTTGTTTTAATCGCAGGCTATGTATATAGTCGATCAAAGCTAGTGTTACCTTTGCTTTAACCGGAATAGTGGTCTATTGAAAGCTAGTATTACCTTTGCTTTAATCTATATATTGTGTATGTAGAGTGTCGTGTGGGAAAAAACTTGGAAGTTTTCATTGAATAAAATAGGATGCACATTGGATGGAGATGAAAATCTCACTTTTGGAATAAAAAATGCGAGAATTGGAAATAGAGTAGTGAGGGACTTAACGATAGTACCTCTAGGGACTTTTCCCTCGAGCTATGGACACTCGATCTCATCTATACCTTGAGCTCTAGAAGACTCGATCTTATCCAGTACCAGACTCACGCATAAACAAACACGTTAATAGTTACAAATCGACTACGAACTCAAGCAGAGCGTGGATCGTCCACAGCATATGTAAACAGAACAAGTCAACATACACCTGTCTCCCACGAGCTAGCAGTTACACACTCAACTGCCCATGACTCCCACTTTCAGGAGAACGTGTTCGAGTACGATGTCAAGCTGAGGGCAGGGTCTATAAAAGGGCAGAGCTCCTAATGAGAGAAGGAGGTCAACAAGGAATTCTATACATACAATTATCTGATCTCTAGCTATTTTATCTTAGATTAATTATTGTAATCAAATTCTCTCACTTTCTCAAGCAATAATACTACTTTCACAAAATCCTCCACTCGAGGTCGTAGTTTTTACCTATTAACAGGTTTTCCATACTAAAACCCCTGTGTCAAGTGTCATTTCTTATTTAATTCTTGGCATAGTAGTTCTTGGTGTAAGGATTGATTTTAAGCTAGTTCGAGCTTTACAAAATCAGGTCACTACATTTGGTGCCGTCTGTGGGAACGCATGATTTTTCCACGTACTTAAGGACCATAATTGATACTCATCAGTCGAGTAGTATTCAATTATAGTTCAAACACGTCAATCTTCAGGAGCTCAGCCTAAAAGTTCGAGGGAACCTGATTGGGTTGCCGAGCTTCGGGCGAGCTTAATTGCCGAAGCTGAAAAACAGAGTCAGCTCGAGCGCTAGCTATTGGAAGATCGAGAACTCTGCAAGAAGGAATCAGAACGAGAGCGTCAAGCTCGAGTTTTGGAGGCAAAGAAGCAAGAAGCTTAGATGTTAGCTTTTCAAACAGCTTTGAAAGCATTACAGAGCAGCCAACCACCAGCCCTGAGAAAGCGTGAAACAGTACCAACAGTCTTAAGGGTTTTCGTTTACGAGAGGTTAGGGGCACATAAGGTACATAGTACAGACATTTCTAGGATTAATTGTGAGGATCCACAAGCACCGATAGTCTCAATTCATTTGGGACAGGAAGCACAGACAGATATAAGTAGAGATCGCAGACCTTCCAAGCAGCCCGAGGAAGTCTTGCAACCTCCTTACTGAGCCCCACTTCCTGAACATGTGAGCGAGGAAACAGGTGACCACGTTCCCAGACTCATACGTCAAACAATTTTGACAGTTCCAGCAGCTTCAGTAGTTACAGCATTTCCAGCAGCTCCTATCCCTCAGTATTATATTTCTCAGGAACTCATAGACCAGCGTATCAGGGAGATCATCTAAACAACGGCTTTAGACGCGAAGGATGACCAACACAAATTAGAAGGTAGTCCAATTTCTAAAGAATTATTTGATATGAATGTCCCAACAGGTTTTCATACACCCAAGATCATCAAATACAAAAGAACCGATCCTGGCCAGCATGTTCAACAATTCTGCGACTCATTGGGTTTGTATTCTAAACTGAATCACATCCTTTGTCGGCCCTTCGCTACCAGTCTTCAGGACGAACCTCTCCGTTGGTTCCACTCTTTATCGGAAGGTTCGATTCATACCTTCGAGCAGTTATAGGAATTTTTTATCAAGGCTTATGCCCACAACAAAGACAAAGAAGAGAACTTATATTATCTTATAAGTCTCAAACAAGCATATGGGGAGAAGCTCGAGGAGTTCTCCAAGAAGTTTCTCGAACTGGCTCAGAAGGTCGACAATCTAGATCAGAAGGCAGCCGTGTCCACATTCACAAATGCTCTGCAGTTCAATTGCAAAGCTAAATAGTATCTCTTCCTGAAGAAGCCCAAGACTCTCGAAGATATGATCGAGAAAGTCAACAATTATATCGATCTGGAGCGGATGATGCCCGAACCGAATAAACCTGTAAAGGACATCCACAACACCAAGGTTCCTTCTACAGATTTCAAGAACAACCGCAACTCGAGCGATCCAGGCGATCCTAAACGAGCAATGACAGAACCAGAAAGAGACAACAAACAGAGGTCGCAAAAACCATCCAGAACAGTCATACCAAAGTTGAATGCCAAGCTTTCTGTGATTTATCCTATTCTCCAGAAAGATAAATGTTTTCGTCCAGCTCGACATCTTGATCCAATAGTAGGTCGACCTTATTGTGAATATCACAAGATTAAGCACCACAGCACCGACAATTGCTATGGTTTGAAAAAGCTCCTGGATATCATTTTTAAGGAAGGGAGGATGCTAGAATACATCATCGATCTTCCCAACTATAAAGACGGGAGCTATCTGAAACAAGATGACGTGGCTCAAGCAACAGAACAAGCAGAGGAGAAATATCTATATCATCTCTACTGCAGCAATATGATCAAGATCAATCAGGTTTCAAATTCCAACAGAGTCAAGCGGAGGAAGTTGGGTGAGTGCTCTGACCTTTTCGTCCAAGACAAGGAAGCCAAGCTCCTCCCAGAGTCAAGCAGTCATCGAAAAGGAATCTTCTTCAAGGACTACGACACTGGGAATGTGAAGTATCCTCATCATGACGCACTAGTAATTGTGCTCAAAATGAGGAACTTCGTAATGCACACTATGATGGTAGACACAAGAAGTGGGGTTGAGATCCTTTTCCAGAACATGATTAACCAGATGGGACTCTCAGATCAGGTCGTTCAAAGTGAGACAGACATCAGTGGATTTAATGGGTCCAAAGAAGAACGAGTTGGGAGGATCACTCTCCCGATCACAGTAGGGCCTACCACTATCGACGTTATTTTTTACGTCATCAACGCCAAATAAAGGTATTTGGGGATACTTGGACGCTGTTGGCTGCATAATATGGAGGCTATCCCGTCCACATTCCACCAAATACTCCGGTTCAAGCATAACAACGGTATTTATGAAATCAAAGGAAGTCAAAAACTCTCTCGAGCTTGCGAGAATACAGTCTCACCAGTTCTCGACCATTCAAAATAGATTGTTGCATAGCAATCAGAGAAGGCTGATCACCTCGATGGTCAGTCTTCTCCAGCCGAGCCCTTAGAATACGTCCAGGTCAATAGAGTTATCCGAGGTACTTATATTGGTACAAAATTAATTCAAACAGAGAAAGAAGCTCTTATTTCTTTCCTCCAATTTCTTTCCTCCAATCCAACAAAGACGTTTTCACATGGAACTTCCAAGAAATGCCAGGCGTAGACCCCTCAAAGTCTTGCCACATCTTAAATATCCGCGAAGGCGCCACAGCAGTTAAGCAAAAGCAACGCAGGTTATCTCCAAGACCTAGAGACGAGGTGAACAAGGAGATCGACAAACTTATCGAGGTTGGTTTCATTCGAGAAGCCAAGTACCCAGACTGGATTTCTAATATCGTTGTTGTTCCAAAGAAGAATGGGAAGGTTCGGGTCTGCGTGGATTTTACAAATCTCAACAAATACATGCCAAAGGACAACCTCCCTCATCCGATCATTCATCAGATCCTCGACTCTACAGCAGGTCACGAACTCTTGTCCATGATGGACGCCGCTTCGGGGTACAATCAGATTCCTCTCTTGGAAGCAGATCTAGCAAAGACTACGTTTATAACAGAAATAGGTCTCTACTGTTATAAGGTCATGCCATTCGGCCTTAAGAATGCTGGAGCCACTTACCAAAGGCTGGTCACAAGTATGTTCAAAGAACACTTGGGAAAAATAGTCAAAGTCTATATTGACGATATGCTTTGCAAGAGCCTAAAGAAAGAAGATCACATCTCTCACCTCTCTACAGTATTCAGTATATTACGATCCTACAGAATGAGGCTTAATCCTGAAAAATGCCAGTTCGGCATTCACTCAGGCAAGTTCTTGGGACATCTTATCAGGAAGAAAGGGATAGAAGCAGATCCAGATCAAATTCGAGCTCTTCTGGACATGCCTTCACCCTCAGCAAAGAAGAATGTACAAAAGCTCCCAAGAAAGATTGCAGTAATCAACAAATTCGTATCCAAATCCTCAGATCGATGCAGATGGTTATTTATGCTACTCAGAGGTTCTACTCAATGAGGCAAAGGTTCAAAGAACGAAGATATCAACTGGACACCAGAATGCGAAGCAGCTTTTCAGGAACTCAAAACTTACCTAGGGAGAGCTCCAATCATGAGCACTCCGATAGGCAATGAGGAACTGATTATCTACCTCACAGTTACAGATACATCTCTCAGCTCAGTTCTCATTCAGCTCGAAGGAAAACTTGAGAAACCAATCTTTATCATCATCATGACACTTACTCCAGCGGAAATGAGGTACTCAAAAATTGAAAGATTACTTTTAACTCTCGTTTACACCGCACGAAAACTCAAACACTATTTTTAAGCACATCCTGTCAAAGTCATGACGAACTATCTACTTCGGGAAGTATTATCTAAAAAAGAGAAATCCAGAAGAGTACAATAGTGGTCCGTCAGTTTGGGGGAGCACGAAATCAAATCCGAGCTGTAAATTTCCAAAAAGGGTCAAGCAGTCGCTGATTTTCTAGCAGACTTTCCAGTTTCAGATCCTGACTGGGAAGAACATGATCCAAATCTCGTCGAAGATGCAGTAGATGAGATTCCACCGTCCAAATCTTTTGATGATCGACCATCATGGATATCTCAAAAAGGGTGGAAACTCTCCACCGATGGTTCAGCAGGACCCATAGAGTAGGAAATTGGGATCGTTCTCATTACACCTTCCAACGACAAAATCGAGAAATCCATCCGTCTCGACTTCAAAGCCTAGAACAAT
Organism: Kingdonia uniflora; assembly: GCA_014058105.1. Taxonomy (NCBI): domain Eukaryota; kingdom Viridiplantae; phylum Streptophyta; class Magnoliopsida; order Ranunculales; family Circaeasteraceae; genus Kingdonia; species Kingdonia uniflora. Next base: position 354,532 of record JACGCM010001824.1, on the reverse strand, counting down.
GTTACAGAGTATGAGGTACTCATTTACGGTCTGGACATGGCTCTCGAACTCGGAATTACTAAAATCTCAGCCTACAGGGACTCTCTTCTAATCATTCATCACTACTCAGATCATTACAAGAAGAACAACATCATGGTCGATTATGCAGCTCTGGTTGTAGAAAAACTAAACAAATTTCACAAAGCTACGCTCGAATACCTCCCTTGAGGAGAGAATCACCACGCTGACTCCTTGGCTTACTTAACCAAAGTATTGGGTATAAAATCACGACACCTTCAAATTGAGGTTATTTCAAGCCCCAGTATTAATCGTACTACAATATACGCGATTAACACTGGGGGCGATGAGATGGCGGAAGATGATTGGAGGAAACCTTTTGTTACTTACCTCGGTCAGGATAACTCATGCAACGGGCCATACCCTTGAACTCCATGCCAATAAGGTGTACTATCGTAGATGGTCTCAAAAAGCGCCTTATGTTACAGAAAAAGGGCAACTGGATACGTGAATTGCCTCAAGATTTCACCTCCAATGTATGTACAAACTCTTTTCAATCAATGAAATCTCTTTTTTATCACAAGAATTCCTGCTATACAGTTCTACTTCATCTCCATCCAAGGGTAAAAGCGCAGTTTATCCTAGCTCGATCCCTAAAGGTAAACCACATCCAATATTGGTATTTGCATAGATAATACTAGCCTAACTCCTGAGGATACTCATACATCCAAAGGCGGTGGCCATAATGGACCTCTTAGCCTGAAGATAACAAGCTTAAAGCGCGAGTGAGGAAAAAACTTGCTCGCTGCCGTTAAGCTCCAACATCCAACATTGGTAATGGCATAGATAATACTAGCCTAACTCCTGAGGATAGTCATACATCCAAAGGCGGGGGCCATAACGAACCTCTTAGCCTGAAGATAACAAGCCTAAAATGCGAGTGAGGAAAAAACTTGCTCGCTGCCGCTAAGCTCTAATATCCAATATGGTATCAAGGCATAGATAATACTAGCCGAACCCCTGAGGACTCAGAAACCTCCAGGGTTGGGGACATAAAGAGCCTCAGCCTGCGGGATCAGGCCTAAAGCACGAGTGAGACGTTGCTCGCTGCCGATAAGCCCAGTTCTCCAATATGGTATCAAGGCATAGATAATACTAGCAGAACCCCTGAGGAAACACAGATCCGAGGCGGAGGCCATAAAGAACCTCTTAGCCTGTAGTGACCACCTAAAGTACGAGCAAAGATAATACTAGCTCGCTACCGCTAAGCCTCCCTGAAGTCCAAGGGTTGAAGTACAAATAATACTTACTTCTATACCCACGAACTTCTTCTAATTCAATGGGTAAATCTAGAGAATAACATCTACTGCAGGTGTGGAAATATTAGTTTCTCATATCAGCATTTCAAATTACAATGCTCCTCTCAAATTCCTACATCGAGCACTAAAGCATCAACATCTGCTACATACAAAAGGTACTCGTTATCAGAATTCAAGTCTATTTCTTTCTTCTGTTGGATTTTCTTGTTGGGAGAGCTGTCGACCTTCCTCCCACAACTGGAGTAGGTAAGACTACACTCGAGCTTCCCCCTATTTCAGTCCTGGATGCCATATAATCTAGGGCTCGTTCAGCAACAATTTCTCTACCTCGAGCTATCTGTTCAGCCGTCGTGGTCCCAATATCATAATCCATAACACTAATTGGATCTATGCTTGAGATATCAAGTTTACATACACAAGTCCTTCCAGAGAAGCAATCTTGCATTAAATCTCTCTCAACCTGCATGAATTTTATTTCCTCGACAAAAAATGCAACCAATGCGCTTAATTGTCGTTGATGCAAAGCTTTACCGTCACATTTTTCTTGTTCATGAACTACTAGTTCTTTAAAGGCTTAGTGAGTAACAGTAGCACGCTTGTTATCCTTTAAACGATGAGCTTTCGATTAAGCCAGTTCAGCTGTTAATTGATCAATACGTTCACTCATCTGCCTTGTAAGATCTATCGACTTCTGCCAAGAATTTGTGAGATCAATACACATATTCTCCACTAACTCTTCTTTTCGACAAAGAAATTCCTTCATCTCTCGACTTTCCTCACCAGAAGTAATTTCCCCATATCTTTTATCCAATTCAAATTTGAGGTCTTTCTGATACTTCATTTCACGCACACGTAATTCCCGCTCCAATTCGGAAATTCGAGCACAGAGTTGATTAATCCTTTCATTCATCTCCATCTCACGTTGCACAACCCTCCTCACATTTCCGCGAGCGTGGGCCAAATCATCCACCAAACTTTTGTTCTCGGCTTGAATCTCTGCTAAATCAGCCCTGCTCTGAGCCTCTCTCCCTTTTAAACGACGTAAATCAGCCTTCACGCGATCTAATATGGCAATCAAACTATCGCGTATTTACGCAGAGTTACACAATTCTAATTATTTGCCCGCAATACTACTGTTCATTTTTTCAAAATTGGCCTCGGACAGAGCCAAGTCAGTTCGCGTAGTATTCGAGTCGATCTCTTTCTTTAACAGCTGCTCGTTCAGAGCACGAATTTTACACTTCATATCAAATATCTCGTCATTCAATGCTCTAATACGGTATTCGGTTAACTCAAGCTTATACCGAGAACCTGACACAACCTTTTCCTTCAACTCAGCAAGTTCGCTGGTAAGTTGGTTCAAGGCCAAATCCCTGCTCAAAATTGTTGCAGTCATATCCTCGACTTGTCTCTTAGCTTCTTCGATCTTCAAAGAAAGCTTCACATTATCATCCAATCGATCTTTATACTGGGAAATCAAAGCCTCATATTCTTCTGCATACTCAACATTATACAAAAGAGTCTGCTCTTCTCTCTCTCTAGCAACGTCTAGCTCCTTCTGCATAACAGTTAGCAGGGACTCACAACATCAGCACCTAATGGGGAAACAGATCGATAGAAGCATACTGACAAACTTGCAGTACAGACACCTGCAAGCTCGAGACAGCCAATTCCTCCTTGGCCTACCGACCATAACAAATTTTGGTCGCAAGACAGAGTGTACATACACAAACATCTGAACTATAATAAACATACAAGGTACATATCCTTTCTTCTATTAAATTCTTGTTCATCTAGTTATTAATTTATCTGAATTATCTAACCTGCAATTCAGCAGAGGATTTTTTCTCCACTTCAAGCAGGCACTCTAAGTCCACAACTCTGAGGCGCGAGCTTTCTATCTCCTACAATACGAAATTTCATAAGCAAAATGTTGTTGGCATCAAACAACAATAAAATATTACAAAGCTCGAGTTTGTGTTTCTCAACCAATGTTACATTCACGATCATTCTACCTGATTAATAGTTTCTTGATTATCAGCAGCGGTCTTTTCAGTAACATTCAGACCATCCTTCATTTCCTCAACCTCCTCTTCATCCATAATTACCTTCTTCTCATAATTCCTTTCGCTGAATGCCATAATCTCCGCCTTTGTATACCTCAGCTGGCAGAGCTTCCCTGCAAGGTTGTTCTAAGAAGCAGCGGACGCGGTAACCAATCGCTCTGCTTCAGCTACACTTTTGGCCCTAACTTTCTTCAGCTTTAGGGCAGCAGCTTCCCTAACTTTCTGCAGCTCCAACTGGAAAGCTTCGCTCTCCCGAGTCAAGTTCTCTTCCAACTAGTTTTTCTCTCCCTCGAGCTGGGAGATCCTCTTTCCAGCTCAATCGACCTATCCTGGAAACCAAACTGAACCCCCCTCAGAGCACGAGCAAACTGCAAAAAAAGATATAAGTCAGCTTGAGCAACAAAATAGCTCAAAAAAATCAACTATTTACTAACCTTCTTAAACTCATCATCCATAACTGCAACCATCTTCTCTCGAGCTTTAGCTCGACATTGTTCCTCCAAGAGACCGGTTTCAAACAGTCATCCGCTTGGGAAAACTAACAGTCTGCCCATCACACTCACGCGTCATAATGACAACATACTTTTCAATACAGACGTTCCATTTTTCAAGAGTCGCTTACGTCATCACAAGGCCTGAGTTTTAGGGTTTTTCTCAACTAAAGCCACACGTGACTTCAGTTGCGAGGGGGCGATTGTAGGGACTTATCTCTCGAGCTATGGACACTCGATCTCATTTATACCTCGAGCTCTAGAAGACTCGATCTTATCGAGTACCAGACTCACGCATAAACAAACACGTTAACAGTTACAAATCGACCACGAACTCAAGCAGAGCGTGGATCGTCCATAACATATGTAAACAGAATAAGTCAACATACGCCTGTCTTCTACGAGCTAGCAGTTACACACTTAACTGCCCATGACTCCCACTTTCAGGAGAACGTGTTCGAGCATGATGTCAAGCTGAGAGCAGGGTCTATAAAAGGGCAGAGCTCCTAAGGATACAAGGAGGTCAACAGAGAATTCTATACATACAATTATCTAATTTCTAACTATTTTATCTTAGATTAATTCTTGTAATCAGATTCTCTCACTTTCTCAAGCAATAATACTACTTTCCCAAAATCCTCCACTCGAGGTCGTGGTTTTTACCTATTCACAAGTTTTCCATGCTAAAACCCCTGTGTCAAGTGTTATTTCTTATTTAATTCTTGGCATAGTAGTTCTTGGTGTAAGGATCGATTTCAAGCTAGTTCATGCTTTACGAAATTAGGTCACTATAGTAGCGTTTTAGTTGCCTGGTGTTCCAAGGATTTGAAATGTGAACTTCCTCTTCGATCATACTGTACTATGATCCCCGGCCAGTGAGACCTTTGATAAGAAGTGGGCCCTCCCAATTTTTTGCTAGTTTCCCGGTATGTGGCTCTTTTATGTATTGAGGGATTTCTCTAAGGACGAGATCATTGATTTAGAAAGTACAGCTTCTGAATCGTCTGTTGTATGAACTGGCCAGCGTATGGTGATATCGACCTATGTTGGTGATAGGTCGTTCCCTAGTTTTATCAATCCAATTGAGGTTGCAGGCTAATTCAAACTCGTTTTCTTCATCAATTAGCTTGTGATCTCTGACTGGATAATATTTTGTTGGAATGACTATTTCGATCCTATAGGCGAGAAGGAATGAGGTACAGCCAGTTGATTGACGTGGAGTGGTATGGTATGCCCATAAGATATGAGGAAGCTCTCGTACCCAGTTTCCTTTTTCTATGAGTGAAGCCTTTTTTAAGTCTATCCACGATGGTTTTGTTGGTGATTTTGGCTTGGCCATTGCCTTGAGGGTAGTAGGGATTGGATGGATGGTGGATGATATTGTGTTTGTTGAGGAAAGCTACGACCTTTTCTCCAATGAATTGTAGCCCATTATTGATATGGATTAGGTGGGGGCATCCGAACCGAGTAGTGATGTGTTCCCAGATAAAAAAGATGGTATCTTCTTATTTGGTTCGATAGAGTAGAACTGCTACTACCCATTTTGTAAAGCAATCTGTAGCTATGAGTTGGTATCGGCAGTTACCTGGAGAATTAGGAAATTCATCGACAAGATCGAGCGCCCATCTTTTGAATGGCCAGAACACCTTGCTTGCATGTAGTTCGAGCGCAGGGGCGTATATCATTTGTCCATGTCACTGACATGCATCACATTTGCGTGAGTATTCTTCTGCTTGCTTGCGCATGCCTGACCAGAATACTCCTTTTACTATGGCTCTATTTGTGAGTGATCAACCTGTGGCATGGGAGCCACACATCCCTTCATGTAAATTACAGAACATCTCATCTGCTTTCTTTCTAGAGAGGCATTTGTGGCAAGGCCCTGTGACTGAATGGTAATATAAAAAGCTATTTTGATTTGTCTAGCACTTTGATTTGTCTATCAGCTGTCGGTGCTCCTTTGGATCTGATAGAAGGGGTCCTTTGCATTCGTTGTTGGTGCCAAGGTAGGCAAGGAAGGGCTTTTGCCAATCGTCGTCATCCCCTTTATCGCCCCCAGTGTTGTTTGTACATACATAAATGTAATCAATACTGGGGGTTGATATCACTTCGATCTGGAGATATCGGGCTTCTATTTCCAAGACCCCTGCTAGATAAGCCAAGGAATTGACATGTTTGTTTTTACCTCGAGGTAGGTAATCGTGAGTTGCTTTCGCGAACTGGTTCATCCTATCTGCAACGAGGGTTGGGTATTCAATCAACTTGTCATTCTTCTTGTATTGCTCAGTGTAATGGTGGACGATGAGTAGTAAATCTGTATAGACCAAGAGTTCTAGGATGCCGAGCTCAAGTGCGAGGTTTAGTCTATGAATGAGAGCTTCGTATTCGGTGACATTATTGGAGGCTTTAAAATCTAAGCAGAATGATTTCTCAGATTCTGCCATTGAAAGGGGTAATCAATACGATTCTAATTCTTGACCCTGCAGGTCCTGCTGATCCATCTGTAAGAAGTCTACACCCTTTCCTAGTAATTCATTCAGCTCACTCATCAAATTTTTTGGTAGGTGGATCTTCTGTAATTTTCTCTATAAGGTCAGGATCGTGCTCCTCCTACTCGGGATCTTCCATTGGAAAATCTACGAGAAAATTGGCAACAGCTTGACCCTTTTTGAAATGACATTGTTCGAACTTAATATCATGTTCTCCCAAACTGATCGACCATTGTTGCACTCCCCTTAATTTTTTTTCTTGGACAAAACTTCTTGAAGGGGGTAGTTTGACATGACTTTGACTGAATGAGCTTGGAAGTAGTGCTTAAGTTTCTTCACTCAAACGATTGCGTGCTGGAATTCATAGTTGATGTCGTTGTTCTCCCTCCTGACGTTTGGAAAATTAGTGACCTCTGCTGATTTCGAACTGAACTTCACCACCCAAATGAATGGAAGGTTGATGTTCATGCTGAATGCTTCTTGAAATAACTTTGCTAGTGGCTCCTCGAGGTCTCAACCTTTCTCGCGCAGACACCCGAGAGGTTTCAGGCTATTGATCGCGATCCCTTATTGGAGAAGCCTATTGAGTATCTTATAGAGCTTGTAATATAGTCTGCATGGTTGTCATCTGTCCTTCATGTCGTCAAATAAGCTTGTCTTTCGGCTTTGAGCTCCTTCTCACGAAGCTCTCGGGCAAGAGTTAATTGACGTTCGAGCTCATTGCGCTTCTCTATTTTGGCATAGAGATTCGTTTGTAGCTCTGTAAGTTGTTCCAACTCAGCTAAATGATCGAGCTAGATTTCGGTTATTGGTCGTCTGGAAGTGACCATGATTGAAATTTGTAGTAGATTGAATGTATGTCTTAGGATATCGTGGAAATATCTTATTCCCCAGAGATGGCGCCAAATATACTGGCCTAATTCCTTAAGCTCGAAATGGTTCGGAATTAGCTCTTACACCAATGTTCCTGTGACAAAACTAATATGAAATAAGAAATTACATAGATGATTTAGCGTGGAAAACCTCAGAATATGTAAAAAAACTGTAACCTCGAGTTGAGGGCTTTTGTAATAGTGACTTTTATTGCGTGAGGCTGGTATCTTATTACATGTGATCTCTCGTACTAATAATACTGGATCTTGTAAATAAGAAGTTTGATATTTTGAGAATTTAGAAAATATAGTTTTCTTGGTGATTTCTCTTATATTTTTTGGTCCTTGTCTCTTTTGGAACTTTGTCTTTATATAGGCCCTCTACGCAGTTCTTTATCGTACTGAAGCGTGTTCTCCGAACAATGTGGTAAGTAGCGGTTGACTGAGCAACTATTGAGTTAGTGAGAGACAGGTGTCTTTGACTAGTTCATGTTTTTCTGTTTAGCTCGGCCCACGTTCTTTATCAGTTCATGGCGCAGGTGTCAATGCTGACTGTTTATGTCATATGTGGAATGCGTGAGTCTGATATGGAGGTAGTTCGAACTAGAAAGATTTTGAATTGGGTCAGATCGAAGGATAGGTCCCTGCAGGGTTTGTGACTATGAGACTTACTTGCTGATCGAGTAGAGTAATAATCAATCGAGATTGATTAGAATTATGATCAATCAAGATCGAGCATAAATTCTTTACAATTTGAGAAACACTAGGTTGCAAAATCGTTTAAGAAATTTTAAGTTTTTTTTATTAGAGAGTGCCTACAGCAGTTAATTATTGTCTTGCTTTAGATTTGTGTTGAGTGAAAGTGACCTCACCATTTTTCCATGGGATATTCCATTTCAGGTATACTATGGATCAAATCTGTTGCAATCTCTAAAATAGACTGTGGTAATTTCTCATTTTTGGTATAGTGGGTCAAATCCATGGGGTGTAAACGTATTAAAATTTTAATTTCCTAATTAATTAATAAATGAATCTAAACTAGTTTTGATAAAGATGTTTTGGACTGAAAAATAAATCTAACTGCGGATTTTGGTACGATTATAAGAAAAACACCTAGGTTTTGGACTCATCGTAAAGCAATACTAAATCTTTGGTTTTAGACTTAGGTTTTGGACTCATCATAAAGTAATACTAAATCTTATACTACCATTGTTCTAACGATTAGCTCACATTTACCAGATGGTCACCCTTAGCCAAGGCTTAGGAAACTAGCTATTTATAAAAGGTACTCGATTGTAGCTTAAGTAACTAACATTAAAAATAATTACACAGAATTGCTCTCCTATTTATAGGAGATAGGAGAGACTTATTTACATTTATGAAACTCTATATCTAAGTAAAGATAAACCCTATCTCATTTCTACTTTATCTTTTATCTAGATAATTCTTCTTAAGTTAATCCTTGTAGAGTCCTTCATAATCTTCATTCCTTGGAGTAAATCTACAAGTATATTGAATGTAGACATCTTCCTTGTACCTAAAAGACTGCTGGAGATGCTTAAGCTCTTTGTACCTTTTATCAGCTGTAGGGGACTAACTTCTTTTAGAGGGGAAGTTAGCTCTTACAACATAGGGTTGATCTTTTATCAAAGGAATACAAGTAAATGATCTAAAGTAAGAATAAACTAGAGACAAATACTTACGTAGAGGCCCGAATGTGACACTCTATGAATTTTGATGAGGATTTTTAGGATGTAATATATTACTGATGAGTAATTCGAGGGTTCGAATGCAGAGCTTTACAGAATGGTTGAAGGTAAACTGTAAGGGTTCTGGGGGGAATTTTTCTAACCCTTCATTGGTTTCCTATTTCTCCTATTTATAGAACCATAGGAAACTGAGTCACCAAATATGGGTCAGATTATATGATTACTGTCAGGAAATCCCGACAGAGTATGGGCGCTGGTTATGTCTGCACTATCATTGTGACAGCTATTGGAGGTGTCTCTGTACTTTGGCACTGTGGAAGAGTGGTTGGGCCTATCACTGTAGCTGTAAGGACCAATCATTGCGCCAACTTGTCTGGTGAACTGGCTGACTGTCGCACCGTATTTTGACCATGTACAGATATGGTCGAAGGGTTTCTACTGTGATGTGTTGGTCCGTCCTCGAGGCTTTGTCTGGTGTCGAAGCTTCATCTTCAGGGGATCTCTGGAAAGTCTGTTCTGGGGATTGAGTAGGCTTCAATATATACGGGTAGACTGCGAAGTAAACTTTGAGTATCTGAGGGGGTCGAAGGTTACGAGTAGGTTGCTATATTCGTCCTCTCTCCGAGAGGGTCTCGAAGCCAGGTGGAGAGGCGTTCCCTGAGAAAACTATTCGGTCTTAGAATCTGAGCAGTTTAAATGTTGGTTTTTGGGTAAGCAATAAAAGAAGGTAATTAAGAGGTATAGGTGGTTATAGGGTAATAAATTAAGTGAAGACTATAAGTATGGGTTATTGTGTAGAGATATTGAGTAACTTGTTTTTTTTCATTCTTCTCTTTTTTTTTGCAAATTTTGAAATTTTCATGGATACCACACCCAATACACGATATCAAGAGTGGATGGGGTTTGCCAGGGACCGTCGTGTAGGGCGAAAGACTGGTGAGCTTCATATAAAATTCTTTAGGCATCATGATCTGGACTGGGATATGTCTGAACTAGTGGAGGTAGTGGCTGAAGAATCTATCAATAGGGAGCCTTACGCCTACCTTTGGGATCGTCTGAAGTATGATTTTACTACTGTGGAGAAACGCTATCTCTTTCTGTCGGCGTTGGCCGAATGTCTTGTTTGTACAGAAGAGAAGATAGAGGAGCAGAGCGCGACAAGTAGAGTTGGACCTTCTGGAAGTAGGGATACTGGTTGATGTGGTAAATATTTGTATCTTTGTATGTTTTTTTTTTTTTTGGTTTTTTGTTTAAGGGTAGTAGTAGTAATGTAATCTATTTTTTAAATCGGATAATGGAATGGAATTGGTATTTTCTGAAATCTTGTGTTACTGTGTCTGATTGATAATGGAGACGAATGTAAACGAATACTCTTATAGGCGCGCTTAGCACATGCACGTCATCGAATTATTAATGGTATCGAGGTATAATGATATGATTGAAGGTTATGATGATCGAACGTTTGATGTTGGTGGTTTGCTCGACTAGAAGTCCTTGGGAATGAAGTTTGAATGGAGGTACAGACGAATCAGTTACATTTAAGAAGTTGGAAAGGTTGGTTGTTGGGTTTTTGAGGTAGGTAATTGAAGGTCACAATTAATGCGGCTAGGGAAGAGGGAAAGTTGAGGTGGGTTTGCATGTATAAAAGGGAGCATGGTGGAGGGGATTTCTTCATCTTTCTTCAAACTTTCACCTCATCTCTTCTCTTATTTTTTTGGATCAACATGGGCTGCAAACATACCTGTTTAGGAAGACCAAATGGTAGTGAAAGTCAGGAGGATACAAGAGGCCTTATTGGGGATTCAACGGAGGTTCGGTATCGAGGAATATATTGATACTGAGATGCCAAATCTTTTTTAGGCAGAACCCGGGGCTCCCATCCTTGGCATGCCCTTCGCATACTGGTGGGGAATAATGCAGATGATTGGGCCGTTACCCAGCCATCGACTGTCTCTTCTCGAAGGCTTTGCGGAGGATATAGTGGACCAGGAGGATGCGGATGCTGCGGCCGTGGTTGAAGGGGAGCATCCTACTGATAAATGGTGTCCTTTGTCTCTTGTTGTTTTGTTGTTGCTTTCCTTTGTCTTATCTCATTTCTGTTTTCTTTAGATGAGGCTTGTATTATTTTCTATCTTTCTGAATGAAATTGGTTTTTTGGAATTGCTTGATTTGTCGAACTGAAAGTAATAGTATTAATCTGATTTCTTGAAATAATATCTTGAGTTGTCGAATTGATAGTATAACTGTCAAAGTATATTGCTTGGATTGATCAAAGATAAAACTGGAATTGTCGAAGCAAAAGTTATAGTTTGTCAAGTAAAATTTGTAGTCTTTCGAAGTCGAGGTATTATCTGTTGATTCTAAAAATATTGGTTTGTTGGTACAAAAGGTTGGGTCTGTAAACATAAATGTTTGAAAGGTCAAAATGTATGATTGTAATCTATCGATGGGTGGAAGCTATCTGACGAAGGAAAGAAAAAAGGGGTAATCTTCTAAAATTAGGATGGCACGTGGTTTTGAATTAAGGAATATGTTGTATGTCGGAGGTCAATATATTAGAAAACTAAATTTAAAGCTACCTGCTGATGAGTCTTCGAGACGTGGAGTGGTCGATTACTCAAATTTGAGAAGCGTGGCCATTCTAACAACCCAGACAGCTGGTCTGTCAGGACAGTACGTGCGCCTAGGGCAGTGTGCCAAAAAAGTAATCATGATGTTTTACTCGTATTTTGGAAAAAGTTATGACTTGACTATTTGGATTTGATTATTTAGCTTCGAGTGTGGGTAAAAGGTATTCGAGAAGCTTTAGCTTTTGTAGGCAGTTTGAAGTGACTGTGTTGTTCGCACGTGGGGGATATGAGGGGTAAATTGGTTAAAATGCATTGTAGCTGAAAAACTGGGGTAGTGGGGTCATGGTAATGATAATGGTTAGAAAATTGAGGCGGTTTTGTTTCTTGAAAGATATATAAGTGTGAGAAGAGTAATCACTGTACTGCTTTATTGAGAAAAATCAAAGAGTGTTAGGAGAAGAGATCGTACGCTATTAGAACTTGGGAGTAGTTGCTACTGTTGTTATGTTGATCTTACTGTTTCGAGGGTAGTACTTCTAACACAAGTTTATCACTTGATCTCTGCAAATTTTACTTTGCTTTTCCTTCTGAGTGTATAAGTAGAACATTATGGGTTTAGAGGTTATCTTCGAAGATAAGGAGATTTGGTGAATCTGGGTTTCGACCCATTCTGGGATTTTGGACGTTTTGGAGAAGGCATAGGGTTTAAGATCGAAGATTCGATAAATCTTTTGGAGGTGGTAGGTGGGATAGGGGTTATGGACATGGAATTGTCGATTTTATCGATCTAATTGCGTGCCTCTTATTCTGTAGGCTAATATGCATAACCATCAAGCTTCGAGACGGAGACTGATAGATGAAGAGATCGAAGCGTTCGAAGCTAGTATTTCTGGTCGAGCCTCAATGGATGAGGGTAGTGACTTAGAAGTGTTCCTTTATCTATGGTTCTACCGGCTGAGGAGGTTCCGGTTACGAGATATCATAGGACGATAGTGACTGAGGATAGTGAGGAGGAAGAGACAGTATAGGGGGAGAGGGATGGGGGTGATGTAGGGTCTTCTGATGGTGGAAAGGGAGACGGGGTGCGGAGTGACGATAGTGTGGATTTAACTGAGTCGGATAGAGTCGAAGGTGCCATTTTGGCTGGAAATAAGATTAGGTTGGATCGATTTGCTGCCATGTTAGAGCTGTCAAAGGTGGGGGTGTATCTGAGTGTGGCGGGGGTGGGGTTAACCTTCAAATCGGACCCTGGAGAGGGGATAATAGCTTATAGAGGCCAGATTTGATTGGAATGGAACTTCCTCTTCGAAGGCTTGTGAAAGAAGTACTGAGTTTCTGGGAGGTGGCCTCGGTACAAATGAACGAGAATTTTTATGTGATGATGAGGGTTATAGAGGGGATAAATGTAAAATTGACTGGTGAGGGTTGGGGTTTGATTAAGTGGTTTAATATTATTACCTTCTACTCGAAGAAGGTGAGTCAGAACCCAGGTACCTACCACATCAAATGTCACCCAGAGAAGCCCTAGTTCTTTGATCTGTGTTCAACGGGTCGAGGGTGGAATAAAGATTTATTGATAGTAGGGGGCAACAATGAGAATGTTGAGGAGGATGACCCTTATAAGTTGCATCATAGGGTGTATAATCAAACTAAGTTTATTGTTAAAGGGTTATTGTTGATGTATGTCTTAAATAGGTGATGATTATATTTTGCTTATTCTCCAGGTCTGAAGAATTCATCTTGGAGCAATCCGAGAAATTATATTGATACTTTTCTCAAAGCTAGTGAGGACTCAGTAAATTTTGTGTTTGATAGTCCTAGAATTAAGAGGCAGAGGAGTAAGAAGGTGCATTCCCTGCTTTGAAGCGTACCCGTTACGCCGAAGACATCGAAGAGAAAGAGAGGCGAAGGTGTTTTGAAGGGTCAAAAAGAAATGGGAGGGGAAGAGTTACCAAGGAATTATCAGTATGTGTCGAGAACGTGGAGGGGGTCAAACCAAGCAATGGTAGTATCCAAAGTGGCTGGCGGTGCTTTAAGGTTGAGGCCGAGGCAGGTCCCAACTCAAACTAAGAAGGGGATGGGCCATGTAGCTCCCGAAGCTCTGAAGGTACAGTAATCGAAGGTCAGTCAGCGTAAAAGGCGTAGGGCACTGGGGGAGGATGATGCAGTAGATGAGAATGAAAAGATGACAGAGGCTAAACGGCAGGAGCAAGCGGTTGCCAAACAGGCTTCGATGGTCGAGCTCTGCGAAGACGACCCAGATGAGGCTGCGAAGGAAATAAAAAGGCATATGTTTAAGGTAACTATTTATAAATTTCTTTTGTGAGAGTCTGATATTTTGTTTAAGCTCTTTAATTTTTGAGGGGTACTGACTGCTTGAATATTATAACAGATGAAGGGTTGGGTGTGGTCGTTCAACAGGGCGAAGAAGTCAGGAAAGGGGAAATTGTTGTAGGTATTGGAAAGTCTGGATCTTTCTCGGGGAACTTAGGCATCATTGTTGTCTGAAGTCAAGAAATGAAGCAAGATCTTGAGGTGATTACTGACTCGTTTGATGAGAGGCTTGAGCTTCTGTGGGCAAGGCAGAAGCAGGAGTGGTCGGCAAAGCTTGCGCGGAAAGAGTGGGAAAAAGCAGAGCAGAAAATAATTTTCCAGCGGCAGTATGATAATGAATGCAAGGTGAATGTCAAGTTGAAAACATTTACAGACGAGAAGGGTATGACCCCGATACGATGAAACCCTTCTCTGTTTCCCCAGAACTTATTGATGGAGGTGATTTGCAGATGAAGGGGAGGTAGATATTGTTGATGAGGCGGCTGGAAGTACTGAAGGTGGTGTTGGGACTTCTGTTATTGGAGTGGCCAGTGGTGGAGCTGTTGATGGTTTGGTTGTCGATGGTTCGGGGTTGAAGCCTTCGATTGAGGGTGCTGAGGGTGTTGAAGCTGGGGGACCTATGGAGGAAGAAGGCATAACCACGCCGATTTAAGGTTTTTTGAAGTCGGGGTTCCATGTTTTCTTTTTTCTGATTTGATGTTAAGTTGTAATATTTGGAACTATGTTTTCTTTGTTTGTCTCTGAACTTGGTATGTTTTTGAGCTGTTGTTAACTGTTGAACTTCTGAAGTTGATTCTGAACTGCTTTTGAATTGATGCCTAATTTTTTTATTGATGTTGTTATCTTGCTCTGGCCTTGAATTATTAAAATATTGTTGCATATTCTGTTGACTTTGCTTGTATTAAACTTTGATGATTGATCTTGAGTTGTATTACAGTTGTTCCTCTGATGGATGATGCTTTGAATGTTTCTCAGGGAAATAGGATGTTAGAATACAAGCAAAAGTATATTTATGCGTCATCTATCAGAGCATCATCCATCAGAGGTATATCTTCTAACCAAAGCACAGTGACAGGCCCAACTAGGCCCAACCACTGAGGAACAAGCCCAACCACTGCGCTACAGTGCCGAAGTACGGAGACACCTCCAACAACTAGATATACTTTTGAGAGTATATATATGCGGTAGAGTGTATGCAGGAGGATTATTTTCACGAACAACTAAAATTTCTTTAAGGATTGACTCGTGAATACCAACGATGTCATCCTCTAGATAATATTTTAAGAGGTCGTCCTTAGAATGTTCATAGATAATCGTACCAATCATATTACACTCTTCAGCAAAATCCTGATGTTGCTTCATGGCATTGAAAACGTTGAGTTCCATGGTCATGTTACCGAATGTTAGGTTTATTATTTTATTCTTACAATTGATTATAGTGTTGGCAGTAGCTAGGAAGGGTTGACCTAATATGGTGGGGATTTGGTAATGAATATTGATATAAAGTCTATTAGAAAGTAAAATTCGTTTACCTTAATTATCACATCCTCAACAATGCCCCTAGTAGTCTTGGTGGATCTATCAACGAGTTGAAATTATAATCCTGGTGAGCTTAAGTTCTCCTAAATCTAGGTCCTCATAAATACAGAATTAAATAAAGTTTATACTTGCCCGAAGATCAAGAAGTGCTTGTTGGATATAGTATTTTTCTATTACTAAGAGAATGGTGGAACATCCTCGGTCCTTTTGTTTGATCAGAATTTTAAATCGTAGGATGAAGCTAACTTATTCAACATTAAAGGAATTCTTCCTAACTCTACTTCTACGTTTCTTTGTACACAGTTCCTTAAGGAATATAGCATATGACGGAACCTATTTGTCAGGGTCAAAGAGTAGAATGTTAATCCGTACTTGTTTAAATAACTTAAAAATATCTTTTAGGCCTTCATCCTTTTGGCAGGACCAAATCTGTTAGGGAATGGGGCCCTAGGTACATAAGGCTTGTCTACTAGGTCCAGTAGAATTGGAACATGGTGTAGCCTAGATGTTACTATTTCGGGCTGGCTAGATACTAGATTTTTATGGGCTATTTTATGAGATTTGGGAATCCAATTGCTCTTAGTTGATGGCATAAGATCTGGTTTGGTTTCTATTATTCTCTTATTCCTAAGGGTTATAACTACTTGAGCAATTTCAATTTTCTCAGGTGAGCTCTGCTGGGTATGAACCTCAAAGGCGGCCTTCGGGTTACCAATTGACTGATTAGGGAATTTTTCCTTTTCTCATTCACTTAATTGACTGTCTATTTAACCTATTTGGGTGTCTTGCTTTATAGTAAAGGCCCGCATTTCTAAAAGTTCCCTAGAATTTTGTTGGGTTACCCCCTTAATCTTTATTAGAACTGTTAAAGTGTAGATTCTTATCTGGCTACGTAGGCTTGTTGGGTTGGGTATGTTTGATTCTACTAAAAAGATCTATCAAAATTGTTTTAGTATTATCTTCTTTCATTATTCAGGATAACATTAACGTGGTATGGGTTAGAATTCATTAACTCAGGGAGTTGTGGACACGTATATGAATTATGGGTTGGATCATTGAATAAATTGTAGACCTCGGGGTTCGATGATGGTCTAGGGGCCGTTACTTTTGCTGCGGCCATAGTATCGATTTTATGCGTCAGAGAGTCCAGTTGTATTTTAATTCAAGGCTTTCCAGCAATTCAAGGATTCTTCCTTTTCTAATGGGCCTACAATCATGAGTAGTAAAGTCTCATTGCTGGGATGTCTCAACGTATTTATCAAGAAATGCATACACGATAGTTTCGTCCATATCTTGGAATTTCCTGAGCAACGAGCTTTGATTGATTCATAGGTTGAAAGAGTCAACCTGTGCGACAAAAATTAGATTAATCTTCATTTCTGGAAACCATGATGGGGACACCTTAACAATTTTTCCCTTAAATGTTCCCATGGTTTGCAAAATCTTTCTCCGTCTTCTAAAAGAAAATTAGAGATATCGCATTTTAAAAAGTCGGTTTTTTGCATGGTGAAAAACTTGATTTTAAACTTTTGTTTAAGGGTGTCCCACTTGTTAATTGACTCAGGTGGCAGAGAATTTAACCAACATTTTGCCTTATCCTTTAAAGAAAATGGGAAAAAGAAGTATATAGATATACTCCATTGTTATGTCCTTACAACGAAACGTTTGGCAAATAGACTCAAATTCATTCATATATAAATACGAGTCTTGATTATCGAGTCCATAAAAGGTAGAATTAGGTTCAAAATCGATGGTTTGATATCAAACTGGGTTGTCGTAATTACTGCTAATTTAATGCATTTTTGCGAGTTTCCAAAACGTGAGCAAAAAGCTTCATAAGTGACTTATCACCCATTGGTTTAGGTTCAGGGAGAAATTCTTTTTTAGTTTCAAGGTCATTTATGGCTGGAAGCTCCTCCTATTAGACTTGGCTAACCATATTATCTATTTTAAGATTCGGTAGTATATCAATGTGTTTCCTAATCCGGTCGTAATTGGCATGCACTAACAAAATGAAATAAAATTGTAAATCAAACAGGAATTTAAAAACACGATTCAAGATAAACACAATTTCTTTTAAAGTTATATTAAACTATGTCATTCCTAATCTAGATGTAAATCAAACTAGATAGGTCAGGCTAGTATGATTCCTAACACAAAAATTTCACTATGCTAGCAATGGTCTTAGTGTTTGGGCATTTGTCCTCACGTCTGTGTGCTTCACCTTATCTAATGTTACTCACACGAAATGACGACGCCACTTAACAATCGAGGGTTCACGGCGCATAGCTGAAGTAGTTCTTATGAATCCGTGTTGGTACCCCAGTCTGGTACCTCATAGTTCTGCAAGTGATAAAATCTCTTAAAAATCTTACAAATAGCTTTTAACTTTTAATTAAATTTAAAGGTCAGGATAGTTAGGAATGTGAGATACATATTTCTCCATATCCCTAGGTGGTAGGTCCCACTTGTTGGGGATTCCTTTGGGTGATGAAATCCCGTGGAAGAGCCCTAACAATTAAAGCCTTTATTATGTTAAGAATGGATCAAAAATTTAAACACTACAGCAGGTTAATCCAAACACAACAAATATTTTTATTTAAGAGCAACGTGTATTTGAAATGTCCACACGACTTACTTTCTTAATGCCGGGGTGGAGCGGTCATGAACCCCTTTTATAAGTCAAGTTTAAAGAAATGACCAACCTACGAGAAATGTTTCCTGGTGAAGTTGTGGCCGCCCTTTCACTTAGGGGCAAAAGAAGGAGATGCTCCTTCACTTAGGGGGCACAAGAAGGATTTAGAAAGATGTTTTAAGCTTTTCGTATTTCCCCTTTCCATTTTCTAACCGTTCTTAACTTAAGTGTCGCTCCAAGATATGTGCTCCAAAAGCTTTACGCTAAGGTCCCACTTTTAACAAAACTAACACTTACAAAAATAAATCACAAGTTAAGCTATTATTAAAAAAAATTACTACTAAGTACTTCGATTGGTTAAATAAAGAAGAGATGCTTGATAACTACTTAGATTAGCTAGACAATAAAGAGATGCTCATACTGATTTGTTAGATTAGAGATGACTAGTTAGATTGTTATAAAATATAAAGATGTTCTTAAAAACTAATCAGTAAACCACAATAGATGGTCCAATCAGACTTACAATATACAATGGCAGTCAGTTAGTAAATTACTTAATCCGCAATCGAATTGAGATTAACCTAATCAAAGAAATTAATGCGAAGAACACAAAATTGGTGGGTAAAACTTCCCAAAAAGAGTTTCAATTGCTAAATTTTGATTACAACGAATTCCTCTCTTGATCACTCTCTAGATCTATTGATCCCTTTTACATTGCTTAGCCTTGCCCTCTTAAAGGTTACAAGTTCCTAGTTACAACCTTGGACGTAAATGCCCTTAAAACGCATAAAATAATGAAGGAAATACGATAGTCCTTCGAACGAACCCATGGGTCATTCGAATGACTAGCTCAATTAAGCCTAAAAATTAAGGGAGATGGAGTTGTCCTTTCTGGGAACCTAGTCATTCAAACGACTCCAAATGTCGCTTGAATGACTTACCAATTTATGCCTAAAAATAGAGGTAGTCACAATTAGTCTTCTGGGAACCCAGTCTTTCGAATGACTCCAAATGTCAATCGAACAAATTGCCAATTTATGCCTAGAAAATGAGGCAGTCATAATTAGTCTTATGTTCCTTCAAATTTGTTCGAATGGCTCCAAGGCTCGTTCGAATGACATAACATCGTTTAAAGAGATTGAATGTCTAGATCCTTCTGGATCATGGCACCCCCCTTTGGGAGCCTTGGGGTCCTACTCAAGTTAGAATTGGAGATGAGCTGGGAATACGGCCGTGCCCATTTCCCTATTATAACATTTCGACTTGCTAGGAAGATGACATTTCTTCCCAATTCGAAGCGACTCGATATTACCCCATCTTGTAGTATGAACTTTCCTCTCTAGAATATTATCCTCCTATAATGGATCTTCTCGTTCCATCCATAAGTCATCAGCTAACAACGAGTATCGATTATTGAGTCTTCATCTAGAAGAGAAAGCTCAAACAGCTTCATATGCTCGACATTAATCATCGAATACATTTTCATGAAAGGTGGCAAATCCATTTGGAATGCATTGTCACCAATCTTCTTGAGTATCGTAAATGGACCATAACGGATAGGCTTGAGTTTCTTACCTTATTCCTTTAGTTGTTCCTTACCCAAATACAATCAAACTAGGTCACCCTCTTAAAAAGTACACTCAACCCGATGCTTGTACTGGCGAGCCTTATACCTCGCTTGAGTCTTCTTCAATTGTACTTCAACCACTTCATAAACCTTACTGATCCTCTCGGTGAAATGCTAGGCTCTAACTTGTTCCTCTTCCTCCTTCCTAGGCACCGTCTTGTCACCAAGACTAAAAGCCATTTTAAAAGGGTTTTAAGGCAAGTAGCTGAGATTAACTTCAAATGGAGACTTCAAAGTGGAACCATGAATCGCCCTGTTAAAAGCAAACTAAAGACGGTAAACTCTTATCCCAAGTTTTAGGATGCTTAGAATGTAATCCCCATAGTAAATAAACCAGCATACGATTAACTACCTTTATTTGCCCGTGAGTCTGCGAATGAAAGGTTGTACTTCTCTTCAACTTAGTGTTTATCATCTCCCATAATGATGTCCAAAAATACCCTAAAAGGTGGTTATCCCTATCTAAAATAATAGAAGAAGGGAGCCCAAAATAACTCCAGATGTATCTGAAGAATAGTTATGCTGTTCCTTACCCAATGACCGTCTTCTGGCATGGAATAAGAACAATCTACAATCACCACCAAAGCAGGTAATTATTCTTACACTTGGTTATGGGCAAACAACCCATAAAATCTATCGAAATGCTCTCCCAAGGTCGGCTAAGAACTGGTAATGATAAGTACAGTCCTAACTTACGATTGGAAGACTTCAATGTGTTGCATAGGACGCAACCAGAAACCATACGAGCAACATCCACCTTCATCTTTGGACAATAGACATAACGCTACAAATTCAAAAGAGTCTTTTCAACCCTGAAATAACCTGCCACCCAAAAATAATGTGCCTCTCTAATCCAATATAAATGATCTCTACCCATAAGAATATATAGTAAACCGCCCCTGTAAATCAAATCATCCTTTGATACATACTAACATGTTTTGCCTTGAAGCAACTTCTAGTGAATCATACTGAACTCCTTGTCATCATCATAACCTGCGACATATTTAGACAGAACAATAGGCTGTATCTGCATAACTACCAACAAAACAGAAATAGTTGGTAATGGGGATCAAGATAACATAATAGTTATTTTGTTGTCCACTCCTATCTTATAGATAATCAAGGTGAATTATTGTAAGTACAACATCCATTTCATATGGCGAGCTTGATGTAGCTTGGACTGCGTAGATAAGAAATGTAATGGTTTGTGATCAGAATGTACCACAGCCTCCTTCCCTAATAAGTAACTCTGCCAATGCTTCACTGTTTGATATAATGCATAAAACTCCTTATCATAAATAGGATAGTTGTGTATTGCACCGATAAATATCTCAGAATGGTAGGCAACCAACTTCCTAACCTATAATAAAATTACCCCTAATGTATAGTCTGACACATATGTTTCGATCTCAAAAGGCTGTCGAAAATTTGACAACACTAACACTGGTACATCTGTAATCTTGTACTTTAGAAACTTAAAGGTCTTCTCATGGTGATTTTCCCACAATAACTTCACACTGACCTTTGTTAAGGAATGCAACGGTGCGGTAATCTATAAAAAATGTCGAATAAACTTCCGTAAATACTGGTAAATGCCCATGCAACTTCTCACTTCCATCACTGTATGGGGTCTAGGCAAATTAGTAATATCCGAGACCTTCTCGGGATCTACCTTAAGCTCACCTTCACCAGCAATAAATCCTAACTATACTATCTTCTTATTCCCAAATTTGCACTTCTTCCCATTTAGAAATAGTTGTTATGATCACAATCCATCCTGCAATTTGCGTATATGTCCTAGGTGCTTCTCCCATGTTTGACTATATATCAAGATATCATCTAAATTTATAATCACAAAATCATTAATAAAAACACAAAGTACCTCATTTATCAATCGCATAAATGTTGCTGGAGTATTGTATATCCCAAATGGCATCATCAACCACTCAAAGAGTCTTTGTTTGGTCTTGAAAGTTGTCTTTCTTGTATCTTCTTCCTGGATTATAACTTGATGGTTACTCGACTTAATATCTAGCGTGGTAAAAAATTGAGTCTCCTACAACTTGTTTAAAAACTCATCAATCCGTGGAAGTGGATAACGATTCTTCACAGTAATCTTGTTCAGCGCTTGATAATCTATATACATTCTCCAAGGCCCATCCTTCTTCGGTACCAATAACACCGGTAAACCACAATGTGAGCAACTCAGATTAATATCCCCTTGTTCGAGGAGCTCTTGTTCCTATTTTTTTGATCTTATCAGACTCGATTACCGAAGTTTGATATAACCCAATGTTGGGTAGTGGCACACCATCTACCAATATGGTATCATACTCTATATCCCTCTTGCATGACATCCCTTTTATGCTCAAAAACAAGTCTTTATACTCCTCTCGCAACTTCCCCATTTTGGTTTGTTACTTCGGGGACATTGCCAAAGTAGACAATACCTTGGCCATAGACCCTCTTGAACTGGTTGTACCAACAATAATATAAACTTGTTGCTCGCATTAACCAACTTCTTCGCTTGTGTTATCGTTACTAAATTATTGGTGGTGACATGTTTCTTATAAGCATTAATATGAAACTCATTTCCCTCCTTTACAAGACGATACTTGCGAGCTCTATAGTAAATAATTGTATCTCGATCTTAAAGATAAAGGCTACCCAAAATAACTTGACACATATCTAAAGGAACCACCTCATACGTCACTTCGTTAATAAACTTTTTAGTAATCGTAAACTTGAACGTACACTATTTTGTGATTTTCAACTCCGCGTCTTTCTGAATCTAACCCAAACCATACGGTTTAGGATGAACCATAGTAGCCAAACCCATCTTCTTTATCACCGCCTTCGAGATCAAATTCTTCCGACTACCTGGATTAATGATGGCCGCTACGAAGCTCTACTTCACCTGAATACTGACATGAAAAAGTTCTTCCCGACTCGCCTCCCCAATAGCCATAGTTTGTTTAAACATAAAGTTAAGTTTTGGATATAGCTTATTTAAATCCAGAATATCAACAATCGTTGCGGCTACTATACGTTTCTCCCTCTTGTCCTTCTCCTCTTTTGGCCTAAGATCCGGGTTTAGTTTCCGATATTTATCTTAACTATGTCCATTTGCTTTATAATGACTGCAATAATTCCACTTAGATGAAGACCCCTCTCCTTTGGACTCCCCTTTTATGCTTATTTTTTAAACTAAACTTGTACCCCGACTTGCTCTTGTTGTCTTTCTTGTCACTCTTCAAGTACATGCCTTCAATAGCAATTGCTTTTACGGTTGCATCTTCAATATTCTCTACAGTAAAGAGCTTCAACTCCCTTCTAATGGACTCCACCCTGATATACTTCATGAATACCTCATACTTGTCCATATCAATGTCCAAAACCAAAACTTAGTTATGAAACTCTGCAGTAAACTCTTATATGGATTACCCATACCTTTGGCACAAATTATGCCATTTGAACTATCTTTTGGCTTATACCCAATAGGATAAAATTGCTTCCTCACCAACACCTTGAACTCCTTCCAACTCAAACCTCCTACTTCGTGGCATTTCCTATAGGACTTCCACCACGTGAGTGTATGACTTGTAAATTTCAATGTAGAAAAACATATTTTATGAGCATTTGAATATTTGTAAAATAAAAAATAGGTCTCTAGCCTATCTAACCAATTATCCAATATCTCAGCATTGATTGAATCGTCTAATACTAGAATTTTAATTTCAAAATCGATATGAATATTATGCATGGAATTCATGGACTTACCAATAACCAATCTCTCATCGACGAATTCAGCATCACTATAATCACTAGCTTCCTCCTCATTGCCCTTATCCCTCTCATTTTCCGCAACTCCTTTCTTCTTCGTGCGCTCTTACCATTTCATCGAAGTTGATGCTTTGGCAAAGTTCACGAGACGCAATTACTTTACCAACTCCCCTAGAGTAGTAGTTAGGTTAAAAACTTTTATTTCCAACTTTGTGAGCCGATCTTCAGAATTGCCCATCTTCGAAGTTGCTTTCTCCTTTGAGTTAGATTTTTGTTAAAGCTTTAACAGACTCATAAGAATTTCTTTTGTTTACTTGAGTCGGTCACGTATAATGACCATAAATCAATCCTCCAAGAATTGTTACTTGAAAATCTGATGCCACTTAATCTACAACCGAATTGAGATTAACCTAATCGAAAAAATTAATAGGAAAACACAAAATTGGTGGGTAAAACTTCCCAAAAAGAGTTTTAATTGCTCTATTTTGATTACAATGATTTCCTCTCTTAATCTCTCTTTCTAGATCTCTGGATTCCTTTTACATTGCCTAGTCTTGCCTTCTTAAAGATTTTAAGTTCTTAGTTACAACCTAGGACATAAATGCCCTTGAAACGCCTAAAATAATGAAGGAAACATGATAGTCCTTCGAACGAACCCATTTGTCATTCGAATGGCTGGCTCAATTAAGCATAGAAATCAAGGCAGATGGAATTGGCCTTTCTGGAAACCTAGTCATTAAAACGACTCTAAATGTCGTTCAAATGACTTGCCAATTTATGCCTAAAAATAGAGGCAGTCATAATTGGCCTTCTAGGAACCCAGTCGTTCGAATTACTTCAAATATCATTCGAATGACTTACCAATTTATACATAGACAACGAGGCAGTTATAATTGGTCTCATGTTCCTTCAAAATCGTTTGAACGGCTCCAAGGCTCTTTTGAACGACATGACATCTTTTGAAGAAGTTGAATGTCTAGATTCTTCTGGATCACTACTAACCATTTGTTTAATTGCGTTATATTAGATTTTATTAAAGCCTCACCAACAACCACTAATTAATGACTACTACTGTATGCAGAATAAAGAGATGTTAATAATGAATTGCTACTTACCACTTAGTTATTCAAATATACTAACCTAATAAATGAGAAAAAATCTAACTACTAACCATTGAAAAAATTTCTTAGGTTTCATAAGTAATAAGTAAGGAGATCACAGATAATTACAGCTCCATTAAGGTCAAGTTTTGTGGGCTCAAGGTATTGGGAGATATGAGTCAGAGAGTTGGAAAGCTTTCTCTCTCTCGTATATTAATCCGAATGGGAATTCTTCCAACTTTAAAAACATATTTGTTGCGTAAAAGAACTCGCTCGGGTTTCCATCAACAAGAAATTCCTAGGTTTTTTTTTTATATTTAATAAAAACAAAAGAAATAAATGAAATAGGTAAAGCGAAAAAATTAATTTTTAATTGATCGGTTCCTCCCTGGCAGCGGCGACGCCAATTTTGAAAACCACTGAGAAAATAAACTTTATTCCCTTCAAAACTAAGATGAAAAATTCATAGAATTTCTCTCCTATTTATAGAAGATAGGAGAGACTTATTTACATTTATGAAACTCAATCTCTAAGTAAAGATAAACTCTATATCAGATAAATTATTTCTCATTTCTACTATATCTTATATCTAGATAATTCTTATCAAGCTAATCATTGTAGAATCCATCATTTACATTCCTTGGAGTAAATCTACAAGTACATTGAATGTATACATCTTCCTTGTACCCGAGAGACTGTTGGAGATGCTTAAGCTCTTTATACCTTCTATTAGTTGTCCTTTTATACTTTTTAGCTCCAACAGTGATAAATACCTAAAAATAAGAAAATGCTATTAACAGTAGAAAAAAATAAATTAGGATTAATAAAGCGATACTTTTAGGTGTATTAATCCTACATATTTTTTTTACGTCTATTAGCAATTGATAGTGCTTGGCCTGTAAAAAATGTTTTTAAATGCTTTTCGTTTATTGTTTCTAAAAATGTTTTGAATAACCACACGAAGCCCTCTGTGGTTTCATTCTCCAATAATCCACAACCAATTTTTTTTACTATGCACGTTAATTCTAATAATAGGTATTAAACTCATACGATAATCATTTGTCCCGAATGTTGTGTCAAAACTTGCAGCATCACCAAAAAAGTAATATTCACTTCTCGATTTCGCATCAGACCAAAAACATGAACATATCTGGTTTTCCTCGTTCACTTGTATCGAGTAGAAAAAAATGACATGTTCTTTTTCTGTTTATCATAAAAATAATTCAAAAGACATTGTGCTTCACCTTTTTTTCAAAACCTTAGTACGTGCCCTACCCAAAAAGTTATTAACATCAATTCTCGTAAAGCCTACGTTATAAACTCCCCCAACCTCTTTACTAAGATAAGCGTATATTTCACCAATTGTCATCCCTGAATTACGCATATTATAAATTAATTCGACTTGAGTTTGTCTTATATGATAATGGGATCTCAACAGGTGCACCCTTGTTTGTTCTTCAAGCTCCTGGTTATGTTGCCTAATAAACTTTGTGATATGGTATTTTTGATCATCTTTCAGCACTACTTCGATCATGGCTTCACAACTAATTTATGGCTTTTTTCTTCATTGGAGTTAGTTTCGAATTAGGTTTACCTTAAAAACTACAGACTAACTGATCCTGGAGGATCTGAACATTAAACCCCTAAAAAGAAGACCAAGTCATTCGAACGAGCCATGGAGCCATTCGAATGAGTTAGGAGAAAGTCAAGCCAAAGTTCATGTTGCTGATTCTAGGCAAAATTACCATGGTTGTTCGAACGAGCTTTGGAGCCATTCTAACGAGTCGAAGAAAAAAAAACATTATTTTTACCTCGATTTTAAGACAAAAATTAGGAAGTCGTTCGAATGACTTATAGGTCTATTCGAACGACTCTCACGACTACTTTTAATTTATGTCATTTTAAGGGTAATTTAGTCATATATTGTAACTAGAAAACTTGTAACCTAATTAAGGGTAAGGCTAGGCAATATGAAGAGGAGATCAAAGTTGTAATCTTGAACTTATGTTTTATGAGGAGTAATTCATTGTAATCAATTGAATTGAGCAATAGAAGTTCCTATTAGGAAATTATCTTACCAAGTCATTTCTTTGTGTAAATTCCTCTTTTAAGGTTAGCCTCAAATTTAATTGTTGATTAAGTGGTATCAGATTTTGGAGTTATCCAACAAGTTAAAGTGGTACAACAGAGAAATGGGCACGGTCGCTTTCCTTTATTTTTAATTCTATCCTGAGCAGGATAGCACAAGGTTCCTCAAGGAGCAAGGCATAGGAGGATTTGAACATTAAACCCCTCAAAAGAAGACCAATTTGCTCAAATGACTAATTTTAAGTAAAACTACCTTGGTCGTTTGAACGAGCCTTGGAGCCGTTCGAATGAGTCAAAGACAAAAATAAGCATTCTTTTTGCCTCGATTTTTAGGAAAAAATTAGGAAGTCGTTCAAACAGCTTATGGGTCTATTCGAATGACTATCATAACGACTTCTAATTTAGGTAGTTTTAAGGGCAATTTAGTCCTATATTGTAGCTATGAAATTTGTAACCTATTTAAGGGCAAAGCTAGGCAATATGAAGAGGAGATCGTAATTGTAATCTAGAGCTTGGGTTTCTTGAGGAGTAATTCATTGAAATGAATTGAATTGAGCAATAGAAGTTCCTATTGGGAAATTATCCTACCAAGTCATTTCTTAGTGTTAATTCTTCCTTTAGGGTTAGTCTTTAATTCGACTGTGGATTACTAATTCTCTTCATATAGGTGGACCATTTTGCTTCTTGTAACGGCTGTGTTTACGTATGCTAAAAGCCATGGTCTTAGCATACAAATTATAATAATTGTATGTCTCTTTTTTTGAATCAAAAACTTTGTTCTAGTATATTCTCATTATGGGCTTTTGTTACCTTCAACATCAGTTTCTCTATTTACCATCCTAAAAGTTACAAATTAGGTAGGCCGTTATTATAAAACAAATAATTATTCACAAACTTGTAATCATATTATGATCAAATTTTTGTTATGGATGAACTTCAGAAATTGAATTTAGTTCTTAATGAATAAAAAATATGGAGTTATGAAAGCTAACCTGATAAGTGGATTAAATGTTGATGAATCACAAAAGCTTTTTTTTCTTATAACAGAGTAATGAATTGTAAGGAAGTATAAACTTAGATTATGGGAAAAGTATATAGTTTTTAGGTAGAAAAGTATATTGAGGAGAGAGAAGAGGGAGAAGCGTGAGAGAGAGGAAAGGTAAAGAGTTAAAGATTTTATTGAGTAAAATTAAATATATTTTATCTCTTCCTTTATTTTTCCTTTTAACAAGGAATGTGTTTGACGAGAGAGAGAAAAAAAAGTTAATTGGGTCACATGTAAGATGCCAAATGGCCCATTGTAATTGGTTTATCACATCGTCATTATTTTTTCTTATCAACAAATTTGGACTCGATGGGCACTTCTGTAGTGGCGTATTTTCCGGAAGGAGAATCATTGCCAATACTTATTCGTAAAGAAGATGCAATAAGACTAGATAAACAAGATTTTATGTGGAAAACTCAGTGAAAGCTGAGAAAAACTATGACCTCGAGGAGGATTTTGATGCAAAATTTAGTATATTGTTAGTTATTACAGAATTTGGAGTGATAATTGATTTAAAGTAACAAAATGGTAAGGTTTGCAGATTATCGGTCTTTTCTCATTTATTATCTGCCTGTATTTATAGTAGACACAAACAGTTTACAAAAAGAAAGAAATAGTCTTTTATTTCGAGGGGAGTAGGCAAACTTCACGGATCTCTAACAAATCTTTTCCTGACCAGGCACAACGGCTATTTTTGGTAGGTTGAGGACTTGAGGTAACTTCTTGAATGTTGACCTTCGATCATGTATGGCTGTCTTCGACTACGCTTTGCTGGCTTACCCTTGTCGAATCTGGGGAATATGCTACTACAATCGCCCAATTCTCCACATTAGTACTTGAAGTTGTGTTGAGAAGAAATTAGAAGCTGAAGAGGTTGCCAAATTTTTAAGATAAGTCGTCATTATCATTTTCGAGGTCAAAGTGAACTGTATCTGGTAAAATCATTCCCGAGGTATAATTAATGCAGTACAATGGACCTGGCAGAGTAAAGTTGGGTATAAATAGGTGGTTATAAAGAGGGTGTGATGGTGGTGGTTTGGAAAGATGCCGCCCCAAGTGTGGCGTATAATGCGGCCAGAGGATGAAGATGGTGAGGAATTGGAGGCAAAGTATTTTCCCAGTGTAGGCATTGGTAATTTTTTCGTTAAACACGTCACGGTGTGGAGGTTGGGGGAAGGAATTGTCAAAGAATGGTGGCATTTATTTGAACCAATGGTGCAGCATGCAGTGGTGAAGGTAATGGAGTTCATTAGTTTGGGGGAGAAGGGATAACTGTTCGTGTTGATGATGAAGATTTGAAGCTTGGATGGGCGTTCAGGGATTTTGACGAATGAAGGAGGCTTCTTGCAATTTTTTGCTGTATTTATCTATGGAAGCAGCCCTTAGAAGATTAGTGACTTGAGATTCATTGAGGTTCTTAGCACTGGAAAGAGGTCTTATTGTAAGATTATGGTAAAAAGAAAACACAGAGTAATTAGTCATGCGAGTCGAATGTAAAGATAGAGTGTAGTTTTATGTAATGTAATCGAAGGATGAAGTTGTCGAATATGAAATGTAATCATTCATAATAAATAAAGTTAATTTCTTCAATATTCTATTCTTGTGACTTGTTGATTATAAATTGTAGTTTGTAAGTCATCGAAGGTCAAATATCGAATATGAATGTACATAAAATGATGATGGGTTATCATAATATCTCGAATGTATTTGATTGAGTGGGTCCAAGAATGGATTTTAAGGTTGATTGATTTGACTTTGAAACTGTAGAGTTCCAAGGCAGAGTAAATATGGGTGAATTGATTGCGACTTTAGTGGGTATAAATATTCCATGATTGTATTTGTGAATTTCGCAAGCAAGATGGTGAAGACGTGATCACGGGTCCGGAATGAGGTTTACAGAAGTATTCAGGCAAAGTATTAGGTGTTGTATACTCTATATTTTGGCTCTCAGAATTGTGATTTACATCTGGAAGATCCTGAGGAATCGGATTACGAAGGGATGGGTGAGGTTGAGGCTAAGGAAGCTGAGGATGGCTTTGAGTTTCATTGCAAATTGTAATATTGGACTCTTCCTGAGCGTGTGGCTTTTATGTAGATGCGCGCGAAGAAATTGGTGAAGAGAGATGATGATCTCGCAGCGAGGGGTTTGTAATTTTGAATGTTTAAAAATTTTGTGTAAAAGTCATTTTGTTGATTAAATGAAATAATGATTTAAATTTTATGTGAGTATGTAGGTGTTAATTTTGGATTGTGGAATTTTGTATTTTGTCGAATGAAGTTTGCCTTGCAAAATTTTGGAATGATAGAATAACCTGACAAATTTATGTGAATTAAATTTCTTTTTTGTTGAATATTTCTAAAATAGAAGGGTTTGTTTATTAAATTGAGGTTGGGGGTGGGGAAGATGAGGTTAATCACTGATGCCAAGATGTTACTCTATGGGTAGAATTTGGGAGTATAAAGAAAATGATGTACAATATCTTTACGAAAAAATTAGGTGTTCATTGCGGAGTACAAATGTTGCAAAAGAAATTCTTTGAGATATGGTAGGATTGGAACACGAATGTAGGGGCTTATTGAGTTTGAGGAGGCAAAGGGTCAAGGGCATCGAGAAAAGACGTGTGAGGCAACATATTCGAGGAGTTGAATGGTCGCGAAGCGGTGTGACGAGCAGTCATGTAGGGTCTATAAATAAGTTAGATGTGGGCAATTGTTCATACTTTGCAAAATCAGATAAAAAATTCTCCAGTACAATTTGCATGTACGTTTGTCTAGGTTGTTGCCTACAATTGGGAAGGAGGTGATTACCGTGTTGATCGAAAGAGCAAAGCGGGCAAAACAAAGGGATACAGAGGAAGCAAGGTTACAAGGTTAGTAACTGTTACGATTGATTTCTTTTGCTGTGGTTGTATGATTTTAGACATAGATGTATAGTTTAACGACTAGGAAATTGTGTTTGGTGAAGAGGATTTGTTGTAGAGAGAATGAAGTTAGGGTTTGAATGATTGTGAATGATAATGGAGTTGTTTTTTTTAGGGAAATGAAGTTACACTTGTTAATAAAGGGGATTATAAAGGGTAGGGGGCGTAATTGGTGGCAGGAGATCGTGTTGGTTATGCTTGAGATGCGGTGATTGTAAGGATTCAGTGGGTTGATGGTGGAGAAGTAGGGTTTTAGGTCAAAGTAGGTTAGATATGGCCAGAAGTATGCCGGTAAAGATGTGTTTCGTTGTTTGAAAGTTTGCTATTTTTGGCGGGAAACAGTCCGAGTTTCTTTGAGAACTGTTGATTTCCTGAAAGTGGAGCAAAGTAATATTTAAATAATTGTTTGATGGTGTAAGTAGAATAAGTAAAACTTTATCGAGAATGGAACATAGAGTAGTAGTCGATGTATATGACTTGGAAAAGTTATATAAGTGTATCGAGAACTGGATGTAGTAATTGAACTGTTATAATGATTGTATCAAATAGTAATTGAGAATAATGTGCTGGAGAGTAATCTCGACAACTACATAGATAAGAATATATAAACATATATATGTATCAGATATGATATATACTAACTGTGTAAAAAATATGGAATCTGATTTACAGGTTCACAAAAATGGTTGAACCAATTCAAAATAAGGAGAAATATATATATATATATATATATACGCGAATCTCGAAGCCGTAGTACCCTTGATGATTGATGTAAGGATTTGCGTACAACAGTTGGAGGGAGGTATATGGTGGGGTCGAGTAGTGCAGATCTAGGTAGCGTGGATCAGTTTAGGGTAGTACCTAGTGTTGTCGAACTGTCTGATGAGGAGGCCACATAGATGGATGTGGATCACGAGACTCAAGCTAGTGATCGAGAAGGTAGTGGGGATGGGGAAGAAGATGTGGAGGAGGGTGAGGAAGCATGTTATGAAGAGGGTCCAGAGACTAAAGAGATATTAAGCTTCAAGAAGAAGTATGGTATTCCTGGGGATATAATGTTAGAGGAGTACCAGTATGAAATGATTGACTAGGAAATACCCTTGAATGGTATTTTGGTGCATCGAGAACAAATAAAGAAGGGTTTAAAGCTTCCCCTTAGAGCGGATCAGAAAAAGTTAATAAACTTTTTGATGTAGCCCCTAGTCAGTTCAATCCGAATGTATATGACCTGTTTAGGGTATGTGGGAAAATAAATGTTCAACTTAGGTCCAGAGGGGAGGAGTTGATAACCGTTGATGATCTATGTGTGTACTACATGCTCAAGATGAACCCGCAGAAGTCAGGCTATCGGTACTTGGCGAGGTTTCTGAAAAGACCGTTATTTTATGATATAGTGCCAACGAGGGGGGGGGGGGCAATACACCGATGAACGCTTACTTGTCTCTAAGAATTATGAGTTCGACAAGAAAGACCTTGGAGAACCCCTAAAGAGAAAAACTTTTTACTTAGGTTTGTGGTTAGGTAATTGTAATTGTTTGATGTTTGAAGTATTTGAATGGGATGTGGAGTGTTTCTAATTGTTTTATGTCGCTTGCAGCATTGAAAGAGGTCGACAGGAAGTCGCAAGTAAAAGAAGAGTTGTATAAGGTGAGGAAAGATGGAAAAATGTCGGCAAAGAACAAGAAAGCCGCAGACACTACCTTGCTACTAGAAAATCTTTCCTTGGCCGGGTAAAATACTGATACAGCTATAAATGCCATGCTTGGAGAGTCTCTGGGAAGGAATAAAATGAAGAGGGTGGCGAGCTCTGATGTTCCTCCATTGCTTCCTCATAAGAGGCTTAATTGACAGTTGGTAATGGAGGTGGTGGCTGGCACCACTAAATCAGCGATTGTTATGGATGGGCGTCCTCCACGGGGTGAGGGCAGTGTACTCCTGAAAAAGAGCGCTGGTGGTGAGGCGTCAAAGAAGAAATTTGTCTAAGAGTCTGAGTCGGAAATTCAGAAGACCATGGATTCCTATGCGTCTGGGACGAATGAGCTTAAAGCGAAGCTGGAGGATCATTTGGTGGGGATTGAGAGCTTGAATACGTTTTTTAGCGAGGGTCGGAGGAACATGTCGAAGGTAAGAAGTTTTAATGCTTTGCTTCGATTGAAAAAATTGGTAGGTCCTTCAAATGCTCATTATATGACTTTGATGCAAATTAATAAGTTGGTAACCGAAGCAATAGGTCGCGTTGTGGGCAGTAGTGAGTTGGCAAATCGGATTATTGCCTATAAAAATATAGAGAAGGATTTGATCGCGAAGAAGGATGAGTTGAAGGCAACGTTGAATAGGTATAAGCTGGATGCAAAAAAGGCGAAGGAAGCTGCGCTTGGCGAAGCGAAAAAAGTAGCAGAGAAAGAAAAAATGAAGGCTTTGGCGATGCAGAAAACCAACTTTGAAAAAGATGTAAGGGAGCAAGTTACCGATGCACGGAAAGCAATGGAGTTAGAGCAGGGCTAACTTTTCGATGAGGTAAGGGCTCAGATGAATGCTGAGAAATTGGAAAAATATAGGAAAGTGTGGGTACATTTTTCTGGACAGTATAATGAGTTGGAAGAAAGGAAATAAGTTTACAAGGGGGTTGTGAAATCTGGTGGTACTATTTTCGATGATAGCACAGATGACGATGTACCCCAGACTCCTGAAGTACGTGGGACAACTGAAGTTATCGAAGATGATGTGATGACAGAGGTTGATGGTGCTCGTCCTGTGGAGGTACCCGAAAGTGCCCTGAATGTGAATGAAGAAAAATCTCCTTCTGAAATGTTAAACATTGTGTAAGCAGTGCTATATTGGTAAAGTATGAAAAAATGGTTAGTGGGACCTAA
Source organism: Kingdonia uniflora (assembly GCA_014058105.1). Taxonomy (NCBI): domain Eukaryota; kingdom Viridiplantae; phylum Streptophyta; class Magnoliopsida; order Ranunculales; family Circaeasteraceae; genus Kingdonia; species Kingdonia uniflora. Next base: position 321,074 of record JACGCM010001824.1, on the reverse strand, counting down.
ACAATTTAATCTGTAGTGTTCAATGAATATTTGAGTTGCGGATAAATTTAATGTGTGAAAAAAAAAAGTTTGTGCATGTGTTTTGTAAATAATTCTTAAGTAGTTGATTCGATAAAGTGATATTATCGAATATGACTATAGATTGGAGCTGATATATAAGGAATGCTTATATGCGTGATATGTGAAAGATGGCCATGAGATGGCAAGTAATGAGAATGAGTACCAGATGTATATCCTTATATGGGTATCTGGATTTAGATTTGTGAAGAAGAAGAGCTCTGTTAGAGGTTGATCGGTAAGTAAAAAGCGTGAAGTAGAATATCCTGTGTTTGGATATTGTTCGCGTAACATTAAATGATAGTCTTTAGGTGTACTTGTTAAGTAGTGACCAAGAACAAATCAAGATAGCAAGGATTTTGTTTGTCTGATAAATACTTATTAAGTTTGGGTCGAGATCAAATCAAAAATGGTAAAGAGTTATTTTTCTGATACATACTTATTTAAGTATAGATCGAGATCAAATCGAAATAGTAAGGATATTGTTTGTCTAATGCATACTTGACAAGTATAGATCAAGATTAAATCAAAATAGTAAGGATATTGTTAGTCTCATGCATACTTGACAAGTATAGATCGAGATCAAATCGAAATAGTAAGGATATTGTTTGTCTGATGCATACTTGACAAGTATAGATCGAGATCAAATAAAAAATAGTAAGAATATTGTTTCTTTGATCCATACCTGACAAGTATAGATCGAGATCAAATCAAAAATAGTAAGGAGTAAACTGATAATAAAATTTGTTTATTTGAATCGATGAAAATGATTATAGTAGCTCATCTATAAAATAGTTTCAGTTGAGCAGTATTCCATAGATATTGGAGCTATATTTTGTCATCAGTCATTAGCCAATAAGTTTCACTATCTGTTTTGTTGCAGACAATGTATGACCCTTCCCAGTTTTTTGATAATTTTATGGAATTTTTAGGTCAAGTACTATCTTAGATCCGTCGTAAAACAAGGTCTCCAATAGCAAATTTCTATTTTTGAACTTTTTTGTTGTATGCTTTTTTTCAATGTATCATGGTATCGTCCCAAATTCGCAATGGCCTTATCTCGGGTTTCCTCTATCCAATTGAGGTTGTAAAAGAGATCGAGTTCATTGTCTTCATCTGGAATTTTCTGCCGGGTACTTGGTAGATCGAAGTATGAAGGTATGACTGCTTTGGTACCAAAAGCCATCATGAATGGAGTGCAGCCTATTAAAACTCAAGGAGTGGTTCGGTAGGCCCAAAGAACATTGAGCAATTCATCCACCCATCGCCCCTTCTTGTTGTCGAGACGCTTGCGTAATCCTGATCTGATGCTTTTGTTAATGGCTTCAGCTTGTCCATTACCTTGAGGATAATATGGTGTTGATGTTATGAGCTGGATTTTGTATTTATGGAGGAAAGCAAGTACTTTGGCACTGATGAACTGTTTGCCATTATCGGAGTGTATCATATGTGGACAGCCAAACCTGGTGATGATGTGCTCCCAAAGGGAACTTAATGACTTCATTTTCATTAGTATGGTAGAGAGGAATTGCTTTAACCTATTTTGTGAAGTAATAAGTGGCAACTAAGACGAACCTTCAATTTCCCGATGCTGGGTGGAAAGGTCCAATGATGTCGATACCCCATCATTTGAATGGCCAGATGACATTGTTAATATGCAAGTTGAGGGCTATACTTTTGATGTATTAGGCGTGGATTTGGCATTTGTAGCATTTTCACACAAAGTATTCGCAGTTCTGTCTCATCTTGGGCCAGTATATTCCTTGTGTGAATGCGCGTTGGGCTAATGATCTTCCTGAAACATGTGCACCACAGATACCTTCATGAAGTTCTCTAATTTTGATATGAGCTTGTTTCAGTGAGATGCATTCGATAAGTGGTCCCCCTCCTGTGATTCGATATAAGATGTGATCTTGGACGGTGAGTCTGGGGTACTTGGCCAAAAGTGATTGAGCTTCTTCTTTGTTACTAGGGAGGATGTTAAAGTTGAGGTACGCATAGAATTGTCTCCTCCAGTCTTTCGGATCTTTCTCCTCCGCAATGGTGATCTAGAGTATTGACATTATATCGAGGCTGGAATGTTAGATGATTTGAATTTCTAAAGTTCTTTTTTTCGCTGTCCCCTAGCATGATAGAGATGTAAGCTAACGCATCAGCATGTCAATTTTCTTGTCGAGGTAAGTAAGAAATTGTTGCATGTTTGAATTGTTACATTTTTTCTTCAACCAGAGCTGCATAATCAACCATTTTTCCTGCTGTTTTAAAAGTTTTGTTGTAATGATTTGCCACGAGTAAAGAGTCAGCGTAGACTGCTAGTTCATCTACTCTGAGAGTGAGTGTGAGATCGAGACCGTGTAAGATTATATCATATTCGGTCTCATTATTGGTAGCATAGAAGTTTAGCTTGATAGCTTTCTCGATTTGATGATTGGAAGGCGTAACGAGGACGATGCCAATTCCGGATCCTCTGTTAGTAACAAAGGTTATTTTTTCCTAATTTTTTTTGGCGAATGGAACCTGGTTATTACCAGAGGCTGCATCCATCATAAAAAGAAGCTCATGCCTTGGACTGAATCGAGAAGTTGCGGAAGGAGTTTATCAATTTTGCCATTTTTCTGTAAAGTCAACACAAACTATGATTTTGTCATTTTTCTTCGGTACCGCTATGATATTAGAAACCCACTTCGGATACTTAGCTTCCCAAATAAATCCTACCCAGAGGAGTTTATCAATTTCTTTGTTCACTGTATCGCAGCTTTGGGGAGCTAGATTCCGTCATTTATGAATGATAGCTTTACTATCTGGAAGGAGGTTAAGTCGGTGGCACGCGATTGAAGGATCGATACCAGACATTCTTGGAAAGTCCAGGCAAAGATGTCAATGTTCTTCTTAAGTTGTTGTATCATGGCCTCTTTTTCTTCGTTTGACAACTTGGAGCCGATGAAGGTTGCGCATCCCGGACCATCAAGTTCAATAGATTTGATCATCTCGGTGTTATACTGCTCAAATATGGATGATTCCTCTTACTGTAGTTGCTATCATTTGATAAGTTTTATTGTATGAGGGTTGGCTGTGGTATTTTTGCACATTCGTGCAACTTCTTGGCTACCTTTTTGATTACGTAGATTCTGTGTTATGTTGGAAAATGCAGTGCTAGATGATAAGTAGAAGGCACTGCTTTGATTAAATGTAACCAACTGCGTCCCAAATTTTCAAAATATTTGGACTCTACATCGATGACAAGGAATTTTATGAATATAGTTTCTGAACCCGCCTGAACTGGCAGAGTAATCTCTCCTGTGTCTGATTCTTTTGAACTATTAAAGCCGGTGATTGTTGCTGTCGAAGCTTTTATGGAATCTGCAAGGCCTAGGACTTCATTTGCTCTTCTGAACAATACATCTGTGGTGCATCCGATATCGATGAGATGTGTATGTAGGTAGTTCTATCCGATTTTGAGCATAATAACGAGAAGATCATTATGAGGGTATTTAACGTGGCTGGTGTCACAGTCTTCGAAGGTGATATGGTAAAGATGCTTTGATTTGCTTGTGCTTGGAATAAGTTTTGCAGATTTTTCTAAGGAGGTAATTTTACAGTAAGACGTAATCCGATCGCCTTATTTTCTTTACTTCCCTTTCTCAATCTCGATCATATACAGGTGACGAGCTTAACCCTGGACCTAATTTTGCCCTTCTTCTTTATTTTTTGCTTCATTCTCGAAAAAAATTGGATGTCAATAACATAATTATGGAGTCTTCCAACTAAAAGGATACGATAAAAGATTTGCATGAGGGAGTAACAGTTGTCAATTTCATGACTATGCACATTGTGATACTGACATAGAGGTCTATTGGGAAGATCAAGAATAGTTTGTGGTGTGCGATAACACCCATCTCCCTTTATCGTCAGCAAGATAGCGGAGAAAGTCGTTGTCATTGGCAGCAGAACTGGGATAGGTCTGTCGTGTTTGTTGTCCCTTCTTCTATTATTGTCGGTATTTCTGTCACGTTGTTTGGGTGCTTCAGTAGTGACCGCTCGTTGAGATGGGGTCGTAGATATTTCTCAAGAATGGATGACAGATGAGCTCTTCATCTTATATTTCTTTGATCGCTTTAGTTCGATGTAATTATTAATTACATCAAGCATTTCTGTGACTGTTCGTGGCTTATGCAGAGTAAGCTCTTCTCGAACCTTTAAGTTAATGTGCAGGGCGGAGGTGAATGTTGGAACTACAATTTTAGGGTCTAAGTTCCTAATTTTCCATGTTTCCTGTAGGAAGCATTTATAAAAGCTTGCCAAGGTCTCTTTCGCACCTTGTTCGAAGTAAAACAAGGAATCGACAGTAATCTCTCGCTATCTAGCATGAGCGTAATTGGATTCGAAAAGATGTTGTAACTGGCTGAATGTTGCGATGGAGGCCTCTTGGATAATATGAAACCAACGGAGCGGTTCCTCCTTCAGGCTCATATTAAATAGCCTAGACAGCATGTGGTCGAGTTTGGAATATAACCCAACTACGGCTTTGAACTGTCAAACATGGGTAAGCGGGTCAGTCAGGCCTACATATTGAATAAATTTGGGCATATGGAAATTCTTTGGGATGGGCATATAACTTCGAGATGAGGAGAGATGGGGTTTGTTTCGATTTTATCAAGCGCAGATTTTTGGCTAGGAATGTCAGAGTTTATGGCATGGATCATGTTGCTGTGGTCGTCCAAGGTGACGAACTGTTGAGGGGGAAATGGTAAGGTGGAGACCTAAAAAAAAAATCCTCCCTGTCCTTCTGGTCCTAATCGATTCCTGATTGGTCATCTTTCAGGCGGGGGGGGGGGGGGGGGTCTGATGACGCATGCGTTGACTTCCTTAAGTTGTCGATGTTAAACCAAAATGTTGAGAAGCTCAGTTCTGATTCCCGGATCTGGATCGAGAAATCCGCAGCTCGCCTTCCCGAAGTTAATCATCACGTTGAATTGCTCTTGATCTATGCCTGCTTCGGGTGAGTGGAGGGGGTATTTTTTAACCAGCAAGTCGATCTTGTATTATGTTTAGTCTTTCTATTTCTTTCTGATGTGTTTAAATCTGTTGATCTAAGGCTTTCATTCGTTCGTCTCTCTCCGTTTGAAGAGCTTGAGCGTGGGCACGCTGATCTTCCAGTCTTTGGGCTTTTTCTGCAGCCATTTGTTTCTGAAGCTCGAGTACTGCACTGTGTAGATCGAAAGTCCCTAGTATTTCCTAATCTTTTATGGTACTAGAATGGCTTCCCAGGTTCATGTTTGTCATCGAATGGTGTTTAGATCAGTGATGATAAAAAAGTATGGTATTTCCCACAGACGGCACCAATTGTAGTGGCATGTTTTTCAAAAGGAGAATCTTCACCAATATCTATCCGTAAAGAGTATGCAATAAGACTAGATAAACAAGATTTTACGTGGAAAACTCAGTAAAAGATGAGAAAAACCACGACCTCGAGGAGGATTTTGATGTAAAATTCAGTATATTGCTAGTTATTGCAGAATTTGGAGTGATAGTTGGTTTAAAGTAACAAAATGGTAAGGTTTGTAGAATGTCAGTCTTTTCTTATCTATTCTCTGCCTGTATTTATAGTAGACACAAGCAGTTTACAAAAAGAAAGAAATAGTCTCCTATTCCGGGTGGAGTGGGCAAACTTTGTGGATCTCTAACAACTCTTTTCTTGACCAGGCACGACGGTTACTTTTGGCAGGTCGAGGACTTGAGGTAACTTCTCAAATGTTGACCTTTGATCATGTATGGCTGTCTTCGACTACGCTTTGCTGGCTTACTCTTGTCGAATCTGGGGAATATGCTACTACTACTCCGTCTCTCTCTCCCTCTCTTTTCAAGTGGGCTAGAAAATCTCTCTCTCCTCTTAAATAATTATTTCCTCTCTTTTTTCTCTTTTACTATCTCTCTCAGCCATAGCACAAAACATGGGGAAAACTAAGGTGATTTTGAAATTTTGAATCTCTCTCTATCTTACTCAAGAACAATCGATCATTTCTCCATTTAAAATTAAGAATGATGGGTTTAAGGGTGTTAAGACTACAATAGATGTAGTACGATTAAAGTTGGGTTTGATTTCATCTATGAACGGTCATAGATAGATACAGATTGTTAGGTATTCATGGTTCAGATTAACACCAAATTGGAGGTTGTATTTATTGTTTTTGTATGGATGTTTGTTGGCCTCTTCTTGATTACATCATATATTTTTCACAATTTCTTACTGGTAGTGATAATTGGGAATCTTAGGCTTGAAATTTTGTACCAAATTTCTACGGCTGGGAAACCTTGATTTGAGATTTTGTAGCAAATTTGTTTGATGTTTATTATTGTGGCGGTGTTTGATTTTTTGCTTGTGTAGTTCATAACCCTTAGCTTCACATGTAAAACATCTACTTTTGTGAAATATATGCATCCGATATGTCATGCTTATGTTGATAACTCCTAGTTTTCAATGTACAACATTTAATTTTGTAGACTATATGCCATGATCAAAAATATGGTTTTGTATATATAGTGTTTATGGCTATCCAGATTGACATGTAATGCATGAATCGACAAGAGTCACTGTTTATTACTCCTAGCTCCAATGTGAAAATCATCTACTTTTGTCGATTACATGGTGTTGCCAACTATATGGTATTGGGTATATATTCTTATTGTCATCCTGATTGTTCTTTAATGCATTTATCGACGATTCTTATACTTTTGTAACATTGTTCACAAAGTTAAGCTGAACTTTTTCCTATCTATACCCTTTCCGCAAGTAAGCAATGTGAGAAAAATTACCCCAAACAGACTTAATTTGAAAAAAGTACTAGTAGGTTTGGTTAGGTTCAGATAACCACTCCGTCCAATGGTTTTTGAGGTACGAAGCACCGGTTCCTCAAGTTTCTACTATCTCGCTCGGTCATGTAGATTTGGACATTCTTGCTAGTTTCTAAAGGACATCTTGCGTAGATGGTTTGATGTATGAAGCAGGCTATTTAAGGCTTTACTGGAATAAAAAACAATGTATATGCTTATGAATAAAACGACTTCATATGGTAAGCTTGAGTGGGAAAGATTTTTTGTTCTTTTTTGGGATAACCAGGTGAATGTGTTTATTTTAATGACTGAAGTATTTTTTTTACTGATTTACTTAGAATATAAGTGGTTTTGACTCAATTTTCCACTTGAAATTGGTTATTGTTTTTATTATACTGAATTGTTAGATTGTCGACCTACAGGGAACCTCGACAATTCGTAGATGTTTTTAGCTAATTAGTTTAGGGTAATATGTAATTAAGAGACATTCTACTAGGTGATTTTGGTTGGGATGTGCATTAATTGACAATAAGTACATACCCGTGCATATATAACATTTTCGATAACATTGAGCATTTGACAATGTAAGTGCTAGAAATACAATTCATCAACATTATAATGGATTCAAACTGACACTTCGATACTGTAAGGGCCTACTCCAGATCTCGAACTATAAATTAAGCATAGACCAAGTAATCATTGGCTCGACCTCATTACTACAAGACGATGTATCAAATTTATGGCACATTGAGGAGCCGTTAAAAGAAATAGAGATTATTCAAGCCATTGTACAACTGATACTTAAACGGTTCAAAACTATTTTTGTAACGTCCTTCATTATGAAGGAATATTGTCATTAAATGGTCATGATATGAGACTTATAAGTAGGAACAAAGAAGAACTGATTAGGGAGATATATTTCTATCTAGAAGATCTAAGCAACACTACCCTGAATATTAATTGCAATTCGTAGTCACAAGATCAATAATAATATTCCTTTCAAATCTTATCAAGAGGTCATGATTTTTAATTATTTAAAGGTTTTCACGCTAAATCTTACATTTTTAGTGATTATTGATTATTGTCTAGTGTTTTGGACATTTTGGTGTGAGAACTAAATTTGAGTCCTGAATTTAGGCCCTTACATTTGGAGTCGTCTTTGAGAATGACATATTTATCAAAAATTCTCAATTCTAATAGATACCAATCAAATTTGTGAGAGTATGCCGAGTACTAGTTAAACAAACCCAGTTTTGTAGACAGAGAGAGTAGGTACGGGAGAAAATCAACTGGCAGAGCTACGTGCTACGTTTAACTTCAAAATAGAAAGAAGAGCAGCTTTAGAGCAACAATTTATGAAAGTACAAAATGCTCTAATGGTTCTATAGGGACAACATGCAATAACTCAGAAGAACAAAGATATGCAGCCGACTACATTGGGAATTTTAGCTCATGACAAATTAGGGCCTCGCAGAGGTGTCAACCATAGAGTTGATATTCAACCTAACCAAAACCCTCGGGGACCTGAGATTTTTTCGGAACCTACTATTCAAAAAGAGGTCGATAAAGATCCAGCTGACCCTAGATAGATAGAGGACATACCAAGGGTAAGAACCCAGATTCTTGTATGGGAAAGGCTCAGCAAGGGAAGTAGAGATCACAACTCCAGGGAGAAGTGCCTTCAGTGCCAAACAGTCATAACTCGACAATTTATTACTCAGGAACACATGGGCAAGCGCATCAAAGAACTTTTAGAAGCCCAAACACTTACGAGCAAAAACATCAATAGAATACAGAAAAGTTTGATTGCACAAGAGTTGCTGGATAGCGATGTACCACCAAGCTTTCATATGCACCAAAAATTTAAAAGTATAAAGGAACATATCATCTTGAGCACGTACAGGCATTCCAAAATTCTTGGGGATTACATGCAACGTCGAACTACATTTTATGCAGGTTATTCCCCAATAGTCTTTAGGGAGAGCCCATGAGCTGGTTTCATTCCTTAGATGAAGGATCGATTAACTCTTTTGATTAGTTATGGGAACTTTTCATCAAGAACTATTCACACAACTAAGATAAAGAGGAAAATTTTTGTACCTTTATAAGTTTCAAACAAATACCAGGAGAGAAGCTCAAAGCATTTACTAAGAAGTTATTAGACCTGGCTAGAAGAGTGGGTAGTTTTAACTAGAAAATCATAGTATCAGCTTTTACAAATGCTCTACATATTGAAAACATAACGAAGGAGCACCTCATTTTGAATAAGTCAGCAACTCAAGAAGAAATGGTTGAGAAGGCAAACAATTACATTGACCATGAAAGAATAATGTCTGAAAGAAGAAAGCCGGCAAAATCCATTCACGCAACCAAAGGACAAAACTCAGAGTGGGAGTTTGAACGTACTAAAGACACTGGAGGAGATAGAAAACATACTAAGTTTGAAGGAGATCGACCTCATAAAGGAAATAATCTTCCAAAGCCTGTACTCCCAAAATTAGCTGACATATATCCTACAATTTAAAAGGACAAGTCTTCAGAAATGTGCAACCCCTCAAACCAATCGAAGGAAAGCCATACTGCAAACATCACAAAGTGAGACATCACGATACAAAACGATGCTATACTCTACAAAGACTAATGAAGTATATACTAAAAGCCATAAGAATGCATGAATAAATTTTCGACGTGGAGAGTTACAAGAATGGAAGCTATAAAAAAGATAATTAAGTCATCAGATCGAAGAAGGGACTGAGAATGAAGCTTTATTGAGATACACAAGGTAAACAGATCGGTCAGATTCAAAAGATGCCGACTCATTCAATATCACGACCTAAGGGTGGTTGAAAAGGAAGCCTGATTGCTTCTAAAGTCTAGTGGCAGAAAAACTGGTATCTCCTTCGAAGATTGTGACGTCAACCATATCAGGTTCCTTCACCATGATTGATAATGGTCAAAAACCCAGTCTTGTAGACAATAATGAAATTAAGTGTTGTTCACTTCTGAACGGGACTATAAAATGGTTTTATCTTGTGATTCAAAAATATAAAAATACTTTAAGCTTACAAAGTCAAAAATTAGGTTTTAATTAAAAATACCAAATCTAGGGAAAAGAATCTACCATAAATAATACTAAATATATAAACTACACTTGATTTACCCGTAGTTAGAAATGAATTTTTACGACTTCAAGTCAAGCTAGTTCATCTTTTATCATGTAATTCCTTTTTAAACTACACCAAATACAAAATCTTTTAGTGTGAAAAACACAAATTGAAAGTACATAAGTGTTAACAACAAATAGTTAATCCCTTGAAAATTGGGCATTTAGTGTGAATAATATAGGAACCTTAAGATTAATAATTAAACTATATTTGTAATCGTAAAACTTGGTATATATCACTTGGACATAGACCAATAATACAATCATAATAATATAGAGATGAACATTCACAATAAGCTCTTATGGGTAAATACATATATAGGTCTATATATTTAATACATTCGTGGCTTCCTCCCTCCCTAGAGGAGAAATATAGCTAGACATAGTAAATAAACAAAAACAAGAACATTGTGAATAATTTGACATGAAAAATAAGAGAATGAAAGAAAAATTGACTTTATTAGATTAAAATGAGACTTACAAACAAGTAAGAAAGCTTCAAACTTCTCTATAACTTCTCCAACAATGTTTTCTTCTTACACTTTACCATAATTCTCTAAAGATTAGATTTTTTATGAGCTCGCCACCTCCCATTTTATAGATGAAGAAGAAGCTTCTTATATTTAATATGAGATTGTAACCTATGCCATGAATGAACATAAAAGTATAACCTCTGAGAGTTATCCTCTAAAATGTAACCCCCCCTATGTGAGACCCATGTGCTTGACAACTCTACATCCCGGTATTTGCACATATTTGGTAAATGAGCTCCAAGAGACATGAAATGCAAAAATTTATTTTATAAGTCATGTTTAATAATAAAATTTAGGATAATAAACATTAATTTATAGGGGAAAAGTTGTCATTTTACATGCCCAACTGGTTATCATGTTAAAAATGAAAAACTTCGTAATGCACACAATGTTAGTAGATACCGGAAGCGCCATTGAAGTACTTTTTCATAGAACCATCGAACAGATGGGTCTAGCAGATCGAGTTGAGGCCAGTGATATGGATATCAACGACTTTAATAGATCTAAAGAGGTATGGGCAGGGAAAATCGTGCTTCCTATCACAATAGGATTGGGGACAATCGACGTGATATTTTATATCGTGAATGCAATATCAAGGTATTTAGGAAAAATGAGACAATCTGGCTGTAATATGAAGGTCATTCCTTCTACTTATCAATTGGCATTATAATTTGATTCGAATGGTGGGATCTACAGAGTCAAGGGCGGTCAGAAGCTAGCTCAAGCATGTGAAAATACTATAACTTGTGTGACAGATACTTCTGAGGAGTTCAAAGCATAGTAATTGCAGAAAACTGGACCTACTGTGGTCCAACCTTCAACTGCTGAAGTTATGGAATACATCGAGATCGACAAAACTTATTAGGGTACATTTGTAGGAACTCGTTTACCATTGGAGTCACAAAATGTGCTTATCGAATTCTTGAAGGGAAATAAAGATGAATTCATTTGGACATTTCAAGAAATGTCAGGCGTTGATCCTGCTTAAGCTTGTCATAGGCAATGCTTGAAAGATAAAGTTACATCGGCTAAACAAAAAAAGATGACGTTAGTACCCAAACTTTGAGATAAAGTGAACAAAGAGATCGATAAAGTTATCAAAGTTAAATTTATCGGGAAAGTAGATTACCCCGATTGGATTTCGAACATCGTAGTAATTCCAAAGAACAATGACAAGATCAGAGTTTATATGAATTTTACCAACCTGAATAAACATACACCAAAAAATAGTTTTCCCCTCCCAATAATCAATCATTTGCTAGATTCGACTGTTGGGTACGAGCTTCTATCCATGATGGATGCCGCATTAGGTTACAATCATATTTTACTCCTAACCGATGATCAAAAGAAAATAACATTCATTACAGAGTAAGGATTATACTCTTACAAGGTCATGCCTTTCAGACTTTAGAACGCCGGAGCAAATTATCAAAGATTGATGACCTAAATGTTTAAAGACCACCTTGGGAAAATAATGGAAGTATACATTGATGACATGCTTTGTAAAAGACTTAAGAAATGAGATCATCTTACAAATCTTTTGATCTTACAGAATAAAGCTTAACCCTAATAAATACCAGTTTGGAGTCCAATCAATGAAATTCTTATGGTACTTGACCAGTAAAAAGGGAATTTAAGCTAACACTAACCGCATTAGAGCTCTCTTATCAATGCTATCCTCAAAAACTAAGAAAGACGTACAAAAGTTGGGTAACAAGAGTATAGCAATTAATAGATTTGTGCCAAAATCATCAGATCAGTGTAGATGGTTATTTAATCTACTATGCGAAGGGACATGTAGGGGAAAGAATAACAAGGATCCCTTGATCAAATTGAGTAGCGAGTGCGAAGAAGTATTCCAAGAGCTTAAAAAATATTCGGAAAAATCTCCCATCATGAGTCCTCTGACAGAGGGGGAAGAACTAATAATAAACCTTGTTGTAGCAGAAAACTCATTCAATTCGGTACTTATTTGACTTGATGAAAAAAGATAAAAGCCCGTGTATTTCATCAACAAAATATTTACTTTAGTGGAGTCACTGTACACTAAAATTGAAAAGCTACTCCTTACCCTCGCTTACACCTTACAGAAGCTAAAGTAATATTTTAAGCTCATTCGATTTGGTTAATGTTGAATTATCCCCTTCGGGAGGTCTTATCAAAGAAAGAAAAATCTAGATAAGTACAACAATGGTCAGTTAGCTTGGCTGATTACAATATATGCTTAAAACAAAGGATTTCCGATAAGGGGCAGGTGGTAGCTAATTTCATAACGGATTTTCATGTAGAAGACCTGGATTGGGAATAAGATGATCTCAAAATAGTTGAAGAATAGTTTAAGGAAAAGGGAGACTGGATATCAAGAAAGGGATGACGTCTTTTGACCAATGGGTCTGTTGGGCCAACAAGATCAGGAATCGGGATCGCTATCATCACAGCCTCAAACGATAGGATTGCAAAATCTATCCGACTTAATTTTGAGGCAACGAACAATAAAATAGAATACCAGGCAGATATGGCATTAAAACTCGAGGTACCCAAAATTTTATTATAAACGGATTCTATGTTAATCATAAGTAAACATAGAACGATATAAAAAAATAGAAATATGGTGGAATACGCTGCTTTAGTGGCTGACAGAATAAACAAATTTCAAAAGACCACGATTGAATACTTGCCTCGGGGAGAAAATGGGTACGCATACTTTGTCACTTATCTAGCAAGAATTCTTGGAACAAAAGCTTGATATTTAAAATTTAAAGTCATATCTACCTCCAGTATTAATCTTGCCAGCTCGAACGTAATTAAAGCTAGGGGCGATGAGCCCGAAGAAAGCGATTGGATGTTGCATTTTCTAAAATATATTGGTCCAAAGAATGATTTTAAATGTGAACTACCAGAAGATGTCAACGAGAGATAAAGACTGATAGATAATACAAAATGATACATCGTTATTATAATGGCCAAATTTTGTGAGCTCGAAATAGCTTGGAATTCGCTATCACACCAATGAACCTGTAATAATATTCTAATGGAAAGAAAGAACTGAAACAGGTGGTTTTAGAGTGGAAAACCTCTAAATAGGTTAAAACCACAACCTCATATGGAAGATTTGTGAAAGTATCTTTATTGCTTGAGGCGGATATCTTTGTTACAAGTGATCTCTAAATATGGAAATGCATTAAATCTCATAAATAAGAAGTTTGTGTAATTTTTCTGGTCTCTATCTCTTCAGAAACTTTTTCTTTATATAGGCCTTCCCTACAGTTCTTCATCGTGCTAGAACACATTTTCTGAATAATGTTGTTAGTGGCGGTTGACTGAATAACTGACAAGTTTCTGGGAGACAAGTGTCTTTGATTGGATAATGTTTTCCGAGTTTAGTTCGGTCCACGTTCTTGAGCAGTTCGTGAGGCTGGTTGGAATGTTGACGGAGTGTTAAAAATGCGTGAGCCTGAGATAGAGATAATTTGAACTGGTGAAAGCTTGATTTTAGGTGAGTTTGAGGGATAGGTCCCTACAATCGCCCCCTCACAACCGAATTCATGAGTGGCTTTGGTTAAGAAAGAATGTGTTAAAACTTTGAAATTCAAAATGGAGTAATAATGGCATTTGACTGGATGGAAGTTACACAATATTGGGAAGCGATGGGTATTAAATGATGATGTGGGTGCGGATGTATGTGACGGTTGCGATTGAATAGCCACGTCTGTAATAAATGATGATTCTTGTGAAAATGTACCTACACAATAAATGTAGGGTTATATAAATAGTACCTGTAGAAAATCTTTGAAACAATGCCTGCTTGCGTAACTTGTTCTAAAACTTCAATGTTTTTTGAAATAGTGAAGACTCGAAGGATGGTTCTTGAGGAGAGGATAACGACTGAAACGCAGAAGTTGAAGTTGAAGTACTTTGGTGACCAATCCCTAGAGTTGTTTATTCCTGCTCCTGTTCCTCTGATTTATCAAGGTATGTCGGAAGAGGAAGCGGTTGAAGTTGAGGAGGAATTCTGCTATAAGTAGAGGTTTCATGTCATCGTCTTGATAGGCAAGGACCGGTGGGCCAGTTTCCGTACTCTTGCGAAAGATAGGGTTAGGGCTTCATATGCAGGGATAGGTATATCTACGAGGGAGATATGCTGATTTCTTGTGCCACCATGGATTCTAAGGTCAGACCCTCTTCATCTTTACCAACTCTTCGAAGGTGGTGGTTTTAAAGGAGGGGGTATTGGTAGTGTAGGAGGGAGATAACCAGTGGGAGTCTGCTTCTGTATTTCCATCACGTTTTGGTACTCAGAAGACTCTTAGTTCGAAAATTTGGTTATAGCACTGAGTTTACTGCTTGCATAGTTTCTTTTTAAATTTTGACCAGACTTCAACCAAACTTATGTGAGGGAAGCTCTTTGTTGGTTCCAATGCCTGCTTTGCATCTGGGTGAAAGATTACTAAAGACAGAAGAACTGGAGGAGTTGATGTCTCGGCATGCCTGAATGACCTGTGACTTTTAACAAATAGGGAAAAACTTATTATCTGTGAAGTACCTGGAGTTTGGTGCTGGATAGATAACATTTAGCTGTATTCCTGAGATCGATGTACTAAAAAACTTGTTATCTGTAAATCCTATGTAATGATTTTCTATATGAATAAAAATTTTCATTCAATGATCTGTATATAGAAGAAAAAAAATAGAATCGAACTGAATTTTGCAGGGTGTAAAAAATGAATAAGAATTTATAAGTAATGAGAACATTATTGTTGTGATGCTCGAACTGAGATGAGTGCGTGCTGACAATGACGTTGTGATGTAAGTATGATTTGTGTTTTAAACAGTTGAAGGAGAAATATTGTAAGAAATATGTAATCGTCGAAATTCGAGCTTCTACAGGTCGATAGAGGTATAAATCTTGGTAACATGAGATTGAGTATGATAAATAATGTATGTACTGGTGAGGGGATAAGTTCAAATAATTTATTCTATGATTCTGGGTTTTCTGTTATGAGATACATGGTAAAAAAATCATATTTTTGAGGAGAAATTGTGTGAGAAATGTATAAATACGGGTAGGATGATCAGTAAAAAAATGGAGGAAGGAATAGGATGGTACGGACTCGATCTCAAAGGATTCGTCATGCCACGGAAGGATGATTGGCTATAAAAATTGTTGAAGTGTGGGAGAGAATTTTTGGTTCATGTGGTTATGATGTTGAGCTACCAGTGAGGGAATGTTAGCTCGAGGGATTAGATGTACGGAGCTGAGAACTGGAGTATGCTCGTTATTTTTATGAGGTGTGCTTTCGTGAATTGGTTAGGGATTCGGCAGAACGAGAAAGGTTGATTGGTTTGATTGCTGAAGTTGAGATCGAATTTGAAGATCTGAGGATCGACGAATGATGTGACTAGATGACATCGTCCAGTTTACTAAGGCTGCGATAGATGTTGCATAAAGTGTTTATCGTGAATAATATATTTTGTTGGATGTAACAGAAAAAATATAAGTCAATCGGATCCTCTATAGGTACAAATCTTTTTTGAGACTGTTGTAGCAAATAATTTGAATAATTTTGAAAATTTGCGTAGTTTAAAAATTGACGACAATTACTATAAGCATGATAAACAAGGACAGAGAAACAAAAATGAGTAAATGCAAAAGCTTCTGGTTTTTTTTATATGTAGGAAAGCAGGAATCTGACATTGTATAGAGTAAGTCATCATGAGTGTGGGAAGGTCAGGAAAAGATATCAAAATAGGAGAGAGAAATATGTTAAAAAATGAGGGGAGTTGTAATAATGGAAATATAGTTTTATTGAAAAGGTACAAGACGTCTGATATGGAGAGTGGAAAGGATGCCTCAGTTCTGAAATTAAGGACGGGTCGTGCGAGGCACAATAAATGCCAGCCGCTTGAGAGAGATTAAATAAATAGTGCATATTCCTCGTCAATCAAACGTTTCTCAACTTCAAAAATAATTGGAGAGCACATAGAGAAAGAGAGAGAAAAAATCAGGGGATTTAATAAGGAGTTATCCAAAGATGATCAACGGTTGAAGTGGGCGAACAATACCGGATCTCGTAAGTGGCTATACAGCAGCGTCGTGGGGGAAAGGCTTGGCACTACTGCCGATTCTCAGTCAGACACTGAAGGTTAGTAGAGATGTATGCAATATATGTTGACGTATATACTGAATATGCTAAAGATATATGTTATACGTAAATGATTGATATATATATATATATATATCAATCATTTACATATATATATATATATATTACTACAAGGTGGCGTGTCACATTTATGGCACATTGAGGAGTCGTTACAAGAAAAGGGGATTATTCAAGCCGTTGTACAACCATTACTTAGACGGCTATTTTTGTAACGTCCTTTATTAAGAATGAATAGTGGTCATTAAATGGTAATGATATGAGACATATAAGTAGGAATAAAGAAGAACAGATTAGGGAGAGATTTTTCTATCTAGAAGATCTAAGCAACACTACCCAGAATACTGATTGTAATTCATAGTCGCAAGATCAATAATACTATTCATTTCAAATACTCTCAAGAGGTTGTGGTTTTTACCTATTTAAAGGTTTTTACGCTAAATCTCACATTTTTAGTGATTATTAATTATTGTCTAGTGTTCCAAACATTTTGGGGTGAAACTAAATTTGAGTCCTGAATTTAGGCCCTTACATATACCATTGTAATGCATAAACTGAGAAGGGCAATGTGGTTACGATTCCATACAAGAGTTGTTCAAATAGTTATGAATATCTCAATAACGAAATACACAGATCTTAAAGCAAAAAAAACCCAAATGCAACATATTTCTTTCTGATTTCCTTAATTGTCGTGGCTCTTGTGGTTGTCTTGCAAAGGTTGCGCCCATTTGAAAATTCTAAACCCCATTGCCATTACGAGGGTTCTGAAAGTGCAATACATGGCTTAGTACAACATAACAAAATCATAAAGCAAACAAAAATTAATTTAAAATTAATGTATAATTGTCGATGTACTACATAAACGACAATTTATTATCAATTACTAGTGCAATCGATAATATATTGTCGATGTCCCATATATTCCACAAATGATTGTTACAAACGAGAATGTTATAATCACAAAGCAAAAGTAAACAAGGAACGCCTAGGAAGTGGTGATGCACAAGCGGTGTTAGAGTGGTTTAGGAAGAAACAAAATGAAGATCTGATATTTTATTTCGATATTGAAATGGATCAGGAAGACCAATCACTAAATTTCTTTTGGATTGATGGGCGTTCAAGGTGTGCATATATATGAGGCATTCAGGGATGCTGTCACCTTCGATACTACGTGCCGGACCAATGTGTACAAGATGCTCTTTGCTCCGTTTGCCAGGATCAACAACCACTACCAAATGATTTAATGCAGATGTGCTCTACTAAGGAATAAACAAAAATCAACATTTGTATAGTTATTTTATATGTGGCTAAAGGCAATGAACAACAAGCACCTTACTTTAATTATTAGTGATATTTCAAGATGCAGCTATGGGCGCGGCTGTACCCAAGGTAAGTATTGATTTGTGTCATGTTAAATTGGTATTGTCGAGTACACATGGTTGTCGACAAAGTATTGTCGTCTATATATTGTAAACGACAATCTTGCACAACTTTTATCAACTTCGCGCGTGCTCAGTGATGTTTTTTTTTTCTCAAGTTTTCCCCAACACCATATATTAGCTTGTGCCTATGGCACATCACACACAAATTTCCAGAGAAAATCGACCATATTTTTTCAGGTTCTTTTGCCTCTACTTGTTTGAGGACCTCATTTATAGCTTCATTTGGTGGCGAAAGCAGGATGTGATCGTTATCCTGGTTTTCGGCTTCATCGACTCGAAAACACCCCATAACTAATTTTTGTACCCATTAGAGAATTCTAAACCCCAATGCCATTGTCAGTGCTCTGAAATGAGATAATACCACCCATTACTTAAAGGAATACATAACTATAGAACAAAATAAAAATAAAAATGATAGCAATGAAAATATTTGATAATTGTCGATGACCCAGTAATTCAACATTTTATTGTCAATCATCGCACTTTCTGACAAAAAGTGTATAGCAATTATCGGTTGCCCATATAGTTGACATTTATAGTCTGTCACTTTGTCATAACATAAGCGTTTCGACAATCCTACCCCCATGCCGCTAACAATGTGTATATCTCCACTCGTCAAAAACATAGATACTTGTTTCACAGATACACCGTTGCTCGGGACTGAAGAAATTGTTGTTCGGGACTGAGAAAACTGTTATATAACCGTTGTTCTTTAGAAAGAAACTGCTTCCCGCTCTTCAGATCTGACCTATTAATTTAACAAACAACATAAATGGGAGAGAAAACTTAATGAAAAAAATTAAAAGGTGAGATTAACACACACACACACACAAGTATTTTTTAACAAAATACTCTGTGTTTAATCACTCGCTGTAGTTCTCCCCATTTTGTTGTGGTAGAGACAGAAGATAAATAGTGAGAGAGGAAGGGGTTTGGTTCCCTTGGTTTAAAATTAGAAGAGGGAGAGAGAAGAGAGAGGATAATGTTGGGTGAACGTGCAGAATATATCCCTCGTGCGTAATTTGGTTTTATCCGTTATTCTCATGGCATACAAATAATCAACCAAAAAATATAGACCCAATAATTTATGCACACATAACACAATATTTACCGGAGGTTCACTCTAAGGTTATTCCCCACCACCAAGTTAGAAATCCACTATGTATCCAAGTTCAATTACAAACCTTCAAGAGATTCCAACAAATATGAAATTCTCTAATCTCATAATACCCTCACATAGATTTACAAGAGAAAAAGAAAACAAGAGATCCATTAAGAACCTGAAGATTACCTCAACAAAGACCATGTTGCTTACCTTCCTCTTGAAACTCTTCAATCTTATCTCTTCATTGATTTATTATCTTAGCAACTAAGTGGTACTTCCCCTCTCACCATCAAATCCCAAGAGAACACCCTCCACTTTCTTCCTTGTAAAGACCAACTCTTTACAAGGTCTATCATAGAGGCTACATCTCTTTTAGATTTCAAGTTAGGTTTCTACAAACCTCTAAGTCCCTTTTATAACCAAAGAAACCTAAAATCTATTCCTACATGAATTAGGAGTTTCCAATACTTACTTGAAGTAGAAGTATTCCAAAGCAAGAAAACACTCCCAAGTATGATAAGTATTGGAAAACAAAATTTTGTTAAGTGGATTCCTAAAGCAAATGGAAACTTTACAGTTGAATCTGCATATAAACACCTCTTTAGACAATACCACGCATGCTGCACAAGTTTCACAACAAAGCTTCACCTTCTCTTCCATTCCTCCAACATGGCATAAGCTTATCTAGAAATTACACCTAACTTTTCGAGTGCAAATGTTTGCTTGGAAGGTGTTTACATATCTTGTCCCAGTAAAAGTCAGACTAGCCCACAACTACATTATCTCTGATGCTTTTTGTAATTGGTGTACTCAACAACCAGAAATAGTTCTCATGCTTTATTTTCATTCCCTTGGGCTGCACATATCTGGTTTGCCTCTCCTTTCACTTTACACACCACTGAACCAAATTTTAATTTTTTTAGAGTCATTAGACATATTTATCACAATGCCACTAATAAGAAGGATGATCTCTTCTCTCTATCTTTATTTTTTGCCATAGCTGCAAGCATTTGGCAACAAAGAAATGAGGCTGTTTTTAATCACCATGATCCAGTAGAGTCGTAGACACTTCTATTATTTCCAATGCTATGAATATGGTTAACTCTTTACATGCACCCTCTAATCTTATCAACTCTGCCACCATTCTATTATATTACAAGTTGATAATGATAGTTGCGTCATGGCACAAAAACTCTAGGCATGGCAGTATAGATTTTGTACTAATTGATCAATTTAATGTGGTTGTCTTTGTCAGACATAGGAGAATCCTCTGCTCAGGGGCAGAAGAGGCCGAGGGACACAGCCTCTCCTGGGTGCTTACCTCAGTGAATTCTAGTCACTATATTATTTGAATTAGTTCTATGATTCTCTCTAGTTTGATTTAGGAATTTGGACGAAATGGTTCTTTCTTTTTTCGTGTATGTCTTTCTGAGGCAAAAGGCATTTTCGACTCAGATAATTGAGCGGATAGCCGGATCAGAAGTAGCTTTAAACATTTTTCATACAAACAGATTCTACATTAGCATGATAAGGAACATTGAAGTACTTATCAAGGTAATCACATAGCTTAAATATGTTCTCTTTTTCTCTCTAAAGTTGATTGATGACACTTAAAACACTTGAACTAGATCCTAATATTCTATTATTCTTTCATAGCTGTAATATTACTTTGGTTTAGAATCTTCCTCATTCTTCCCATACTTAATTTTGAGTTCTATAAGAAAATTTGACCTAGGTAAGAAGATAAAGTGCAAAAGTTGGATGTCCATGTCAAATAGACAATCAAAAACATTATAAA
Organism: Kingdonia uniflora; assembly: GCA_014058105.1. Lineage (NCBI taxonomy): Eukaryota > Viridiplantae > Streptophyta > Magnoliopsida > Ranunculales > Circaeasteraceae > Kingdonia > Kingdonia uniflora. Next base: position 299,984 of record JACGCM010001824.1, on the reverse strand, counting down.
TTCCAATTCTTATGTGTGGGTCAATTCGATGCTCTGTGTCTATTCACTTACATATTTGGATGCTTAGGTGCACAAAGTACACTCATTTTTTTTTCATGTATCATCACCACTATCAATCAATAAGCATATTATTCTTCCAACAAGCTTCTACGGCAAGTCTAAAAACCAACTCCCCTATGTTTCTAAAACATACATGTCTATAAATATTTATGCGCATAAAAGCCTTCCTTGACCTCTGAGAATAAAATCTAATAATGAGCACAAATCCCTAAGAATCTCAGGTCTATTGCCAAAGGATTTTAAAAAATGTCAAAGATGATTCAAAACATTGAGAAAGAATTTGATTAAAGTTCATTATGTTGTTTATCGTTGTTCTTTGGAACTTTACCTTCTAGTTCACCTTTTACAGTTATGAGCATAGTAATTCCGAGGTAATGAAGTTAATAGTTCCAAACCCACGTGCTCAAAACAAGTTATTAGCTTGAGTAAAGGCCACAACAACAGAACAAATCAGTGTTTCTTGAGATACTGAAGGCAGCTGTGCCTTCTTGCCTATATCGATACACTTATCTCTGTGCATAAGCTATTCACTGAAATTTTTTCTAGGCTATGGATTGGAACTGGCACAACTGTCATGGTTGAAGACTTAAAGGAGAAATGTTGCTCCTTTGATGCACCATAAGCTTATTCAAGTGCTTCACAGGGGGTAGTCGTTCTCTAGAAAGGACGAGGGTTTATGCAGGGTTTGAGTATTTTACTTAACTGCTAATGCAGTATCTGGTTTCAAGCTCTGGTATAAGAGGTTGTTGGATAAAAAGTCGTTCGTCCCATCTTTGACGGTCTGAACCAGATTGTTTAGGGGATCAAAGCTACTTTCAGAATTAGGGGATCTTCTTGCCTATACTGATGCAACTTGTCTATATTACTGCAAGTTAAAAAACTAGGGTGTCTAGGAGGCAGTATTGTCTCAGACTTTTAGCTTGTTGAGAATGGCCAAAATGGTTTATGATAATAAGCATAGTTTAGGATTGCAAGTACTTACTTTATATATGGTACCCCTGCCAATATCAAGAGCCAAATAGAAATCTCCTTATCATATGTACTAGTATCAATCGGTGATCCGTCACTTGATCAAGCTTTGTATCATCGATACCTACAACTTTCGTTCTTTGACATTTTGCATCCGACAAACGAACAATTATTTGAGAGCTTTATAGAGAGAAAATGAGAAACTACCTAATTTCCTTCCTATTGCCACCCACTCATCTAATCTCAATTAGGATCTATGTAGAGTCCAGTCCTGAATCGGTTCCGAAAGATTTAATCTTATGATCCCGACTTGTAAGGCCAGGTAGTAACCCTACATTCCGTGTGAGACAAAATTTCCATTTTCCCAAAAATACCCTCACAAAATCTTTATCTTCCACTACTCTCCCCTCTCCTGCCAGAACAACTCTTTCTCTATCTTTCAAACTCCATTAATGGAGGAAACCACTTCCGACCCCTCAATCGACCCCAAGAGTGGTTTCTCCTCCAAAACCAAAACTTTCCACTCTCTTCGACCTCTCGTCCCTCTCCCCTCTCCAAGTCTCCCTCTCTCCACAACCCAATTCGCACTCTCTCTCCTCCTCAACTCTCCTTCATCACCTCAAACCACACTCGCTCTCATAGACACCAAAACAAACCAATCCCTCACTTACTCTGACTTCATCCACCAAATCCAAACCCTCGCTTCAAACCTCCAAACCCAACTCTGTCTCGTAAAAGGCGAAACCGCTTTCGTTCTCGCTTCACCGTGTGTGCAAATCCCGGTTTTGTATTTGGCTTTGCTTTCTCTGGGTGTGATTGTTTCTCCTGCGAATCCCATTAGTACTGATTCGGAAATTTCTCGTCAAGTTGAGCTTACCAAGCCTGTGATTGCGTTTGTGAGCTTGGGGGCAGCAAATAAGGTGCCGTCGCTTCGACGCGGAACGGTTGTTGTTGATTCTGATGAATTTAAAGACATGATGGTGAATCCGAATGGGAAGGAGATAGACCCAGTTGAGGTGAATCAGTCGGAGACGGCAGCGGTTTTGTACTCTTCAGGTAATTTGATGTTAAAGATGTGTTCTTTGTTGTAGTTATAATGTAGAATTAGAAATGTGGATTAGGAGAGTTCAAGAAAAATGATATTGAAGTGTTGCCATTGTTCGTCATTTGGAAGAATTGGGTTGTCATGTTTTCTTGACGATGTTGCACTGAGTGAATGGCAATGGCGATTCGAATCAGTAAAAATTAGAGATAAAAACTTGTTCTTGGTTATATAGCCTTATAGGTTTTAAGTTCCAATTAATAAATCGCTATTTTTTCGAGTGTGATGTTTTTCCTTGGAGATTCGTGTAAGGAGTCATAGAAATATTATTTGATAGTTGGGATATTTGAAGGATATATCGTTCCTTGTCAGGTACAACCGGGCGATTTAAGGGCGTTGTGTTAACTCATAGAAACTTCATTGCTTTACTTGCCGGGTTGCATGCGGTTCGGGACAAATTGCGTGAGGAGTACCCAGGACATCCGGTTTCATTGTTTACGGTGCCATTGTTTCATGTTTTTGGGTTTTTTATGTGTGTGAGAGCGGTGGCATTGGGGGAGACAGTGGTTTTGATGGAAAGGTTTGATTTTGTTGGGATGTTGAAGGCAATTGAGACATTCCGAGTGACCTTTATGCCGGTGTCTCCGCCACTTGTGGTGGCAATGGCAAAGTTAAAGGTTGTTGATAAGTACAATCTCAGTTCGCTAATGGTAGTCGGGTGCGGTGGGGCACCACTTGGAAAGGAGGTTTCTGAGAAGTTCACTGCTCGATTACCACACGTGCAAATTGTGCAGGTAATTTAATTTACACTGCAAATCTCATGCTATGGTAATAAATTCGAATACTGAGATATGTGTCTATACTACACTCTGTCTAGGGAGAGTCTACCCAATCTCTATGGACGCCATGCATTTTTCTGAAATAAAATTTAGAAGGCTTCAGATATCCCCAAAATATGAGGATTTTGTTTTTTTATTGCAGTCTGATTGTCCTAGAGAGGCTCAATGGTGTGGTTTATGTCCTTGAGATAAACTAACATGGATTGATAAAGATAAATGTTTTACCATCAGACCCATCACCCTTTGAGACCTCTTGTTTTGGTGGTCTTTACACTAGCTTCAGCAGTTCCGGGAGATGGAGATACGTACGCATACTTACCTGGTAGCTGTACGTTTGTTCACAGCAATTGGTGGAAGTGATTTAACGAGCCGTGCACTCGTATGAATTGCGTAAATAATACAGCAGCAATAACAATGCGGAAAAATGAGACACACCTGATTATAGCCGTGACAGAGCTCTCCGCTATATGCACGTCTTTTTACAAACTGGAGGTAACCCCGGGTTCTTGGAGCTACAAGCAACTCGGGCCCGTATGTGGAAGTAGAGCCCATATGTGGAGATAATGTTACCTCCATGTACCGACTGTTGAATCCGTTTTTTGACCTGAGAGGTGGAGTTATCTTCACATACGGCAACTGTTGAAGTTGGTCTTATAGATATAGTTTTCTTAGTGATTAATTTGCTTTGCGGAATTCAAAGGAAAACCAAACAAAATTAACAAAAATGTCCTTGTTTGGTCTGTTAGGAAATTGGAAAATATATTTTGTTTTCCACATAAAGTGAAAATGGAGATTTTTTTTTCTTTAACTAATTAGGAAGTTCATTTTCCTGTTGCTCTTTCGTATACTCTTGATCCAAACTCTCAACATAGACATTTCTCGGCATCTAGAAAACAGGAAAATATGTACAAAAGAAATATGAGGATAAGAAAAATTATAGAAAATATATTGATAGAAAATCAACACCTATTGTTTGAAAATGTTCTCCCCTTTGTATCTATGCTCTTTATAATACTATAAGCTGCACATGCATGTATGCACTAGTATTTATGCAGCGAAAACTTTTCTTTAATTCTTCACAGGGATACGGCTTAACAGAGTCAACAGGAGGGGCTACGAGGATGTTAGGACATGAAGAGACCAACCGTTATGGGTCCGTTGGTCGTATCACCGAAAACATGGAAGCCAAAATAGTTGATCCTGTCACAGGGGAGGCTTTGCTCCCCAACCAACGAGGAGAGTTATGGTTGCGAGGGCCAATCATCATGAAAGGTGATCTCCCCAGTCTTTACACTCGGTTGGACTTTTCTTCCTTCAACATCTGTATATGAGAGAAAACTTTAGATAATATACTAGTTATTTTTCTGTATGATATGCTTCTTGTTATTTGTTTATCCCAGAAATCTAAGGCAGAACGGTCCGACGGTTCAAGGTTTTTGTTATGAGTTATATCAGTAGGTATTCTCGGGTTTACACTTGGAACAGTAACCGGAGTTTGGGTGACTAGTTCTTTCTGGCCCCTAGGTAATAGACATTTCCTTTAGAGGACCGGCCCAGAATAACGTTGAATTTTGAGTGTAACCTAATAACTGTGTAGTGTGTACTGTGCATATGGTTCTTACGGTGTATCAACTATCTGGTTTTATGTTTTTTTAACTATTTTGTGTTTTGGCATATGCAGATCTTACTGCGTATCAGCTATCTGGTTTTATGTTTCATGCTACACACTTCCACACGAATTATAGTAGAAGTAAATGCATATTTTGTGTTTTCCATATTCAGATAACTGGATAACATGTTTTATATTTGGTTATAATGATAGTCAATATGTATGCAGTTCTCGGGATAAAATTTATCTGGCAAACTCTTAATGTGGAAACTTGTGCTAGAAATTTGTAGGTGTACTAAGCAGGCTATAGTGTAAACTTAGTTTTTTTGTGTTTTCAAAGGCATAACATGTACTTCTACTTTATTGATTTTTTTTAGTATTTGCAGGTTATATTGGAGATGATGAGGCAACTGCTTCTACATTGACTTCAGATGGCTGGTTAAAGACTGGTGATGTTTGTTACATCGACTCTGATGGTTTCCTCTTTGTTGTTGACAGACTAAAAGAGTTGATAAAATACAAAGCTTACCAGGTACTGTTAAATCCTTTAGAATTTTATGTTGGAAGTTGTTTTTCTTCTTTTATTTTGTATCTTCTCATGAAATATAGAATTCATTGCAGGTTCCCCCAGCTGAGTTGGAACATTTGCTTCAATCCCACCCAGAAATTGCTGATGCTGCAGTAATCCCGTATGTATTTGCTAACTTTTTCCCTCCATACTTTGTTATCTGCTTTGCATGCCAGCTAAGTTCACCATTGTGTAAAAAAATGTTTGGCAACGTCATATTCTAAACCAAGCATAATATTTGCCGTATATGGATACATTATGCCTCGGCTTGGTACACCATGAATCATTGAATATTTTTTATTGGAAGTTTTTGCTAACTATCATTTTCATCTACGAGAAGAAAGCTTAGCTAATCCAACGGACAAAAAATGTCTAAATCACCAGAAATCGGTGTGATGACAAACATTTCCGGTGTACCAAAGCCTTTAATGCGGTCTTAAAGACATTCTCATCTGTTACTGAACCGCAATAATCCGACCATTTCTTCTTCTTTTTACTATTTATTTTGTTACAGTAAAGGGCCGGCATTTTGTTGTAACCACTTCGATTTTACGATGCCAAAGGTGCTAGAAAGTGAATCAAGTGATCACTCCCATTACTCTAAAAATTCCGCCTATAACCCCCAAAGTCTTTGATAAGACCAGTCGAGAAACCTTAGTGAAAAGGAGTCGTGTTCGCTTGTATAATTGAATTATAATGCAGGTCTGGTTGGATTTTTTGTTTGTTTTCAATATCTGATGACAGGTACCCTGATGATGAAGCAGGGCAGATTCCCATGGCGTTTGTTGTGAGAGGACCTGGCAGAAGTGTCAGCGAAGCGGAAGTTATGGATTTCGTAGCAAAGCAGGTAAGTTTACATTTACATAACCAAGAAAAATAGTTGGAATCCAGAATGTTTCTAATGTGTCTGGTGTGGCTTAGTGAACTCTGCATACAACAGACCGTGATGCTTATACATATATGTTGATACATATATATCTGTGTTCATAGATGGTGTAGGCTGGGTTGATTGGATAAGGATGATATTCATGGCTAGGTTATTATCCTCGTATAATATCATTTCCATCTGGACCAATTGTGTACATACGAAATATCTCATATGTAAACATTAATAATCATATTGTTAGTATATATGGTGTCACACTGTCTCAAAGTTATTCATAGAGAGCATCTTTGTGGATCATATAAACTCACGTTGTAAAATACGATACATCCACATTTATCTTGAAATATGGTCGTAATAATGTCTGAGTCTCTTATTATAAGATTTCCTGGGTGTCAAGATTTGCGACTATTGGACCTCGGATCCATCCTGGCATTTCACTTTCTAAAAACTTGAGTACGAAGCATTGGCGGTTTCGTAAAATAAATAACTTTGATATATTATCATGCTGTGTACTCCACATTCTTTTACTTCGAGCTGTGTGATATTCATAAGCTTTTTATGTCAATCTCTTTGCAGGTTGCCCCATACAAAAAGATACGCCGAGTCGCCTTCATAGATTCAATTCCAAAATCTCCTGCAGGAAAGATCTTGAGAAGAGAGCTCATAGATATTGCCCACCCCGGACATCGTGCTAGACTTTAAATCGCCAACGTTTCTGCTTAACTAAAAAATTGATAGTTAAAATTAAGAAGTCTTATAATTCAACATTTCATCGTAATAGCTTCATAATTCTCAATAAAAGGGCCTTAATATTTTTACTGCCTGATTCTCAGGCCATTTTTGGTTTTAATTCATAGTATTATCTTGCTAAGAGCTTTTATCAAGGGAGAATAGGCATTGTTAAACATATTCATTACCTAGTGGTCATAGAAAGTCCGTCTCACCTCACTGGACCCAAGAGCCATTACCCATTGTTACTTAAATAATTCAAGATCATGTTGGCATTGGTTTTCAATTTTCAAAGAGATCTTTTCTTTCTCCGTTAGTAAAGATAGGAAAACAATCTCAAGTTCAATTAAATCATTTGACATCTAGTAAATTTAGCGGATTAAACCGTTAAAGAAATGATATTTACTCATTCTTATATCACTAACAATCTACTAAGCAAAAGTGATAACATAACTAAAAATGGTAAAGCCTCATTATTCAAGTTGAGCTCCTAGTGCACGTTGTTCACTCTTCGACGGTTTTCTTATTTTATTTTAGCTTATTAAGATTAATGGCTTAACTATTGGAGTTGCTTTTATTTTAAAGTCTAATTAGATAGAGGATTAGGGTTGAGGCTTATATAAGGAGAGGGTGATGTAATTTTATTTTCCAATAACTTTCAGGTTGAGCCTTAATTTAGATTTTATTGAGTTTTGAGTTTAGTAGATAAAACCCTAATTTCAATTAGGTTTTCGTAATCTTCAAGTTTTTGCTTTCGCGACTTGATTTTACGTCAAATTGGTACCAGAGTCTAGTTCATTCCCTATGGCGCCACTAACAAACGCTCAACTCGCACGACAAGTTGTCGATTTGACCAGCAAAGTCAATGGATTCGACGAATTGTCCAAAGGGATCGACGAATTGTCCAACAAGTTCGACCGGATTATGGAGACAATTAATTCGGGTACTCTTCAAATCCCTACGCAACAGGTACCGTCGACGAATTTGCCACAAACTGTGCCTGAAAGAGATACCGAAGCCGATGAAAGCCTCGCAAAAAACCTCGACAATTTGGAAGACGTGAACCTTTTGCACTATTGTCAAACCCTGCAAACGGAGTGAACACCGGAGTTGCAGGAGCCCAATCGATCAGTTTTGGGAGAGAAACCATGTCCAAATCCTCTGCGACAATCGGCGTCGGCGCTGCAGAGATAAGTGCAAGGAAAGAGACAAATCAGCTCATGAGGTTAAACATACCACTCACCGGTGTAATAGGGGAACCTCCGATCAAATTTTTCACCGAACCCGGGGGCGGAAGTAAAAACCCTGCAGTTGGTTTTATTGTAGGTTGACGCGAGGAAGAAAGAGTTTCGTTTGGGAGATAAGAAATAACACGTGCCATGCATGTGCGTGAAAAACAGGGTTATGAGGCGAACTCAAATCTAGCCCACCTACCTGATCCACCGAACAACCACTTCACCAAGATTCAAATTTGAATTTTGAACCCATACCCCATAACCGCCAACTACTTCTCCCAAATTTAAATACGAATCAAACCCTCACCCAGAGCCAGAGCCAGAGCTAGCACATCATCCATCACCCACCCAATCATAACTATAGTTTAGGTGAGCCACTAACAACCAATTCAAGCCCAGTTCAGATGGCCCATGATCAATATGCGGCATGGACCCAAGCCCAACTCCATTATTGGAATCCAACACAAGCAACCCAACCTCTTTCTTCACCAATCAACTGTAATTTCCCTCCATACCACAACCACACCCCCTGGCCTCCATTCCCAATCACTCACCCTACCCACCTAACCCTGGCCGCTATCCCGGCAAACCACCAACCTCCTGCCACCTCCGATCAATACTACTTTCCCTCGCACATCTCCCACAATTCCCTACCCAACCCCCAACTCCAAAACACAATCCTCGTACCTCAACCTTCAGTCCCACCACTGGCACAACCTCCGCGTCAGGAAGGGTTCTTGACAGTACCACCTTTTTTTTCCAGGATCACATCCATTCTAAGGCCATGGGGCAGGGAACGGTAATGGGGCAAAGTTCCCGTTTATTGATATCGACGACGATGGGCTTAAGGCCCACCAGGGTGGAGGACAGAGTGTCCCACCAAGGGAGAGACAAACGCAGTTCAGCGGGCGAGATCGGGGACGTGGTTTTAACCCCCCGGTTGACACCCCACTACGTAAACGTCAGGAATGATGGAGACCTATGGAATCACCTCCACGAACACCCCGGTACCCGTATGCTAGTCATTACCAGGATGGCGATAATTATTATACAGAGACAAGATTTAAGAGTAAACTGTAGAGACATGGTCGAGGTACTGATATTGAGGCTCTTGCATGAGTTATTAATTAACAAACACATGATCTACATTTAAAAGTTCCAGAATTTGATGGTAAGTTTGATGCAGATTCCTTTATTGATTGGTTAGACAAAGTTGAGAAGATTTTCGCTTGTAAGTGTTATGGAGATCCGAAACAGGTAGCAATTATTGAATCACGGTTATCTAGTTATGTACTTACTTGGTGGAACAATGTACAACAGTCTCGCGGATCTTAGGGTTATCCGATAATTACCGAGTGGTCAAAGATGAGACGTAATATGAAAGAAAGATTTATTCCAATGAATTACGATCATGTCGGCTTTGGTAAGCTTCAATCCTTGAAGATGGGTCTCTCTACTATCGAGGGGTACACCAACCAATTTTATTTACTTGAGTCACGTGCTCATCTAAGTGAGACCGAGCAACAGAGAGTTAACAGGTATAAAAGTGGTCTTACCAAGAAATTCCAGGAATTACTTAGACTTCAACAAGTTTATTGTTTATCAGAGATTGTCCAGTTAGCCAAGCAGGCAAGTGACCTACTGATTATCGAGACCCGTCCAACAACTAACACTACAACAACATCAGCTAGTTTTACCAATACTGCGCCCCGTACTTTTGATTTGGGTAACTGTTATGGATGCGGGAATCCCGGGCACCAGAAACGTGATTGTCTTGCGTTTGCGAAGAAGGTTGGGTTAGTCGTAGATGCTATGCGTGAGAATGTTATAGCAACTGTTTAGCGAGTTCTACAGGACGAAGATGAGGATGGGATACATACCATATTTGAAAGCGTGTCTTCTGGAGCACCGCCTCTTCAGAAGATTTCGTGGTCGAAATCTTCTGAAGACAGAGGGTTCGATGTGGACAGCGTCTAGTGCATGTCGTCCACTCGTTGACGGTCTTCTTATTTTAGCTTATTAAAATTAAAGGCTTAACTATTGGAGTTGCTTTTATTTTAAAGTCTAATTAGATTTTAATTTGGAGAGGTAAAAACTTCTATTGTGGGAGGATTAGGGTTGAGGTCTAGGAGAAGGTAGTGTAACTTTATTTCCTTATTAAATAAAGCTTCAGGTTTAGCCTAATTTAGTTTTTATTGAGTTTTGAGTTTAGTACAGAAAATCCTAATTTTAATTAAGTTTTTGTAATCTTCAAATTTTCGTTTCCGCGACTTGGATTTTACGTCATGAAATCTTCATAACTTCCATGTCTTTCTTCAGCATCTTTACCGTAGGTCTGGTGTGAACCATATTTGTGAAGATTCGGGTGAGGGTCTTCAACAATGATCTTTGGCGTTGTCCTATCCTCGAAGTTGTTTATTCCCATCTTGTAAACTAGAGGACAACGACCACACCTGTTGAATTTCTACTGGTAAGGGTATCCGGATTTCAAGTTTTCCTCAGCAAAGTAAATGCAGTTTCGCTTGAGTTTTAGGTAGTCCGATGCTAAGAGACAAATAGAAGAATTAGAGCCAATAAATAAAGCATGTTCGCCACAACTGGACAGCTGATGCCACACTCCTTTGTATGAAAATTCATCTTGTAGACTCGGGGAAAGGTTTCAACTGGCCAAGAAGTCTCTCGCAAGACCATGTGAAGATCCCCAGATATATTAACAAGATGTATGTTAGAATAGCGGCTTAACTTAAAATTCTTGAGAGGTGATGAAAACTTTGATGTGAAGAAAACTTTGATGTGGAGGGGCGAGGGTTGTTAACATCACAAACGAAAAGAGCCAAAAGACTACCATAATTATCAACGGGTAGAAGTTATCAGCAATATAAATTACGTCTACATAATCTGTTTGATATGGATTTCTCAAATAAGTCCAAGTTTTGTTGCCACGCCTAACAAATCCAATTTTGTGGGATCGAATATCAGATACCAAGCATTCCTTTCGTGTTCTCCGTTGAGTTTATCGTCGCAGGCTACCGAGTGTAAAGATAAGCTCGGTGAAAAAAAACGCATGGTTCTTTTAATCTTACGAGTGTTGGGAAGTCGTATTTCGTATTTTGGCACGGGTTATCGGATTTAATAAATAGATGCTGCTAATTTTACCTCTAACGATCAACCAGCCATGGGGAGAAACCCAACACTTCATTCCCATAGCCATGGGCAACTGAAGATTGAAAGACTTCTCATCCGAAAGACTGAAAACGCCATAGCTACCACTAGTGTCCCTAAACTCCCTCGAGCTTATAAGCCAAGGAATTTGGGAGAGGACCCCAGCATAAAGGCTTTTATTTTTTCTAATCTCTCGCCAAGAAGGACAGACTACCCCAAAGTTTAGAAAGTCGTGGAGATCATGAGCTAATAGACGTTTCGCAACGAGAACAAGGATATCATCTTGGAGTTGAGACCAGTTCACCGTTGATGTATGAGTTGTCTTCTGTTTCTTTCCACTTCGTGCCATAGAGATATAAATTTGCTGTGTTAACAACAGCTCAATTAGTTTTAGAGTGATCCAAACTTAGATTGCCTAAGAGAGAGAGAGAAACCTTTGAAACTTGAGTTTAGAGTAAAGTTTTTTTTATTATTGGTAAACCATATTTACTAAAAGAAAAGAGGTACAAAAGTGGTCCCATCACTCCTGAGCGGCTTCTGAAGCCAAGGCTTCAGGCGGGCAGCCAAACCAAGAAAAACATACATTATCGCCCGTGGGCCTACCTGTTATACAATGTGCTATAGAGTTAGCGCTCCGAGGCGCATAGTTAATACAAATAACACCAAAATGTTTAAACAACGCTAAAGCATCATGCAAAATCGCTTTAGAAGACCAAGAAATGGATGCAGCGCCCGTCTGACAAAAGGAAGAAATTGCCTCGGCATCCGTTTCAACTGTAACCCGATCTAAGCCTTGCTCTCAAGCCCAGCAAACACCACCCAGAACCGCTAATGCTTCACCTTCTTCGCTGCTCGTAAATCTACAAGAAGACTTCGGGCTGCAACAAAGGTATTATGAGCATCACGGATAACAAAACCAATGTGATTATAAAATTTATCTTTACAGTAAGAGGCATCAACATTTATTTTGGCTCATCCATGAGCTGGGGGAACCCAATAAACCTTGATATTCAAACGGTGCAGACGAGAAAACGGTTCATCATATAAAATTTTATTAATGGTCTCCGAAAGCCGAGTCGGATCCACTCTAGTCATTTGAAAGACCCATGCACATCGGGCCTTCCAAATTAACCAGTAGAGAGAGCAAACTATCCTAGTCTAGACATCCCTATCAAGGGGCCACACCAAGGGTGGCTCAAGCCACATTGTAATCCACTCTAAAGAGGAGAGGTGTTCAAACTTGTGAGTCAACACTCCAAACGACATGTCAAACCACACCGCCCTCGTAAAGGGACAACCAAGAAGAAAATGATAGAGGGTCTCCTCAGAGGCCGAGCAAAGGGGGCAAGATATATTGATTAACGCTAACCGTTCCCCATTCTTAGCCCTACAGGGTACCAGGTCCCGAAGGCATTTCCAGGCAAATAACTGGGCCCGAGGATTCGCCTTATTATGGCAGACTTTCAACAAGAGAGAGGGTGGACCCATCACTAGATTGACCTCAGTATCCGCTAAAATCACACGATAAGCAGATTTGATCAAAAAAAATTCCATCCTTAGATGGGTACCATTTTAACTCATCCTCCTCACCTTCCTGAAGAATGAAGACCTGAGATATCAGATTGGCAGACTCATCATCACACCAATATAAAAGCTCGTTCCTACGCCAGGTACGCCTAATGGGGTCAATAAAGTGACTAACCCATAGAGGACGGTCTTCCATATGGGTACCCTCCCTGGGGGTAGGTCTCCAGTCGGCCATCGCCGACATCCAGTAATCAGATCATAAACGAATCTGGGTACCCGTACGAATCTGCCAACAAGAGTGGGCGTTCATGTTTCCAATCGCGGCCTGGATACTTCTCCAAGTCCAGGATGCATCCGCTTTAGGGGGAGCCTGCAGAATATTACAACTCTGGAAGTATTTGGCCTTTAGGACTTGTCCCCAAAGGTCATCCAGTTTTTTATGAAGGCGCCAGACCAGCTTAGAGAGATGTGCTTTGTTCGTATTCTCCGCCTCTCGAATCCCAAGACCTTCCTCCCTTTTCGGCCGACAAATCTCCTTCTATTTCTTAAGATACAAGGGCTTCTTTGCCTCCTTCCTCTTGCCCCCCAGAAATCTCCTTGAAGGCCGTTGATAGTTTTGCAGATAGATTTGGGTAAGGTAAAACATGACATTTGATACGCTGGAATAGCCAAAGTCACCGATTTAATAAGGACCGTGCGGCCAGCTTGGGACAAAATTTTACCTTTCCAAGTTTGAAGACGACTCGAGATATGATTACAAATGCGATGGAATATCTGAGCCTTAGACCGGGCAAAAAAAAAATGGTCCCAAGGTAACGTTCATCAGGAGGCATCATCTTCACTTTAAGAAGGCGGGCGATAAGGCGACCAAAGTGTAGAGGAAGGTTTTTGCTAAAGAAAATGCCAGATTTCCCCAGATTCAATTGCTGCCCAGTGGCACGACAGAAGTCATCGAGGGTGTTCTTAACTTCGTTCACTTCGTCGCGGTCTGCCTGGCAGAAAATGAGGTAGTCGTCGGCAAACAGCAAGTGAGAGACAGAGGGGGCCCGTCGTGAGACCTTGATGCCATAGATTTTTTTTGCTAGCTCTTTCATCCCCAGAGCATGCGACAGCCCCTCCATTAAAATAATGAAAAGAAAGAGAGACAGGGGGTCTCCCTTTCTCAGCCCCCTAGTCGGCATCAGAAAACCATGGGCAACCACATTAATCAGGACAGAGTATCTAACCGTTGAAATGCATTGCTCAATCCAGTGGCACCATTGAGGGATAAAGCCCAGGGCTTCCAGTATTTGAATCAGAGTACTCCATTCAATTCGATTATACGCTTTAGACATATCCAATTTTATACCTATCAGACCCGACCGACCTTGTTTCCTCTTTATCGTGTTTCATGGGCAACCAATACGTTATCCGAAATTTGTCGCCCTTGCACGAAATCCCCTTGAAAAGGGGAGATAATCTTATCAAGGAAAGGTTTGAGACGAGTAGACAAGATTTTGGAGATAATTTTATAGGTCACATTACAGAGGCTGATCAGACAGAAATCCTGAGGGTGGGATTTAGCAGCATTTTTTAGAATCATAACCACATGGGTGGCATTGATAAACATAGGCATAAATCCCGAAGAAATGAAGGAGGTAACGAGGTTACAAATATCTGGTCCAACAATGTCCCACGATTGTTGGAAGAACAACGCAGGGAAACCATCCGGGCCGAGAGCTTTGTGGAGTCCAATGCTCTCAAGCGCCGCCTTGATCTCCTCAGGCGTGACTCCCCGAACAAGAGCAAGATTATCCTCCTCTATAATACACGGGGAAAAAGTACGAAGGAAAGCTGGAATTCCTTCAGGAAAAGACGTCTGATAATTCGTATCCAAATTTCAGAGAAAAATATTTCCAATTTCCACTTGATCCGAAATCTAGAGGCCAGGCGCATTTTTAATCCAGTCAATGGAATTTATTTTCCACCGCGCCAGGGTTTGCATATGAAAGAATTTTGAATTCTGATCTCCCTCAGCCAACCACGAAATACATGATTTTTGACACCAGAACATCTCCTCTCTCATATAGATTTTATCCAACTCGGCCAAAAGGGATTTTTCACGAAAATCAACAACTTCATTTGTAGGGACCTAACTTCGTTCGGATGGGAAGTTGGTTCTTACACCGTAGAATCAATCCTCAGTCAAAGGAGACAAGCAATTGACCTAAAGTAAGATCTAACTATAGACAAATACTTGCGTAGAGGCCCGAATGTGACTCTCTACGACCTCTGATAAGGATTTTTTAAGACAGATTGCATTACTGAAGAATAAATAATAGGGTTTGAGTACAGAGTATCTGGGTGGTTGAAGGTAAAATGCAAGGGGTTGGAGGTGATCTTTCTAACCCCTTCTTGGCTTCCCCTTTCCTCCATTTATAAAGATACAGGGAGCTGAGTCACCAACAGTGGGTCAGGATTACGTGATTACTGTCAGGAAATCCCGGCGAGTTATGGGCGCCGGTCATGTTGGTACTGTCACTGCAACATTTATTGGTAATCTCTCTGAACAACGCGGTGGTTGGACCTGTCACTGTAGCTGCACGGGCCAATCAATGCGCTGTCTAATCTGATGAGGTGATTGTCTGTCTTATTTTGCTTTGATCGTGTGTTAGTAAGGTCAAAGGATTTATACTGTAGTATGTTCATCCGTTCTCGAAGCTTTGTCTGATATCGAAGCTTCGTCTTCGGGGGATCTCTGGGGAGTCTATTTTAGGGATTGAGTGGTCTTGTATCGAGTAGGCTATGAAGTAGGCTTCGACTGTCAGTCGAAGGCTACGAGTAGGCTACTACATTCACCCCCTCTCTGCGAAGGTCCTGAAGCCAGGTGGAGGTGTTCGCTGAGAAAACTGTTTGGTCTTGGAATTTAAGCTGTTTGACTGTTGGTTTCCGGGTAGGTATTAAAAGAGGGTTTTTAAGAGGTGTGGGTGGTTATAGGGTAATAAATGTATTGAAGGCTATAAGTAGGGGTTATTGTGGAGGTATATTGTATCCTCTCTCATTTGCAATAGTCTTCTGCTCTTTCTTAATATTCTGAACATCTGAATGGATACCACGCCGAACACGCATTATAAGAAGAGGATGGGCTTCGCTCGCGACCGTCGAGTGGGGCGGAAGATGGCGAAACTTCATATGAAGTTTTTTGGCCAGTATGATCTAAACTGGGACATGCCAGACCTTGTGGGGGTAAGACCTGAGGAATTCATCAATGGTGAACCTTATGCCTATCTATGGGGACAACTGAGGCTTCATTTTATGACAGCTGAGAGGTGTTATCTCTTTCTGATCGCTCTGGCCAAAAGTCTCATTTTTGCGGAGGAGATCATCGAGGAGCGAAATGTGGTAAGCGGAGCTGGTCCTTCCGAAAATGGGGCTTCAGGTTAATGTGGTGAATGTTTTGCAATTTTGTAGATTTTTGATTTGTTATGTGGGTATTTTTTTGTTTTTGGAGTGGTAGTAGAAATGTAGTTTGTTTGTTTGATCGGGTGCTTGGAATGGGTAAAATATTTTATGCATACTTGTATTGCTGTATCTGATAGATAATGTAGATGAATGCGGATGATTACTCTTATAGGCGTGAGGTATAATGATATGCTCGAGGGTAATGATGATCGAATGCTCGACGTTGGAGGTGTGCTCGACTAGGAGTTCTCGGGAATGAGGTTTGAATGCAGGTACCGATGAATCAGTTACATCTGGGAAGTTGGAATGTTTGTTTGCTGACTTTTTGAGGTTGGGAATTGAAGGTTGCCATTAATTCGGTTAGGGAAGAGGGAAAGTTGTGGTGGGCTTGTAAGTATAAAAGGGGATAGTTTGGAGGGAATTTCTTCATCTGTTTTACAAATTTCTCTTCATCTACTGCTTTGTTTGTTGATCGACATGGCTGAAAATGTACTGGTTCAAGGAGATCAGGCGGCGGTGAGGGCCAGGAGGATCCAGGTGCCCTTGCTGGGTCTTCAACAGAGGTTAAAAATAGAGGAGGATATTGATGCTGAAATGCCAGACATTTTTGAAGCGGAACCTGGGGCACCACTCTATGACATGCCCTTCGCGTACTGATGGGGAATTGTACAGATGATGGGGCCGTTTCCTGGCCATCGGTTGTCTCTTCTCACAGGCTTTACGGAGGATATAGTGGACCAGGAGGATGAAGATGCAGCGGCCGTTGTTGAAGAAAAGCAATCCGCCAACAAATAAGGTTCTCTTTTGTATGTTTTCTTGTTGTTGCTTTTCTGTTTTCTTCCTCCTTTTCTCTTCTCTCCCTTTTTTTTGAATGGAGCCTGTAATGTTGTCTGAGTTGCTAAATGAAAATGTTTTTTGTTGATAACTTGCTTTGTCGAACTGTGGATAATAGTAATATAATCTGAATTGTAATTTGAGGTACTGAAGTGGTAATACAATTGTTGAAATGTATTGTTTGTGTTGTTCGAAGATAAAAATGAATTTGTCGAAGTGAAAGGTAAACTGTGCCGAAGCTGAAAAGTTTATCTGTAAGCATGAGATTTTTGAATGGTCGAAGTTTATGACTGTATTTGGTCGAAGGGCCGAAACTTTTGAGTTTAAGGACGTGTTAGATGTCGAAGGCCGATATATTAAATAAGTTTATTTGAGGCTATCTGCTGCGGATTGTTCGAGACGTGAAGTGGTCGAGTACTCGAGTTCAGGGATTGTGTTGACGGCTATGCTGGATTTGACTAGTCGTTCTGATAGCCCAGACGGCTGGTCTGTCAGACTGGTACGGGCGCCTGGGGCAGTGTGCAAAAAGTAATGATGATATTTTTCTCGTATGATGGAAAAGATTATGATGTGACTGTTTGGACTTGGTTGTTTAGCTTCGAGTGGGGGAGAAAAAGGTTCGAGAAGCTTCAGCTTTTACAGGTAGTTAAAAGTGAGGGTGCTATTTGCACGTGAGAGGTACGAAGGGTATATTGGTCAAAACAAATTGTAGCCAAAAAGTCAGGTAGTGGGGTCGTGGTAATGATAGTGGTTAGAAAATCGAGGCGGTTTTGGGTTTTTCGAAAGATATATAAGAGGGAGAAGAATAATTACTGTATTGTTTTACTGTGAGAATCAAATAGTGGAGAGAAGGGAATGTACGCCATTTCACACTTGGGAGTTCTTGTTATACTTGCTGGTTTGGCTCTGCTGATTCGAGGGTAGTGCTACTAACCACTGGTAAGTCGCTTGATCTCTGCTGCTTGTACTTTGTTTTCTCTTATGAGAATGTAGGTAGGGCAGTCTGTGTTTTGGTTTTAGAGGTTATTTTTGAGGGTAAAAAGACTTGAGGGATTTGGGTTTTGACCCATTTTGGGGTTTGAGGAGTTTTGGAGGGGGTACTGGGCCTGAGATTGAGGTTGTGATGAATAATTGGGGGGGGATGGACATGATAGGAGTGATAGGTGCGGGATTGTCAAATTTTCCACTCTAATTGTATGCATCTTCTTCTGTAGGCTAAAATGCTTAATCGTCGAGCTTCGAGACGGAGACTGATAGATGAGGAGTTTAAAGAATTCAAAGCTAGTATCTCTGGTTGAGCCCCAATGGATGAGGGCAGTGATGTAGAAGTGTTAAATATTGTAACTGAGGCTCCATTATCTATGGTTCTACCAGCTGAGGAGGTTCCAATATCGAGGCGACGAAGGACGATAGTTACCAAAGATAGTGATGAAGAGGAAACCGTATGGGGGGAGGGGGGTAATGTAGGGCCTTTAGGAGATAAGGTACAGAGTAAAGACAGTGGGGATTCGACTGAGTCAGATAGGGTCGAAAGTGTCGTTTCAGCTCTAGATAGGATTAGATTAGATCGGTTTTCCGCCAAGTTAGAATTCTCAAAGTTGGGGGTGTATCTGAGTGTTGCGAGGGCAGGGTTGACCTTCAAGTCGGACCCTGGGGAAGGGATTTTGGCTTATAGAGGCCAAATTTGATTGGGACTGGAGTTTTCTCTTCGAAGACTGGTGAAAGAAGTGTTGAATTTCTGGGGGGTAGCTCCGGTACAAATGAACAGTAATTTTTATGAGATGATGAGGGTTGTAGAGGGGATCAATGTAAAACTGGCTAGTGAGGGTCGAAGTTTGATTAAGTGGTTTGACATTATCACCTTTTACTCGAGGAAGGCTAGTCAGAACCTGGGGACTAATCACATCCAATGTCACCCAGAGAAATCTTGGTTCTTTGACCTGTGCTTGACATGCCCAGGGTGGAATAAAGATTTACTAATAGTAAGGGATAACTATTAGAATGTAGATAAAGATGACCCGTATAAATTACATCATAGGGTATATAATGAAAGTAAGTTTACTGTCGAAGGGTTTGTTGTTGATGTGTATCTGAAATAAGTGATAGCTGTGTTTTTATTTTACTTTGCAGGTCTGAAGAGTTCGTCTTGGGATAATCTGGTAAATTATATTGATACTCTGCTCGAGGCTAGTGAAGACTGGGTAAATTCTGTGTTTGACAGTCTCTAAATCAAAAGGCAAAGGAGGAAGAAGGCAGATTCCCTGCTTTGAGATGTACCCGCTAAGCCAAAGCTACCAAAGAGAAATAGAGGTAAAGGTATTTTGAAGGGGCCAAAAGAGATGGGAGGGGAGGAGTTGCCAAGGAACTACTAGTTTGTACCGAGATCGCGTAGGGGATCAAAGCAAGCAGCGCCAGTGCCCGAAGTGGCAGGAGAGGTATCAAAGTTAAGGCTGAGGCCGGTAGCAACTCAAACTGAGAAGGGGAAAGCCCGATAGTCCCCGAAGGTTCGAAGGTGCAACAATTGAAGGTTGGCCAATGCAAGAGGCGTAAGGTGCTCGGGGAGGATGATACCCTGGATGAAGATGAAGAGATGACGAAGGCTGAACGACAGGAGCAGGCTGTGGCAAAGCAGGCTTCGATGGTCAAGCTCTGGGAAGATGACCCAGACGAGGCTTCGAAGGAGATAAAGAAGCACATGTTTCAGGTAACTATATGCGGCTTGCTGTTGTGGTAGTTTGAGATTTCTTGAAAATTCTTCAAGTTTTGAGTTGCACTGATTTCTTGAAAATTTTAGCAGACGGATGCTTGGGTACAAACTTGCAGCAAGGCGATGAAGTCAGTAAAGGTGAAATTGAAGCAAGCAAAGGACAATCTGAATCTTTCTCATGGAAAAGAGGCATCACTGGTGTCTGAAGTCAAGAAGTTGAAGCAAGATCTGAGCGTGCTTACCGACTCTTATGACGAGAGGCTTGAGTTGCAGAGGTCGAGGCTAGAGCGAGAGTGGTATGCGAAGCTTGTGGCGTGTGAGAGGGAGAAAGCGGTATAGAAGGTAAATTTTCAGCGGCAGTATGATGGCGAATGCAAGGTAAAGGTTAAGTTGAAAAACTTTATAGATGATAAGGGGTATGACCCCGAGACATTGGAACCTTATTCTGTGTCTCCCGAGCTTGTTGAAGGGGATGATTTATAGATGAAGGGAGGAGAGGCGAACAGTGTTGAAGAAGCAGTTGGAAGTATTGGGGGTGGTGCAGATACTTCTCTTGTTGGAGTACCCATTGGTTGAACTGCTGATGGTTTGGTCGTCGAAGGTTCGAATGAAGCTGCTGGGGGATTTTTGGAGCAAGAAGGTGTAACCACGCCGATATGAGGTACTTGGGATTGGGGTTACATGTCTTCTTCTGCTGAGTATAATGTTGAGTTGTAATATGTTGAACGATGTTGTTATTTTATGTTGGTCTCTGAACTCGGTAGTTTGTTTGTGCTTTTATTATCTATTGAACTTTTAAAGTTGATGCTGAACATATTAATGTGTATTTTCTGAACATACTGACTCTGAACTTCTGATTTGATATCTGATTTGCTGATGGATTGTGTAATCATGCTCTGACTTTGAGTTATTAGAATCTGAATTCACATTCTGTTGATTTTGCTTGTTTTGGACTCTTGATGATTGGTCTTTGAATTATACTGCAACTGTTCTTCTGATGGATAATATGTTGAATGTGCTCTGCATTTGATAGAATTGTAGATAGTAATTTTGTATACGGTTTCTGGAGAAATTGGATATGTTTGAATGACTGTAGTGTGATCATAACCTGAGCGGTGCCGAAGATATATAAATCGAACACTGAATGTTTTGCTAGGCATCGAAGGCCGAGGCCACAGCAATGTTAAAATTTTTAAAAAAATTTGGGTCGTCTCCGAGTATCAGTCGAGCCGATGGGACGTGATACCTAGAGAAATCCCGAATATTTACTTGACTTCGAAGGCCTAAGCCACAACGAAGCAATATCTGATCGCCTCCAACGCATTCCCGAGGGTATGGTCTTTCAACCATCCTTGCCCCTCGAGTCTGCTCGAATGTTGGAAACTTGAGCAATTCAAGGTCACCCCCAAGTACCAGTCGGGGCGAGGGTGGACATGATGCCCGGGGTAAACCAAGAAAAGGACTGGACTTCGACGGTTTTAGAGCCTGGAGGAAGTATATCTGATCGCCCCCAATGCATCCCCGAGGGTCTGGTCTTTCGACCATCTTTACCCCTCGAGTTTGCTCAAAATTGGAGATTTAACCAATTCAAGGTCGCCCCCAAGTATCAGTCGGGGCGGGGTGGACATGATACCTAGGGCCAATCAAGAAAAGGACTGGACTTTGAAGGCCTAATCCACAACGAAGCAATATCTAATCGCCCCTAATGTATCCCCGAGGGTTTGGCCTTTCGACCATTCTTGCCCCTCGAGTTTGCTCGACGTTGGGAGCTTGAAAAATCTTGAGATTACCTTCAAGTATCAGTCAGGTCGAAGGTTGACATGATAGCTGAGTTAAATCCAGAGACTCAAAATAAAATAGGAGACGAAGTAAGGGTTGAAACACTTGTTTATTCAATATTCTCGATTACATCAGTTGTACATGGTTGGAAATATGGCCTGTTATAGGAGACCAGCTGTATTGTATTTCAGAGGTTTGGTAGAGGCTTTTCATCTTCTGCCATTAAGTAATAAGAACCCTTATCTGTTTTATCGTAGACAACATATGGTTATTCCCAAGATTTGGCTAACTTGCCGACATTTTGAGGTTTTGAAGATTGATTGACACGTCGAAGTACTAGATCTCCAATGTTGAAACTCCGTGGTCGAACTCTTTTGTTGTAGGATTTTTGAAGTGATGTATGGTACCGGCCAAGGTTGGCGATAGCTCGATCTCTGGTTTCATCGATCCATAACATGTTGCATACGAGTTCGAGCTCATTATCTTCGTCTGGAAGGTTGGGGTCTCGAGTGGGTACTTCAAATTGGGTTGGTAATACACCTTCGGCTCTATATGTTAGGAGGAAGGGGGTGCATCCTGTGGATTTTCTTGGGGTTGTGCGATAGGCCTAGAGGTAATGTTGTAACTCTTAAACCCATCGTTCTTTCTTTGTGTCGACTATCTTCTTAAGACCATCGACGATGGTTTTGTTAATTGCATCGACTTGACCGTTGCCCTGGGATAGTAAGGTGTGGAGGGTGAAAGGATGATGTTGTATTTTTTGTAGAAGTTTTTGACTCTGTTGCCAACGAATTAGGGACCATTGTCGCATCGAATCATGTGGGGACAGCCGAAGCGAGTGATAATGTTTTCCCATAAATATTTGAGAACTTCTTCTTCTCTGGTTTGGCATAGAGGTATCGCTTCGACCCATTTTGTGAAGTAATCGGTTGCGACGATGATGTTTTCTCTACTACCCGAGGCTTTTGGGAAGGGTCTAATGAGATCGATGGCCCATTTTTTGAATGGCCAGGAAACTTGACTGAAGTGGAGGTCTTGAGAGGGGCAATGGATGTCATGAACGTGACGCTGGCATTTGTCACAGTGTTTTGCGTAGTCTGAAGCTTGTTTTTTCATACCGGGCCAAAATAATCCTTGGGTAACAGCTCGAAGGGCCATAAAATGACCAGCAGTATGAGCACCGCAGGTTCCTTCATGAAGTTCGGCTAAGGTTTGAGAGGCTTCGGCTTGGGATATCCATCGAAGAAGGATGCCATTTGAGAATTTTCGATGTAGTTAGATTTGTGGATAGTATATCTACGACAGTTTTCTAGCAAAGAGTGTTTGGCTTTGGTATCATCTGGGAGAGTAACATTGTTGAAGTAGTGAAGAAACGGTGTTCGCCAATCATCTGGATGGTGACTCTCGCCCCCAGTATTGATGGTATTGATTTCCATCTGGTCGATACTTGTGCATTCGAGTACTTCGATATGGAGTGTCCGAGATTCTGATTATCTGAGCATAGCTGCTATGTAGGTGAGGGCATATGCATGTCTATTTTCTCCTTGAGGGTAATGTGTGATTGTGAATTTTTTGGGGAACCGGTCCATACGCTTTCGCACAAAAAGAGCGTAGTCAACCATGCGACCGTTAGCTTGGTTTTCTCCTGCGTAATGTCTCTGAACAAGTTGGGAATCTTTAAAGACTGTAAGTTTCAGAATGCCGAGGTCAAGTGCGAGGTCGAGGCCGTGTATCAAGGCTCCATACTCTGCTTCGTTATTGGAACATTCGAAGGCAAGTTTGATAGCTTTCTCTATGCGATCATTAGTGGGTGTTACCAATACAATACCAATTCTTGAGCCATTAGGTCCTGCTGATCCGTCTGTGAATAAACGTCAGCCAGTGAGAGGGTCCCAGGGGTCTAGTATTTCGGGTTGATCTTTTGATAAATCATCTTCGTGTTCTTCCCAGTCGACATCTTAGACCGGGAAGTCAGCTAGAAAGTCTGCTACTGCTTGGCCTTTATGGGATATTTGCTTCTCAAAGGTAATGTCGTGTTTAGCAAGGTATACGGACCACTATTACACTCGTCTGAATTTTTCTTTTTTGCTAAGTACCTCTCGAAGGGGATAACTGGTAATATCACGGATGGGATGAGCCTAAAAATATGGTTTGAGCTTACGGGCTGAATAGACAAGTGTGAGGAGTAAACACCCAAGTTTTGAATATCGAGTTTCTGCGGGGGTTAGGGTTTTGCTAAAGAAATATACAGGTTTTTTTATATTGGAATCAAGTCGAATGAGCACTGAACTAAGAGAGGTTTCTGTGGTAGCAAGATAAGTTTTGAGTTCAAGGAAGGCTTGTTCGCACTCAGGGGTCCAGTTGATCTTGGGATTGTTTTACTTTTTTTCTTTATAGACGCCTAGATCGCGTAGGAGGGAAAAGGGCCAGGCACATCGATCTGGGGATTTAGAAATAAAACGATTGAGGGTTGCTATCTTGCCTACCACTTTTTGGATGTCTTTCTTGGTTTGGGACGAAGACATGTCTCTGAGGGCTCGAATGTGGGTGAGGTCAATCTCTATCCCGAGTTTACTGATAAGGTGACCCAAATTTTTTTTGGATGACATGCCAAATTGGCACTTGTTTGGGTTGAGTTTCATATTATACGTGCAAAGTATCGAGAAGATTTCTGAGAGGTCTTGGATATGGGTGCTTTTCTAAAGGATTTTGCATAGCATATCGTCGATATAGACTTCGACAGATTTTCCAAGCAATGGCTTGAACATGGTTGTGACAAGGCGTTGGTAGGTGGCACCGACATTTAAACAATAAAGGCCTTGTTTAGTTATAAATGAAGTTTTAAGTTGATCTTCAGGGAGGAGGGGTACCCGCCTGATACCCGCCTGATACCCGAAGCCGCGTCTATCATAGATAGTCGCTCATGCCCAACAGTGGCATCGAGGAGTGCTGAGATAGTTGGGAGGGGGAAACTGTCCTTTGGTGTATACTTGTTGAGGTCTGTGAAGTCGACGCAGTTATGGATCTTGCCATTCTTCTTAGAAACTGCTACAATGTTTGATATCTAGTCTGCGTACTTTACTTCTTTGATAAAGCCTGCGGCTATAAGCTTGTCTATTTCAATGTTCACGGCATCTCGAAGTCGTGGTGCCAGGGTAGGCCTCTTTTGTTTTACTGCTGATGAATGAGGGATGAGATCAAGGTGATGGTAGGCCAGGTTGGGGTCGACACCAGACATCTCTTGAAATGTCTAGGCGAAGATGTCTTTGTTTGCTCGAAGAAACTCGGAAAGTTTGAGGTGCTCGGACTCATTGAGGAAGGTTCTGATAAATGTACCTTGACTGGGACCGTCGAGTTCGATATAAACAATGGGTTCGATAGATGGGGTGGTATCTGTCGAAGTCGAAGGGATAGAAAGATACTGTGATTGTTATGGGCGGCTGACAAGTTTTTGAATTTGGTTGATCTCTGGGTGCTCGCATGAGCGGGCAAGGCATTGAGAGCCTTTCAAATTCTAAGTACCCTCGTGATTGCTGAATCAAAGGGTCTGATGGTAGGTTGAAGGTATAGTTCGCATGGCATGAAGCCAATCTCGTCCGAGTATACCGAGGTATTCAGACTTCTTGTCAATGGCAATGAAGTTAGCTTGAAGGGTAATAGGGCCTGTAGTGACGGGTACGCTGATACGGCCAACAACGGCTTCTGTTGATCCATTGAAACCTTTTAGTTTGATGTTGGCAGCGGTTATGAGGTCTGTTTTATTCATGGTTGGGATTGTTTGGAGAAAGAGGACATCAGCTGCGCTCCCAGTATCTACGAGCATTGTATGGAGGACGAGGTTCTCGATCGTAATCATGATGACTAATGGATCAGAATGGGGGAAACAAATGTGTGAAGTGTCACAGTCGATGAAAGAAATACCTTCGAGTCGAGGGTGACGGCTTGATTATGGCAGAAGCGTAAGAAATTTCTCCTGATAGGTGAGTTTGTAACATTCTTCAATGCGTTTTCGTTTGCTCTTGGAATGTCCACTGTCTATGTTGTTGACTTCGATAAGCTTGACTCTATAGATGTGCACCTCAGCCGGGTCAGTAGTAAGGGTGAATAGAGATTTGAGGTAGGACCCATCGAGGTAGCTTGGAAGATCAGCAATATACTGGTGCAAACGTCCTACTCTGAAGATAAGTTTGAGAGAGCGCTGAAGGGCGAAACATTTATTGGTATGGTAACAGTTGCACTTTTGGTTGGCGCAGTAAGATTCGCATGGTCTGACTTCGATGGGGAAAGGTATGTGCCAAATGGGGTCTACCTGTATGTGTGGTAGAAGTGTGCTGAGAGGGCAGTGAGTGTAGGCAAAATAGGCCTTGGTCGCTTCTTGCGAGCTTCGGTGCTGTTATCAATGTTGGGGTGTTTGTGGCTCTCAGTTTCCTGTGAGACAGGAGCGATCAGGGGTATGGGAGCAGAGTGAGGGTGTTGCCGAGGTTTATGAAAGTTTACTGTTTGCGAAGGCTGGCTCTGTTTGTGGGACTCTTGAAGGTGCTCGAGATCGATATAACAATTGACCTTTGAGAGCATCTCTTCGAGTGTTTTTGGTTTGTGGATGACTGGGTGCTCTTTTACTCGGCTGTGGTCGGGCAGGGCATTCGAATATGCCAAAGTAGCATTCGAGCAGTTGAGATTTTTTATTTTCCGAGATTTTTCAAGGAATCTTTTGGTGAAGGCTTCGAGGGTCTCACTGCCAGATTTTCTGAAATTGAAAAGAGCGTCAACTCTGACCTCTCTGTCTTTGTTGAAGGCAAACTGGGCGATAAAAAGATGTGAAAGTTGCTTGAAGTTATGAATTGAGCCATTTGGGAGATTGTAGCACCATCAAAGGGGGATATCGGTAAGGCTCGTTGGAAAAGGCGACATTATAGGTAGTCAGCCGTGGAGTAGAGGCTCAGGGAGTTTTGAAATTCGGGGATGTGGGATTTGGGGTCTGTGTTACGATATTTGCTGAGTTTGGGGGCACGAAAGTTAGAGGGTATTTCGATAGCCAAAATTTTGGGGCAGATCGGGATATTGAGGCGGCTCCAGGAGTTTGTGACGGCGCTCGTGCTAACGTGAACGACGGGTTGTATTTTGTGGTCAAAGTCTTGTTGTGTAACATATGCAGGATGTGGGGGAGATTGATGAATTCAAAGGTTGTGAGGCCGAGAGTGTGATATAAAATCAGCACTGTGTTCGCCGAGCCGTTCCAGAGCAGGACGGCGTCTAGGGTTTTTGGAGGAGCAGAGGGTTGAGTTAGAAGAGTCTTCTGTAGGGTGAATCCTGAGGTAAATGGAGCCGGTTGGGGGAATAATGCGGTGAAAGCCTTCGACACTGGTGTGAACGGGGGGTATCTCGAGGTTTGGTGAAGGCCATAAGCGGGCGCGAGCAGAGACGGGCGATGGGTCTGGTACCAGGGACGGGCGCGCAGGTTCCAAGGGCTGTAATCTCTGTAGCTCTCAGACGGTGTTGCGCAGTTCGTCGATTGCTCTGTTATGTCTATTTTCATCATCCAAGCGGCAATTTCGCTCAGTTTCCAGTATCACGCGGTGGTTTTCACGCTCCTGGTTTAGTTGGTTCGGGTGGCGCTCCTCTGCTTAAGCGACTTATTAAAATAATAAGGCTATTTGGGAAGCTACTCCGTCAATGGAGTTGCCTGCCTGGGTGGAGTTGGAGAGGCGTGTGGGTGCCATTGAGGATAATTTACTGAAGTGGAAAACACAAGGAGGGTAAAAAGGAAGGGAGATTGGTAGGGTGGGAAGCACAGACGGCGCCAATTGTAGGGACCTAACTTCGTTCGTATGGGAAGTTGGTTCTTACAATGTATAATCAATCCTCAATCAAAGGAGACAAGCAATTGACCTAAAGTAAGATCTAACTATAGACAAATACTTGCGTAGAGGCCCGAATGTGACTCTCTACGACCTCTGATAAAGATTTTTTTAAGACAAATTATATTACTGAAGAATAAATAATAGGGTTTGAGTATAGAGTATCTGGGTGGTCGAAGGTAAAATACAAGGGATTGGAGATGATCTTTATAACCCCTTCTTGGCTTCCCCTCTTCTCCATTTATAGAGATATGGGGAGCTGGGTCACCAAGAGTGGGTCAGGATTACATGATTACTGTCAGGAAATTCCGACGAGTTATGGGCACCGGTCATGTCGGTATTGTCACTGCAACATTTATTGGTAATGTCTCTGAATGGCGCGGTGGTTGGACCTGTCACTGTAGCTGTACGGGCCAATCAATGCGCCGTCTAATCTGATGAGGTGATTGCCTGTCTTATCTTGCTTCGATCGTGTGTTAGTAAGGTCGAAGGATTTCTGTTGTAGTATGTTCATCCATTCTCGAAGCTTTGTCTGATGTCGAAGCTTCGTCTTCGGGGGAGCTCCGGGGAGTCTGTTTTAGGGATTGACTGGGATTGTATTGAGTAGGTTGTGAAGTGGGCTTCGTTTGTCTGTCGAAGGCTACGAGTATGCTACTACATCATTAAAAGGTAGAGTCTGGATATGGGAGATCTCTGATTTTAGCGTTAAAATTTTGTTAGAGACATGTCCAAAAATCTTTTTGGAGCTAGAGGTTTTTTATTATAAGAAGTCTCATCTAGGGTTTAACCAAATTGAAAGTCCCCATTGTACCCTTATTAATAATAAGTTACTATTTCTAGTTATAACTTTCAAGATCCTTCAAACTGCCAATTGCCAAACTCCCAAACTCCCATTCTCATAACCTAATTAGGACTCTTTGCTTTATATCTTTCCTTTTTTTACTCCGTTGTTGGATAAGTAATCCTATTTGGGTGATGATTTGTTTTTTTCTTGCCGCAAGTCAAGATGAGCCGAAAAAAGTACAGTAAAATTCACTAACAATAAGCAAAAGTGAAATAAAACTTGGAGCCTCATTATTGAAGTTGAAATCTTCCTAACTTCAAGTCATTCTTCAGTATACCATATGTTTAGCGTAATCAAAATCTGTGAAGAAATTGGGGAAGGGTCTTTAACAATGATCTCTGCTTTCCTATCTTTGAAACTGTATATTCTCATCTGGTAAAATCTATGTTGGCGACCACACATTTTTGATTCTTGTAAAATATACAACAATGATCTGTCTTCCTATCCTCGAAATTGGGTCAGATAATCAAAGACTTATGTTCAAAGAAACATTAATACAGTTAACAACGAAATCCCAAAAGCCTTATGGTTTGTCTTCCAAAATCGTAATTAAAATAAGCTACAAGAGTTTCTTATGAAAATAGCAATGAAACTGTAATGACGTCCAGCCACAAGAATTATGGAAGAGACGGGCCAACATTGATATAGTTAGTCTTGGAGCAAGGTTTGAGGGAAGAGTTTCGACATAGCGACTGCTCTCGATTCATAAAGTTCAGAAATTGAATATATATAGCATGCCTGAACTATTAAACTAATTCATCAGTAACTCAAGATGTCAAGAATTATCCAGGAATGTAGCAGCTTAAGGTACTACTTTTAATTTAGTCATGTAAGAGCATCCACAACAGCCTCCCTTGAAATATAGGGAGTGGTGGTGATGTGTAATCCCTATTTGTATTTTTACCCCAACAAACTTCCTTTTTTTTTAAGGAGCTAAGTAACCTTTTATCTTTAAGAGCATCCACAACAGCCTCTCTATAATAGGGAGTACTTTTGAGGAGTTTTAACCCAACTTTGATGTTGTGGATGTAGCAGACTCCGTATAAAAAGGAGCCACATCACAAAATAAACTTCCTAAATCACTTCAAATTAGTTATGTTTAAAAACATGAGGCAAAAAATAACATTTCTTTTACTTTCCACATCTAAAGTAACTTTACACGTAATATAAGTGTCCTACGTGGCTGACCAAATATTTCTCAAGACTCCCCATACTTGAGGAGAGAGAAAGAAAAAAATAGGGATAGAAAGCCTATAAAAGCCATTTTATTACTTTTTGCCCCTAAAATAAGTTTAGAGAGGCTACTGTGGATACTCTAAACTCTAGAAAAGTAGGAGAACCACTTTCTACATAAATAAGGTTGCTTAGGTGGCTACCCAAAACTTCCCTCCCACTCCCTATTGTTAAGAGGAGAGAGAGTATAAAAATAGGGAGGATGAATTTTTAAAGGAGTCTGTGAAAGTCATTTGTTACTTTTTTACCTCCCTAAAATAAGGTTAGGGAGGCTGTTGTGGATGCTCTTAGACCATGCCATATCCACATCTTAGAATGGCAACATACAAGACGAAGAAAAAATTGGATTTTCTGTTACTTTTATACGTTAGGGTACAAAATACACAAACATTTGAAGGAATTAAGAGCATCCACAACAACCTTCTTGAAAGATAGGGAGGGGTGGTGACATGTACCCCTAAATTCATGTTTTACATCAATAAACTCACTATAAGGAGTTAAAATAACTTTTTATTAGAAAAGTATAAGAGCATCAGGTGTAGCCTAGCTAAAGTATAGCTAGCAAGATGAGTTGGAAAGTAATATTTGAAAAAGTCAAAAAAATAGACTTACCAAAAACTACTCTTTGTGAAAAGAAAAGTATGACGTATAAACAAAAAAGGTTAAAAAAAAGTAGTTTAAATTTTTCAAACACTTTCTAACTATTGATTTTAGTTAAATAAATGTTTTCCACGTAATAAAGTTGTCCTAAGTGGCTACCCAATTTTTTTTCTCTCTCCTCAATGTTGAGGAGAAAGAGTATTAAAACCTAAAATAACTACCCAATTGGGGAGATGTTTTTAGTACTTTTTCCTCTTTATTTTAACTATAGAGAGCCTACACCAGATGCTCTAAGAACTACTTTCTACATAATTATAGTGTTTGTGCCTACCCAAATGTAACTTCCCACTCTCTATTGTTGAGGAGAGAGTGTAAAAATAGGGAGTCTTCAGAATTCAAGGAGTCCGTAAAAACATTTTAACTTTTTTTGCCTCCCTAAAATAAGTATAGGGAGGCTGTTATGGATGCTCTAAGATCATCAGGTGTAGCCTAGCTAAAGTATAACTAGCAAGATGAGTTGGAAAATGATATTTGAAAAAGTCAAAAAAATAGACTCCCCAAAAATTACTCCATGTCAAAATAAAAGTATCACGTGTAAACAAAAAAGGTTAAAAAAAAATTAGTTTTAACTTTTTGAAACACTTTTTACATATTAATTTTAGTTAAAACAGATTTTCCACGTAATAAAATTGTCCTAGGTGGCTACCCAATTTTTCTCTCTTTCCTTATTGTTGAGGAGAGAGAGTATTGAAACCTAAAATAACTACCCTATTAGGGAGGCTAAAAATATAATTCTTAGTACTTTTTCCTCTTTATTTTAACTATATAGATGCTCTAAGAGAGAATATTGCACACAAACACAATTTTAGATTAAACTCATTAGAGAAGAAGATTATTCTCTACAACACCAGACTCAAAACTCTTTAAGTGCATCAAAAAAAGTAAGTGCATCTAGGGTAGGCCTAGTAAGTGCATCCACAATAGCCTCCCTAACCTTATTTTAGGGAGGTAAAAAAGTAACAAATGACTTTTGCAAACTCCTTTAAAATTTCATCCTCCCTATTTTTATTTTACACTCTCTCTCCTCAACAATAAGGAGTGGGAATGAAGTTTTGGGTAGCGATCTAAAACTTTATTTAGATAGAAAATGGTTCTCCTACTTTTTTTAGAGTTAAAAGATAAAAGGTTACTTGGCTCCTTAAAAAAAGAAGTTTATTGGGGTAAAATTACAAATATTATGTTCTTTATTGGAGTTTTGATGCCTACCCTTTAACAAAGACAAATGGGTTCTTCTTAATTTTGGAAATCAAATTTAAGTTTGTTGGGGTTTCATGAAATTGGGATGTAATTTCTTTTATTTTTCGATTATGAGGTATTGTACTTATCATGCCATGTTTAGATTGTGATTATTGGGGTATTGCAATTTTGTTAACTTTTTATTGGGTTGAAAAAATTATGTGTTAATCATGTTCGAAAATGGTACCGATGTTGGAATTACTTTGATTAAGTATTGGGTTTATTTTAGGCTTTGCTGTAAATGGTGTTATAATTTTGCTAAATTGGTAATGTCTTAAAGAAATTTTACTAAATTGTTAATGGATTAATGCTTGTTTTCTACCATTAACTTGTATTTAGCCAAATTACTTTTGGGTTTTGAAGATCTTAAAGTTGAAAAATGTCTCAATCCTAAACACTAAAGGGATCTAGTTTATAATAATCATCATCTCACTTATCTAATCTAATTCTCGTGGTTTCGCTGTTATGATTTTATAGCTCGTAATCAACCGTAACACTTACACGCCTAAGCGCCGAATGATGGAAAGAGGGTTGAGAACTTGATATATCAAGTTGGTTATAACTAACATTTTAATTTTCCTATCTTTGATTCCCTCACAGGTAATTTATGATACACCTCTTTTTGCTCGAGATTATATGATTCAATATGGCACTCAACAATCCAAGTACGTCAGATGATCTAACCAATGATTCTCATCAAGATTTTTCCGCCGAACAAATTGCACAACAACAAGCTTTTGTGCAACACCAATTACTTATGCAACATCAAGCTTACATGCAACAACACGCATTCTCGATACCTCCATTCTCGCAACAAGTTTTGTCACAAAACCAACCGTCGAATATTTCTCAACCAACGGCTTATGAATCATGCTCGACTCAACCAACCGTTCACGAAT
This sequence comes from Kingdonia uniflora, assembly GCA_014058105.1. Taxonomy (NCBI): domain Eukaryota; kingdom Viridiplantae; phylum Streptophyta; class Magnoliopsida; order Ranunculales; family Circaeasteraceae; genus Kingdonia; species Kingdonia uniflora. The sequence goes on along the minus strand of JACGCM010001824.1, from coordinate 267,867 downwards.
CATACCCGGTTCAACCAACAATAATTGAAGAATCAATAGAGGAAGTGAAGATTGTCGGAGCACGTGGTGAGGGCTACATACACGTGGCTAAATACAAGCCTTGACTCCATTAATGGCTCATACCAAAAAATTTCTACATATTGGGATCGGATCTGAAGAGCACAAGAACTTCAATTCAAATCGCAATTCAAACTCTCTAATGAAGTGATACTCGCAAATCCAATTAATGACGAACAAATTCTACGGGCATTATGCGCAAATTGTAAAATGAAATCCTAGTGGGGTAAGGCCTTCTGATTTGGTATGAAATTCTACGGGCATTATGCGCAAAGTTCAGTTATCATTAGATGAACTCTGTAAGTCATTTTGCAGTAAGATCTTCTGAACTCTCACCTCGTCGCGCCCATAGATGTTCGATAAGATCTTTTTACAGTTGAGAGTGTTTCTTTCCATCTCGGATTTTCATATGCATATTTAAGAACTCATTGAAAACCGTAGTGTGCTCACAAGATATCTCTATAGGAGGATTAACATCGTTTCCATTATAAACAAAGTCACCCGTTTAATTGTCTCGTTCATCTTCTACAATCATATTCTGCATAATAATGCACGCTCTCATGATGTATATGAGATCATCATGATTCTAGAAACGCCCCGGTCCTTGATCAATAGCAAAACGTGCCTAAAGTACACCAAAAGCTCTTTTAACGTCCTTCCTTACTGCCTCCTTCCTTGTTGCCCCTTGTTGTTTAGCAAAATATTTATATTTTTCTGCCCGGAGATATGGAATTGTTTTCACGAATGTTGACCATGTTGGATAAATACCATCTGTAAGATAGTATCCGTGCTTATAAGGGTTTTTCCCAATTTTGTAATTCACAGGTGGCGCGCGGCCCTCAACAAGATCTGAGAATAGATTAGATCTTTGAAGAACGTTAATGTCGTTATGAGAACCTGACGTTCCAAAAAAAGCATGCCCAAATCAAAGATCATTTGAAGCAACAATTTTGAGAATAATTATTGGTTTGTGGACGTGACCTTTGTACATTCCATGCCACACAGTAGGACAATTTTTCCATGTCTCGTGCATGCAATCAAGACTCCCCAACATTCCTGGAAATCCATGAGATTCACCTACTGCTAGCAAATGGTGGACGTCATTACTATTAGGTGATCTCAAATATTCCTCACCAAAGACCTCAGCGATTGCCACACAAAATTGCTTGAGACTTTCTATAGTGGTGGTTTTACTAATTCTTAAATTTTCATCCAAGGCATCTGCAGGTACTCCATAGGCCAACATTTTCATAACAACTGTTATTTTTGAAGCGAGGAAAATCCAAGGGTTCCAACAACATTTCTCCGTGGTACAAAGTATGAATTGTGTTTAACTACTCGTGATTCGAAACGAAGAAACAATGAACACCTCATTCGAAACCTTCGCCTAAATATGGTATCATTGTAAAGTAGTGGATTGGCAAAGTAATCACAGAAAAGCTGTGCATGACCTTCAATTCGTTGTCGCCACATAACCGAATGAGTTTTACTACGATGATTCTTTTTTTGGACTCTACGATCTTCTGCATATGCTAAGCATGTGAGGACTATGAAATCATCATCATCAGAAGAATCACAAGAAATTATTGCTCTTTCTTGCCCGCCTTATCCGATGTTTTGAAGATCAACGATCTAAACAACCTGATAATAACAAATCCCCATACCTCAAATCAAAAACTAAATAAGTTAAACCCCAAGTAATTAATTAAAGAAAATTAAATAAATAAATAAATTTTTACAGAGAGGGTGATATAATTTTTATGGGTATCTTTGATAGATGAGAAAATACGCCTAAGATTGTCGGAGAAGAAGACTACCTATCACAAGCACAACACAAATTTACATTTTTGGAGACTTGCAGTTACTTTTCTTGAGTTCAGAGAAGTGGTTGGTGATGGCTTCCAAGGAATAAGATTTTATGAATAAATAGTGAAATCAATAGAGGCGAGTAGATATGAGGAGTGTTTTTTATTTTATTTTTCGTAGAAGAGGAGGAGTTAATCAGAATATTTCAAACAGTCCCAAATATTAGGAAAGAGAGATGGAAATCTATTTTACTAGATTTTTTAAACTTTTGACATGCTTAACATAAACTTTTGAGGTGCCTTTTTTTTTATTAGGAAGACTGTTTTGTGCACAACGCTAAATTTGATTTAAAACTCCTCAAATCACTCCCTATAAAAAAGAGTATGCTAGCCTTAACATACCAATACAAATACATGACACTTAATGGAACATATTGACATTAAACACTTAATTAAGACTGACTCTTGGACTTTGTAACCACACAAAACTTTTTAAATTCTGTAACCGTTGTTCTAGAAATTACACAACAAACTCCAGCAAGTCATGCTTAGTTATATTTCTAACAATATTATAAGAGTACATAGGAACCAAAGATTACCCTATACATGAATTTTTTTTGTTGTGGTTAGTTTTGTATAATGAAATCCTAATGGAGGTTGAAGTTCATAGAGTACAACGATTTTAATAAATTGATATTGCTGCAACATCTTAATAGCAAAATCTTTGCAATGACTAAATACTATAATTCACTCACAAAAAACGAAGAGACAATTTTATGCAATGTTCATATCAGCCTTTCAAAATGCACTCAAATCTTAAGTGGTGTCTGAGAAGCATATCGTTGCCTCATTGGGCATTGCACATAGAAAATGGCGTAGCAAGTATACATCTATAATAAAAAAAAAATAACCCATCTTTTTTGCTTTGGTTTTAGACGTCCATTCCACCGACATGTATGACGATGCGTGATTTGGAAGGCCTCGATTATTTCCATTGTACTTCTGTACCATGGAAATCATCTGGGCCGTCCAACTTCTAACTACCGAATTATATGATATTTTTAGTAATTGGGTTTTAACCTTTTTTTTTCTTTTAACCTACTTCTCCCTGTACAATTTCTTCTCCTCCATAAATGAATCCTTCGTCCCTATTTTACTTCTAGAGAGCAAACCTAAATCGATTCATAGAAAAAGGTATAATTTCTTGTTGTTTTCTAATTCCTATATTTTCTAATTCTCTTGCTCTTAGTAGTAATCAAAGAAATCTTTGATTGAGTGAGAAAAATCCTTGCTTTTAGATTTCTTTAGGATTAAGAGTCATTATCAGTCAAATCAATCTTTAATCCATTGAAGAAAGAAATTGCACTTTGACAATTTTAGCATTGCTCTGTAACAAAGAAGGACAAAGATTACTTATGTCTCTGTAACTTGATTAATATGTTATTCTCCCCAGTAACATATTATTATCATGACAATTTCAATGGTTTTCTTGTTTGAGCACCTTTTTTACTACCTACTTCCAACCTTTGAGGGGTTTCTATGGCTTTCCCTGCTTGTAAATTAACATTCTTCATAGGCTTCTCAAGTTGTTCAATCTTCTTCAGAGCCTAAGTACATGCCGAAAGTAGAGCATAATTTCAATTAATTTAGATTTACATTTTTGTGGCGCCTCATAATATTGTATTTTGGCAGGGCGAGTTTTACAACGATGCTCATGATGGCCCCAAAGCTGGATTTTACTTGGGAATCTTTGTAGGGGAATTGGTTTTTGAGGAGGATACAAGCAGGTATGATAATTTGTATATGCACATTAAATATGGATTCCCCCCCCCGAAGTATTAGTACTGTGAGACTACTAGTTTTTATTCTTTGGAGTGGCTCCCGGGGTTGGGGGTGTTGCCAAGATTTTAACCACAAAAGGGTGTTAATATTATATTCTAGAATTACGTGAGGATGAAGTGATAATGGTTTTAAAAGATAAAGTTTCCTTCTCCAAAAAGAAGATAAAGTTTCATCTTAACTTAAAAAACAAGTTTCACATACAATGATGCGTTTTAGTCAAGTACTAGATGAAGATTTGCTCAACATTGACATGGGTACATGTGTCTTACGGATACTGGGTGGAACATGTCTAAAAAAAGAAAAGTACCTTAAAAATATGTCAGACAAGTATGTCCGCATGCCCGTTTCTGTCTGAGTTGGATAGTGTCCATGCATGTTCGATTTTTTGAAAATTATGCCGTGTGCAATAGTTTTGTAATACTATCTTGAAAAAATTTATAATCATTGAAACCAAGTATTTACCTAGTCTCTTTATATTTAGTTATGACAAAACTAAAAGTAAGAGTGTTATTAACATATTATATGGAATGATGTTGAGAGCATAATTTTCTACTAATAATATGAAGAGTTTATTAACCTTTTTGATTAGTGATGATTTAATGTAGTTAATTATATAAGTGTATAAGCTTTGGTGATGTAGTACATTCTTACCACTGGGTTATGTATTTTTCAAAAGGTTGTGGAAGTAACTACCATATTACCAGCATTTGATCTACACATATTAAATAAGATGATATAACGAATTCAATACATACAGCCTTCATTGCTTTCATGCCGAATATAATTCTGAAAAGACCATGGATCTTGTTGTTGTGTAGTGATAATGTGTCATTAGAAAGACTGCAACAAGAACTAGAAGAATGTGAAAAATGATGACGTAAGGAACCACTTTTTTGGTACCATTTACTTCAAATTTCTTAGTGTGTCAATGAATGATATCAGTCTTAATTATGCTAATTTATTATTAAATCAAAAGTTGGTAAATATTTTCTTTTTTGATGGAAGTATTTGCCAATCAATCAATTAGTGCCCTTGTGAATCTTGTTCAAAACAGCTTATCGATGAGATTTTTATTAAATTTGGTTAATTCACTATACTATATATAGCTACAATAATCTTGTAAATCTAGAGCTGTACACTTCATAATCAAAATTACACAAGGTGGAGGATGATATATGGGTTTACTACAAGCTTTGAAATAGAGTTCAAAAAATTTGATTAACAGGCAGAATTAGTAGAAACTCCCGCAAATTATACCTTGCTAACCCCTACCAACCGTACAAATGCTGATTCCTTTGCTAGACTAGTTCAATTTACATGAATCGAGCTTAAAAGAAATGACCATTCTTGAGATATTATCAACGTCGTTTCACATCTAATGCCATTTTTTTACCCAGAATTTGTCCATGAGATTTTTTTCTCTTCACTCTATTATATGAAATTTATATAATGTAATGTTCCAATGGCGCGACAACTTTATACAAGAACCTTTGTTAATAAATTAGTTTTATATACCATGAACCAAAGTTTTTGGTATATAAACCTGAAGCTACTTGTTCCAACCAATAGCAAATGCTGGTTCGTTTTACATATTGGTGGCACTTACATGGTTACTCACGTAAGTCTTTAATTGGGATTTGATTTTCAATACTAGATCTCTACACTGCATTCGTGTTGAAGTTAGCTCTAAAGGTCCTCACTGCAATTTAAAGTTCAAAATATAAAAGGAGAATATTGAATATTGATGCATTTTTAACTGTTTAATTAGATTAAATTTATATTAGCGATAACATTATTTTTATTCAACGGTTTCGTTGTTTATCTCCATGCTGCCTTCCATATGGGACTTTGTTGACACTTGTTTTGTCTCAAATTTCCCCTTAGGTTGTTGCAAATATATTGTCTAAAGGGACAAAACTGCGTGAGTATACGAAGGGCGTTGAGAAGGATGTACGACAAGTTGATTGGACTCTATTTAGGTTAGTGGACAAGATTATGAACTTATTCGTGAAAATATGGATAGTTCGTAAGTTTATGGGGAACGACATATATGTCTTATCTGAATGTCATTTGGGAAGTTTTTTTCAAAACTTTGAAAAATTCTTATTTTCAAAGAAAGTTTGCAAAAGAATAGAAGAATGAGGAAAAAAATTCTTAAAAGCTATGTCCTGCACCAATTTAATTGTTAGAGAATTTTTATATTATAGTAAACCTATTCCAAGAATTGTAAATAACCCTACTCTGATCTTATATAGAATTGATTTTCACTCTTTTATTGAGCGATGGACTTATAAGAAACACAAGTTTTTGGTCTGAGTACATTACTCGCATAATCTCATATCTTCCTCAACATTGCTTGATTATGTTTTTCCAATGCCGAACAATTATTCTACAACATATAGGTTCTAACTTCAAATCCAACCCCCTTTAAAACATTAAAACAAATTTAGGATTTTCTCGTAATACCCATTGTTTGAAACCCACATGTAGAGATTGTAGGAGCTTAACAAAACTTCCTTGTTTTGAAAATCGAATCCATTCCTGGTGAATACCACGTATGCGGAAGCGATTAAACACACTCGATTTTATAAACGATATCTTAATTGCATAAATTAATTGTCAGAGAACTAGGGTTTATAGATTTACCCCAAACTCTACAATTTCTCTCCCTAAGGTTAAGCATATTTCTCTCTCTAAGGTTAAGCCTATTTCTCTCACTAAAACCAACATAAAAAATAAGCTAAGCTTTTATAGGAGAAAATAGACCTAGCACAAATAGAAACTCTAACTAGTCACTAATTAGGAGACTTCTCCTAATTATAATACAATTAAAGTAAATAGCAAGAACTAATAAGAAAGTATGCATATGACGTACTATATGTGGTCGTGGGTACGACTATGTGACTTATCAACTATCCCCGTCTAAGAAGAGTTTGACCACAAATTTTGACGAGAAAATCAATAAGTTATCAAAAAAATGCACGCCGAAAGAAGCGGGAAGACGACTACGAAATTAACCATAACTCGTTAATATACCCAATGGATTGGGTAATGCATCATCTGGAAGCCCGTGTTTCTTCATTGGATGAATAACTATGAATATAGGACAGCTGCAAATTCTTCTACGGTATTTGTCGTACCCATTTGGTTTGCGTACAAATAGAGAAACGATTGTTGAGCCCAAAATTCCGTGCGTGGCTTGCTCGTTTGGTCCCGAATACTGACGAAATCTCTGACTTCGACGGTCTTCAAACTTATCCCAAAACGGATCAACAAACTTTAAAGTAATTACCTCTTCTACGAAAACTGCCACTGCATTTTGTAGTAACCCTAGATTTATCTTCGACTAGTTCGAATGAACCCATAAGTCATTCTAACGACTTCCCAATTTTTACCTAGAATTGGCAACATAACTTTTGGCTTGAATTTCTTCCAACTCGTTCGAACGGCGTAATCCTTGTTCGAACGACTCGCTTTCTTCGATCTCTTTTATGCCAAGTTCCTTTCTCTCTCTAGACTGTTGGCCACCCTAATCACCAACAACCTCTCCTTCGTCAATGACGAGGAATTTAGCTCTTCTCTGATTGTATATCATATTCTCAACAAGGGCTTTGGATTGGGGTTGGTTTTCTTCGGTTGGGCTTCTTGACGATTGGCATCGTTGATCATGTGAACCTCTCGTATCAATGTCACAACATTTTCGTTGTCCTTTGATCGAAAACTCTCTGACATATCTCCGTCTTTCCCACCTACTAGAGAAATTGCACAGTGAACCTCTCCCTCCATCGCCTCTTCGAGGTGTTTCATCTTTAACACATCTCCATCAAATTTCTTCGAATCCTCCGTTACAACTCCTGCCTCTAACCTCGTTTTTTCGACAATCTTCTTCTCTCCTATTTCTACTTCATTTTCGATGGCGTCGGCAAATCTTCCGTCACCATCAAAACTCGCTAGGGCACACAATTTGGCAAACATCACCTCAAGTTACTTAGACATCATCTTGTTTTTTTTAAGGTAAATATCATCTTGTTGAATTTTGTGAGCTCGCTGTTAGACTTCATAAGCAACTTGGTATACTCTACTACCGTTTTCTTTGGTGTTTTCTTCCTCATTGTTCGTCATAAAAGAAAAATTTCAGCAAAAATTCCCATAAAATCTTGCTAACTTTGATACCAAGTTGTTGAATACCACATACGTGGAAGCAATTAAACATACTCGTTTTAATACATGATCTCTTAATTGTATAAATTAAAGGTCAGAGAGCTAGGGTTTATAGATTTACCCCAAACTCTGCAATCTCTCTCTTTAAATCTAAGCCTCTTTCTCTCACTAAAACCAACATTGAAAATAAGTTAAGCTTATGTCTGTTTTATAGGAGAAAAGAGACCTAGCACAAATAGAAACCCTAACAAGACTCTAATTAGGAGGCTTCTCCTAATTATAATACAATTAAAGTAAATGGCAAGAACTAAATAAGAAGGTACACATACGATGTATGAAATGTGCTATACGTGGTTATGGGTACGACCAAGTGACTTATCAATTCCCATTCCCATTCCCATGAACCTCAAATTCTAAAATACTCAAGAAATAGTCTTGAATAAACAAAATGAAAGTGATGGTTCTTAAATACTGCAATCAGTGATGGTTCCTAATGGTGAACATTGGTGTTACAACATCATACTATGTTGAATATAGCAGTATCCTGTCTGCTCTTAATACTGTATTGTACAATAACGAGTTAAATTGACTTATATCCTGATATTTATATGGATATCTGACTTAAGTCCTTCTATTTAGCAAAAATGTAGTTATAGTCCTTTATTTGCAGTTTGACATTGGTCTACTGTAATTGACCACAGTTGACCCACATTTAACTAAATTAATAAATATTAAAGACAAGTTTTCCCTTTTATAATTTAAAAAAAATAAAAAAAATCAAATAATTAACCACACCTCGAGATACTTACCTGCAGTTATCCGACCATCCACAACAGTCAACTATTGGTCGTCGTTGCAGCAAAAGCAAGAGTTTCTTCTCTCCAATTTGAGCTTCCCTCTCTCTATAAATCGATTCTCTTCCACTCCAATCTGAGTTGCAATAAGCTTTTCTTCTTCCTCTCCAACCTGAGGTGGTTTTCAAACAAAAAAGCCAAAAAATAAACAAAGGTAATTTAGCCATAAGAGGTGGTTCTGAAATACAAACAAATATAATTTACCACTACTACAAGTTTAGCTATAGTATTAATTAAAAAAAAAAAAGCTTTTAGTCCATGAATCAAATTTTAGAAGAAAAAAAAGGACTAAAGCCTATCTTGTTTACAAATAGAGGGGGTTAAGTCTAATATATTTATAAATAGGTCTTGCTTAATTTTGTACTTTGTACCTCCTAATGTATGTCTAATGTATGACTTGTATGTGGGACTGTTGTTGTTATTTCAAATTACAGTGTGCAATATGTTACCTTAAAGGCCACTCCCCTGATTGTTTCCCTTGGCTATACACCAAATGTAGGTTTCCTCATTATGATGTCATTAGGAAGCTTATGACTTCATACACAATAAAGAACTGCAACAAAAAATATCTCAAGTGTCACACTCAAAATACACTGAATTTCAGTGGTTATTTGATGCAAATGTTCAATATGGAAGTTCTGTTGGGACCTCCTCTGGAAGTGGGTGCTTTGGGTGTGGTGGTTCATCTCATTGGATTAGAGATTTCCCTTGGAAAGAATCCAAATGTGAAGTACAAGGTTGTATTGGGACAAGGATGCTCAAAACTTCTAGGCAAGATCATAGTTATGGGCAGAAATATTTGAAATGTTTTACTTGTGGCAATTTCTAGTGGTTAAAAGCTACTTTAGAGGATTTCAAGGAAGGTAACAATGGAAAGCTTAATGTGAAGGTCACTGTAAAAATGGGCTATATGAATTCATTAAGGAGTTTAAAATAAAAACAACTAAGTAAAAGAGATATGTTTGAAAGCATGAATGTAATGATTTGAAAACAAGAATGTATGCCTTCTTTTTATGTCCTCATAAGCATTTTAGCATTTCAGCATTTCATCATAAAGCATTGAAGCATTAAAATTATAAAAACAGTTTCAGATACAACATTTCAGATACAACCATTTCAGATGATACAACCATTTTAGTTACAGATTCACATACAACCTTCAACATTTCAGATATAGTATCACATATCTCTTTTAATACATATCTCTTATATAAATTAATAGACAACAACACATATCACATATAGGAATTAACAGACAGTTTGTACTCCTCAAATAGTCAAACCATTCATCAATACATAAAAGACAGTTTCACATAAAAGATAGTCAAACCATATCACATAAAAGACAGTCAAACCATTTCAGCATCACATTGTTAACAATACAACACATACTGCTTGTCAATGCATTGCTTCACAACCATAAACTATAACACAAACATTTACAAAGTTCAAAGCCTCCAGTTTTGCCTAGGTGGCTTGAAGGTTTTCTTATAAGGATTTGCTGGAGCATCTGTCCTTGGAGGCATGGGTAGTATCACCAGTGGTGGCCTCTCTTGTGATTATGGAGCTTCTATAGGGACTGAGTTACTCAACCATTCATCTACAAACCTTTGATAATTTATTTGCATAGCTCTTCCCCTCCCTCTACCAACATTGAATGAACTTGAAACACCTTCACTTCTTCCCTTCCCTCTGCCAGAATTTGATGAACTTGAAGTACCTTCACTTCTTCCCCTCCCTATGCCAGTATTGGATGCCCTCCCACTGCTACCCCTTCTTCCAGCTTTGGGTGTTGTTTGTACTCCTCCAACTATGGGTATTATTTGTACTTGAGTAACATCTGATTGCTGTGACTGATTAAAGTATGCTCTGGTTGACTTTTCTGATGGTCTTTCCCTTGCCTTAGGTGCAGGTGCACTTTAAATTTGGATAGGTTCACCTTTTTAAGATTTTTTATTGTGACCAAAGGTACCACATTTCCCACATTTTTTGTTCTTTATGCACTTCATCATCACTCTTTCTTCTTTCCTTTCTAAGTCTTCCCATCCCTCTCTGAAGTGGTGGTGGATCAACTACATAAGGTGGCTACATAAGAAACAACAAATTAGCATAATACAATTAGAAGTGAGGTATAAGAAGCAGTAAAAAGAATATTATCTGTGTATACATTAAAAGAACAAAGTGAATACATTAAAAGAACACATAAGCTCATCAAAAAATGTATAATACCACTATATGTATAATACCACTAAAAATTTTTAACTTACAAAGGCCCAGTGTGTATCATCAAATTCTGGATGTATAATACCACTATATATGGCCACATATGAAGCAACAAAGTGATATGGTAAAAAAAATACTACAATGAAATCAAATGAAAATGCATGAGATAGTGAAATCAAATGAAAAAAAGTAATAAATAAATAAATTAGGAAAATATATTTCTTACCTCTTTAATGATTGCCTCATTGGGATTAATACACTTGCAGCATGGATACAAGGCATTCCTATCAATTACCACTCAATGCATTGGCAAGTTCTCTCTTCCAGGTTTAGTACCCACCTTACCCCAATATTAGAGATTGAAACTCATTCCTTCTTGTCACCTCCTTCCATATCATACTCCCCATAATGTGCCATTAAATACTCAAGATGTTTAACTGCTCTTTGTACCAAACCACCTTGATCTCATAACTCTGCTTTGGCTGTTATCTCAAACATTAGTTTCATAAGTATTAAATTTAGTCTCTCAAATGCTTTGGTTAGTGGTTTATCTATGATCTTCATGATCCACCAATTGAAGGACTCACTAAAATTATTGGTTATATGTTCACATTTTGCTGTACGATCAAAATGAGATCTACACCAATGCTCATATGGTTCTTTCTCCAAGTAGTCCTTTGCCCCAAGGATGTCAATACCAAGCTGATTTAGAAACTCTTGTTTTTTATTATGCCTAAAAGCTCTTGTAGCTCCCCATGACAGTCTTTCTAAGTGTGCTCCCTTGTGGTATTTTTTCATGTTCTTAAACATGTGTCTGAAACAAAACTTATGATTTGCATGTGGAAAAATCTCTTCCACTGAATCAATATGCCCATTCTGCCTATCAGAGATAAAGGTCAATTTTTCTTGGTGTACGGATAAGTAAGGTTTTATCTTAGCAAGAAAATCAAGCCAACTCTCTTTACATTCAGTTCTGCACATGTACACTCCAATTGGAAACAAGCCATTGTTGGCATCAAGACTAAGTACAGATAGGCAAACCCCTTCATACTTCCCTTTTAAAAAACAACCATCTAGCCCCAATATAGGTCTACAACCCTTGAAAAAGCCATTCAAAGATGCCTTGAAAGACACACGAGTACCAGCCCATTGTAGTATGCCATCTTGTCTCCAAGTTCTAGCCATGCTCCCAGGATTGGATTTCAAAATCTCCACATACAATGAAGGTAAGTCATGATAACCCTAATCATAAGACCCTACTATACTCTCCATATAGATTTGTCTTGCATTCCAAGCAGTTTAGTAACTAATCTCAACACCATACTTTATCTTTATTCTGGCCTTAATTGCCTTGGGAGTCATTGCCCTAACATCTTTAACCAATGCTTCAACTTCTCTAGCAACCCATGGTGCATTGCACAAGGTATTGTCTACCCTAGCTTTCCTTCACAAGAATGTTGAAAGTTAGCATGTCTTAAAACCATAGTGTGCCCATCATTGTTTCTTGATATAAATACCAGTCACTCATACTCTTCCTCTGAACACTTTAGCCTCAGCCTAGTACTATCATTCTTGATATATATATATGTAAAATGGTTTAAAATTCCAAACATTCTTATATGTTATCTAGCTTCATATACAGTTACCCATTTCATCCCTACCTCAAGTTCTTTGAAACCAATAGTCAATGTTGTTTTGGCTTTGCCATCCTCCTCTTTACTGTAAATATCATCCAATTCAACATTAACACTTTCAAATTCATTACCTCTTTCAAGATTTTCAGCAGTAGGAACATAATCTTCATCATCAAATGAGTGGGTGCTGTAATAACCATCTTCAGCCCCCAAACAATTAATCCCAACTTGGGCATACCTAACCCATCTCTCTTGTTCTTCATCTATATCATCACATTCACTTTTACTTTATGGCACAATATTCACTAGAGTTTCTATCTCATAAGCATTTATTTCCTCTGGGTCAATCTCTTTGTAACTATGATAAACTTTAGGTAAATCATCCAAGTTTTCTTCTTCTGAGATCACAACATTCTTCACTTGGTGTTGTATTGGTGTTTTATGTTTCTTGGCTGGTTTATTGGCAGCTTTGTTAGGTTTGGACTCATTACAAGGGCTGTACATGGTCTGGTTTGGTTTGGTTTTGGCCTTAAACCGCAAACCGAACCGGGGTACCTCGGTTTATGACAATAAGAAACCGAAACTGAACCGGCCTCAGAAATAATCAGACCAAAACTAAACCGGTCGATCCAATTTTTACTTGGTTTTCTATTCGGTTTTCAGTCGTACATCACCCCATTTCAGATTGAATGTTAGCCGTTGATCTCTCTTAGTGAGATTTGTTGAAGAATGAAATCTGTAAACACTACAAACTAATCATTGTTTTAAAGTTCAGAGGGGAGAAACAATAAAATCTCAATCTCAAAACTCTAATTACAAATCCAACAACAACAATAGCTCTATCTACCTCAACATCATCCAATTAAACCCAGAATCTCCCTCCCCTTTCACCTCAAACCTTAAATCAACCCCCCTCTTCGCTTTATCCAACGGTTGATTTTTCGGACCTGATGAAAGAATCGAAGCCTACACCTTCGTCTTCGTTATCATTTTCATTTTACTAATGAAAATATGAAAGGAGAGGTCTGATTCCCTAAGTCTATTTCCACAGTTCCTACGCGTGGTCCCCACGATTATTTTGCTTCTTAAAATATCACACAAAAAACAAAATGCTTTGTTTTGTTTTGTATGAATATCTCAAAAGAAAAATGCTTTGTACGCGTGGTCCCGCAACTAATGCTTTGTTTTGCATAAGAGGATATGTAGCAGGGTATGGGTTTGAGTTGGGTTTGCAAACCCAGACTTAAACTCACACTTTGAGTCTCCCAGCTGCGAAAAAAGGGTGTGAGTTCTTCTACATAGTGTTACAGTAACTCAACCGAGTGTGAGGAGCTCACACTAAAAAAAAAAGAGTTTGGCGGTGTTTGAATTACCACGTGGTATTTTGATTACAGCCGCGTTTAATTTTTTAATTTTTAATTTTTTATTGATGTGTGAGAAAAATGAATACTTATGTCGACAAAGGAATACCGCGCGGACTAAAGATTACCGCGCAGACTAAATTTAAAAAAAAAAAAAACTTAAACTCAACTCAAACTCACTACTGGAAGAGGATGGGTGTGGGCTAGATTTTTTTGTGGGCCCCCTGTCATAGCCCACGCCCAAAGTCACACTTGCTGCTAGAGATGCTCTAAGAACAAAAAAAAATGAAAAATATAAGAACCAACTGGTGACTCGACAAACACAACGCGTGACTTGATAGACATATAACGGCAGCTGTAAGCCTGCAAGTGTCAAATAAAGTTAATTATTTATTTCATAAACTTGGAAAACCGACAATATCACAATAAGAGATATAAAGTGGAAATATTAGAGCAACACTGCATTATTATGGCCCACGATAACTATATAAACTTTGTCATGGTAAAGTGTTGAGAAACCGATAGGGCAAATCGAAACGCGGAAGCACAATACAATTTAGCAAGAACTTAAGATCCAACTCTAACCACGGAAAATTCAAATAAATGCAATAATCACATTCACAAGGTTTAAATTTAGGTAGAAACCCTTTAAAGGATCAAAACCACCCCCGACAAGCACGACGAATATATTATTAGTTAGGGTTACAAGAAGTTATAGAGATCACTCAACCTCACCTCTATCCTTACAGATAATCCCCAGCAAAAAACCCTAGAAAGAAAACCCAAGAAATCTTACCAGAGCAAAACCCTAGATTTATCTCTAACAATTTCCTCCCTGTACAGAGGCCTTTAACATACACTCTATATATATTTATAGGCTTTCCATTAGGTCATCTTCGAAGTACGCTTCACTAGATAATCCATCGCATTAGATTAAATCCCCTTCAAAATGAACTTAAAAACAAACAAACAGAGCCTTTTTCGTTCGAACGACTTCAATGGAAACTCTCCCGTTCAAACAACTTCCCCACTCGTTCGAACGAATTTCCCCAATTTTGAGTCGTAACCTAACAATCTCCACCTCGGCGATAAAACCATTTCTTCAAATGCATTCGTCGTGTATCCTTGTCACTCCACCTCGGCGATAAAACCATTTCTTCAAATGCATTCGTCGTGTATCCTTGTCACTTCTCAATTAAGTGAATTACCCGTGTCTAGGCTTTTCCTAGACTCACCAATCGGAACCAACTTTCTGATCATCTTTGTAGACCGTACCATTGCTCCACCTTAAAATAAATTCTTCTTTCGAGAAATCTCCATAGCTTCCTTGGTACGCGCAACCATCACATCTCCACCCACTGATTTACCAACTAATGCATACAAGTTCCCGCTTAGAACTCCCTTCATGATCAAAGAAGATTTCTGATAATCTTTCATTACTCCACCTCGTCCGGAGTAATTGTAGCCCTTATTATCTAACTTGGAAAGTGAAATTAGATTATGAGTCATACTCGACACATGTTGAACATCATGAGGAAGTACGATGCATTCATCGAACATCCTTACCCGAATATCACCCACTCCCGAAATCGGCCATCGAGAGCCATCGCTCGTCAACACAAACTTGTTACCCTCACACCATGTATATTTACCGAACCATGCCTTGTGTGCGCATACATGCATTGTAGCCCCACTATCAAATACCCATCCTCTATGAAGTTCTATGTCCTCGTATTTAATGTATTTCGATAGATTAGGTCAGAACTATTTATATCAATCAATGATCTAGGATTAAGCTGAAATAATCAAAAGTAAAGACAATGAATTAAAAGACACAAACAATTGTTCACCCTGTGGAAACTCCTTACACAGGAGAAAAACCACAGGTCGTTGTCGATGAAATCAACAACTAAAAATCTACTAATCAAAAAGAGTTTAATATAAATTGCACTTACAGACTTGATAACCTAGTCACAAAATTATCTCTCTTCTGACCAAAGCATCATGCCAAGAATCGCCCTTCTGCTCTCGCAACAACCTTTCTTGATCTTACACCAAATCTTTTTTTATTTTCTCAGCAGCCCTTCTTGATCTCCCACCAAGAACCTTCTTCAACGATATGTAGGAAGTATTGTCAAACTAATTCAACATCAATCTTTGGATTAGAAGAGGATAGATTGATATTTAATTCACTCTCTGATAAATGAGTTTTTGCCTTCAGAAAAATAAATTAGTTTTTGAAACAAAAAGACCGGGAGAGAAAAGGAAAATAAGGTTTGCTTAAATAGTAACCCTATTTATCCCGAATTGAAATTCTATGTGCTCGTATTTAATGTATTTCGATAGATTAGGTCGGAACTATTCCTATCAATCAATGATCTAGGATTGAACAAAAATAATTAAAAGTAAAGACAGTGAATTAAAAGATACAAGAAATTGTTCACCCTGTGGAAACTCCTTACACAGGAGAAAAACCACAGGTCGTTGTCGATGAAATCAATAACTAAAAATCCACTAATCAAAAAGAGTTTAATCTGAATTATACTTACAGACTTGATAACCTAGTCTCAAGATTATCTATCTTCTGGCTAAAGCTTCACGCTAAGAATCGCTCTTCTGTTCTCGCAACAACCTTTATTGATCTCACACCAAATCTTCTTATGTTCTCTCAACAGCCCTTCTTGATCTCCTACCAAGAACCTTCTTCAACGATATGTAGGAAGTATTGCCAAACTAATTCAACATCAATCTATTGATTAGAAGAGGATTGATTAATATTAAATTCACTCTCTGATAAAGGAGTTATTGCCTTCTGAAAAATAAATTGGATTTTGAAACAAAAAGACCGGGAGAGAAAAGGAAAACAAGGTTTGCTTAAATAGTAACCCTATTTCTCTCAAATTAAAATTCTATGTGCTCGTATTTAATGTATTTCGATAGATTAGGTCAGAACTACTCCTATTATTCAATGATATGGGATTGAACAGAAATAATCAAAAGTAAAGACAAGGAATTAAAAGATACAAGCAATTGTTCACCCTGTAGAAACTCCTTACACAGGAGAAAAACTACAGGTCGTTGTCGATGAAATCAACAACTAAAAATCTACTAATCAAAAAGAGTTTAATATGTATTACATTTACAGACTTGATAACCTAGTCTCAAGATTATCTCTCTTATGACCAAAGCTTCACGCCAAAAATTATTCTTCTGTTCTCGCAACAACCTTTCTTGATCTCATACCAAATCTTCTTCTGTTCTCTGAACAGCCCTTCTTGATCTTCCACCAAAAACCTTCTTCAACGATATGTAGAAAGTATTGTCAAACTAATTTAACATCAATCTCTGGATTAGAAGAGGATTGATTGATATTTAATTCACTCTATGATAAAGGCATTTTTGCCTTCTGAAAAATAAATTTGTTTTTGAAACAAAAAAACTTGGAGAGAAAAGGAAAACAAGGTTTACTTAAATAATAACCCTATTTCTCCCGAGAGTCGTTCGAATGACAATAAGTATCGTTCGAACGAAACATTGGCTATGAGCCAAAAACCAGGGGATATGTCAACTCTTTCGAACGACAATAAAACTTGTTCGAACAAAAATTGGCTATGGGCCAAATTTCTAGGAGACATGACAAGTCGTTCGAACGACTTGAAAATTTGTTCGAACGACAATTAAATAGAAAGCTTATTCCTTTATCATTGAGTTCAACTTACCTTCTGTCCAGAGATCTCCATTTTGTTAGTGTCTTCGATTGAAACAACCACAAGACTTCACAGACACAAAATAGAACAAATAAAACCTTTCATTCTATCGTGGCGAGAACCATCAGTAGCCACTACGTGGAGCACCTCGTCACTATCGTTACCAGTAACCATCGCCAGTTTGTTAGTGTCACTTTCAGAGTCCCTTCCCAAACTTTCTCTTATACCTTTCCCAGCTTTGCAATCTGATCTATAATGACCCGATTATCCACAACTCCAACAAGTTCCTTTTATGAACCTATTAAAGCTTCTCTTCCCATTAACCACCATCGTAGAGTTTTCCATCAAGGATTTACAACCCTTAAGCCTTCTCTCCTCATAAAGAAATGTACTTGCAACCTCCTCAAAACTCAAGGTATCTTTCCCATACATCAATGTAGGTTGAAGATGCTTGAAGGTAGAAGAAAGAGACCGTATGGGTAGAAGTGCCTTATCTTCATCCTCAACTTTAACTCTGATCGATTCCAATTCCGAAACGATCCCGTTCAAAGAACCTAAGTGATCACCAACTTTCGTACCCTCATCCATCTTAAGCAAATAAAGCCGCTCCTTGAGGTATAAGCGATTCGAAAGACTCTTCGTTTGGTACAAACTTTCAAATTTTTCCCAAAGGCCCTTTGCGGTCTTCTCTCTAACCACGTTTGCCAAAATGTTCTTTGCGAGACAAAGGTGCATCCCGCTCGCAGCCCTTAAATCCAGATCTTCCCAATCCTCTTTTTCATCGTCGTCCGCTTCCTGGGCCGCTATACCTTCAACCGAAGTTTTAGGTATAGGCTTCCCTTTCAGTGCATTGCGTAACCCACCTTGAATTAATATATCTTAGACTTGTATTTGCCACAATCCTAAATTTATCTTGCTCGAACTTCTCTACATCAAACTTGATCGCGTTAGAATACTTAGATCTTCCCATCTTGCTACTCTACTTGCCCCAAACCTCGCTCTGACACCAATTGTTGGGAAACCGAGGGGGCAAATCATAACACGGAATCACAATACGATTTAACAAGAACTTAAGATCCAACTCTAACGACGGAGAATTCAAACAAAAGCAATAATCACATACACAAGGTTTAACCCTTTAAAGGATCAAAACCACTCCCGATAAGCACGACGAATATATTATCACTTAGGGTTACAAGAAGTTATATAGATCGCTCAACCTCACCTCTACCCTTAAAAACAATCCCCAGCAAAAAACCCTAGAAAAAAACCCAAGAAATCTTTCTTGAGCAAAACCATAGATTTCTCTATTTTCTCTCTCTAACTATTTTCTCTCTGTACAGAGGCCTTTAACATACACTCTATATATATTTATAGGCTTTCCATTAGGTCATCTCTGTAGTACGCATTACGAGATAATCCATCGCTTTGGATTAAATTTCCTTCAAAACGAACTTAGAAACAAACAAACAGAGCCTTTTTCGTTCGAACGACCTCATGACTCGTTCGAACGACTTTAACGGAAACTCTACCGTTCGAACGACTTCCGCACTCGTTCGAATGACTTTCCCATGTTTTGAGCTATAACCTAATATAAAAAAAACTACACTTATAAGCATTGAGAGTCATTTAATTAAAATAACTTCATAAGATATAACTTCGAGAAAGACGAACAATAATACATGACTATTGGGTAAAACAAACTACAATGGTGATTTGTCATCAATAATGTTAGTCTTACTACAATTGGCTGTACCGTTGAGCAGATCAAGTCGGTTGCCAAAAATAATCTGACCTTGGGTGTGACAAATTCGTGCACACCTCAAATGAAATTTAAATTTTAAGTCCGCAGTCACACTCTAACATCTGTAGAAAAGGTTCATATTCTACAAATTGTGTGATCTATTCGAAGATTGGGTCCTACTACCAATGAATCCCTGTTATACTATGTAACAACGACACTTCACTTTAATAAAATAAAACGTGTCCGACACCCCGACACTCGGACACTTGAACACTCGGACACATGTGTCCAACACTATTTGCAGGGTACTTAACAAAATTTTGCCGTTTCCGACACCCCATACCCGTGTCGAACACCGACACCATATCCATGTCATTGTTACCTAGCTGCTATATGTTAATTTTATAGCTGAACTTGCCAAAGTAGTACAAACTTTACCTGATGGAATCTCAGAAGGTGGGTGCAGTCTCTTGGCTCCCTGGAGCGGCCAAAGGTGGTGCAGGTTCCATCCTGTAGATAGTAGATTGAGGTTAGTTTTTTTTTAAGCATGAGAAAAATTAATAAAAGAAAAACAAGAAAACCAAACAGAATTGTTATGACTCAAAATCGTAGAAAGTGTATATAGAAGTGGTGATGCAATGAAATAAGGGGTACACCTACGAAAAGTGTACGCCAATGAAAGGGTATTGATTCCGGGGACTCATTCCAGATTATACAAGTACTTGATAATGACAGAAATCGCAAAAAGTGCAATGTAAATAGTTATTGACTCAAAATCGTAAAAAGTGCAATGTAAAGAAGTGATGTTGCAATGCAATAAGGGAGCTAAAAAAGTGTTATTCAGGGGCATGCCGCCGAAAGGGTTAGATTCCCGGGGACTAAATTCTTAAATATATTAAAACTCGTGACCAGACCATACAAGACCTTGATATTCATGTTACTCACATATCTTCCTCAAAATTGCTCGACGCAAAAGAATGAAAATCTATGGGGTCCAAACTCATGACCAGACCATACAAAATAACTGTTCTACAACATAAACATTCTGAAGCAAAATCCAGCTCCTTAAATATTTCACAATAGATTTGGGTTTTCTGAAAATACCCATTGTTTGAAACCCAAAAGTAGAGACTGTAAAGCACATTAGCAAAGCTAAAACCTCAATTATTCCCATAAACCCTAAACCTTAGAAACCTAAATAAATATTATTGACAAAACAAAATCAAAAGGATGGGTTTTAACTACATGCATCACACAAACAACTTCATACTTTGAAACCCACTCCATATCTATACATAAAGAAAAACTTCAAATATGCTAAAAACAGAGCAATACTTCATAAATTTGAGCGAAAACAATCACAGATGCATTAGTGAAACATAAACAACAAAGGGTATTATTCAAACCTTGGTTCTTTGATCTTCTCTTTGGAAGCTCGAGTGGTAAATATCCTCTTGAAGATATCCATCTTTTTCACTAGAGAGAAAGTAGGGGAAAGTTTGTGACTAATTTTCTTTTTAGTCAAAGTTTGAGGGTAAAATGGTAATAATAATAATAATTATAATAATCTATAATACTTTCACCGGGCGAGATCACTAAACTCTCAACGCGGAAGCTAAATCGAGAAGTCTTTTACGCTAAAATCAACCTAAAACTAAATTAGGGCTAAACCTTGAACTTTATTCAATCACAACTTTAACAACTAAATAAAATAGAGAACCTAGCCTCCCTTTTATAAAACATAAGGGGGTAGAAACCCCAACTAGGAATATTCTAGAAACTAGGAAAAATACCCTATTAACCTTGTGTTGGTTAATTAGGAACTCCCTAAAACCTACTAACCATCTCTAGCAGAGAGGCTTGAATCAAAATAACATAAATATAAATAGTCCGTTGACATGTGAGAAACGATCATGAGATATGATTTACATCACAAACGGTTTCTTGAGCGGGGACGGTTGTAGTAGAGGCAGCAAAATGACATGGAAAAATGGGTTGCATCGCTTTTCCAACCCTGGCCGTAAGATCATTTTGTGTGGGTGGTCAATCTGGTCTATATCGAAATCAAATAGAGTTAACAACATTACAAAGGCCAACTATTATGATTGATGGTTCCTAGATTAATCAAAATGCCACATCTGGAATGAGGGTTTGTATTCTGGATCAAAATTTTTATCTAATTTTTGCAGGCACTCAAGACATCTTAGCAGCAAGCAGCAGTGAGACCGACAGAGGACAAGCAATCCTATGGGGGTTTAGCCTAACTAATTAAAGACCTTGGCACTAATAACTTTTTGTGTTGCTATGATAATAAAACTATATAAAAGGTCTTCAACATCAGTGAAATGGTGTCCAGTGGGAAACTACTGGGATTCTTGACATTATTTTGGAGAAAAGTTCAAATTCACACTGTGACTTTTTGCTTTCTCCCTAGGAACTATAATAACCTTAAAACACCAGTTAGCAATTACGGGTAGGAAAAAAGGTCTATAAATACTATGAAAAAATACCAAGCTGGATAAACCAGCTGGTTGATCATTTTCGTTGTAACTTTTTCTGTGTTTAATGTTTATTCTGGAAAAAAACAAACAAACATGATCCATACATTGATGCAGTGGAATCGTGGTGGGGTCACTATTTTTGCGTAGAGATGATGTTGACCGTGCAATCGACTGAATCACGGTCTCAGAAAAAAGAAAACTAGAAGAAATTTGTATGCACCATTTTCTTTATGACCAAAACATTGACCTTGTTAATGGTTTATGGTCATGCTTTCAGGGAACTACATGTTCCAACTAGCCTTCAGCTGTCGAAGATGCACGTACAGTAAATAAGTGGGAAAGTTTAGGAGGGTAGGATGGAGTATAATCCATCTTGTATTAATGCTTTAAAACAGGCTTATACTAAGATACCTTAATATATCTATACTACTAAAGGAATAGCTATGCCATTAGAAAAAATCTCGGCTGTTGATCACCCTACCCTACACATGTTGAGAAAATTCTATACTTATGTTTATAACACAACCGTTAGATCATGAGTATTATTTAGTCTACTCTCCCAATTTTTTTAATCCTAAAATACCCCTATTTCGTATATACCAAATCCCATCCAAAATAGGCATCTCAATCGTAATTAGGCAATGAAAGAAGGGGTATTTTTGGAAGTTCAGCCCAAAACTTTTCGTATATACGAAAAGGGTGTTTTAGGAAGCCTAAATACAAACCTAAAACGCCAAATCGTAAGGCAAACTACCAAAATTTCAATATCATCTTTAATTTCTCCCTGATTGGGCTGAAGACTCCTCTCTCTCTCACCATACTTCTTCTCAATTAGGTTTGAGGACTCCTCTCTCTCTCTCTCTCACCGTGAGAATTGGGGTTTCGCATTGTTGATGCCTATTTTGTGTATTGTGTCTGGGGTTGTTGTTTCAATTTTTAGGAGAAGAGGAGTGCTGTCTGGGGTTTGATGTTTGGGGTTGGTGATTTGGGTATTGTGTATTGTGTTTGATGTTTCAATACCCCGGACTATATAAAGATGTTGGAGAGGACGTAATTCAACTATTTGATCTTTCCATTATTCCTAAGAGCCATTCATCTGAAGAACATGATAACATGATAACAGTTCAAGCTCTCTTCCATCATTGATGCATAAGGGAAGAAGGGATTCATTATTTTCTTTGGGGATTCTCTTATACCGTCTTGCTCACAGGCTATCACTTTCTATGGTATGTGTATATACTTTTTTCCTTGGTGCTATGCATAAAGACCTTGTTATATGTAGCTGATGGATGTTGGGTATTGCTGCAGGTACTAGTAGTAGAGCCAAGTGTGGAATTTTTTTCAAGAAATGTCTTGATTTCTTAGATGAACAAGATCGTCTGGTAAATTTATTGATATATTCCTTCTTTTGATTTTTAAACTTATAAAACCAATTATATAATCAAACATACAATGAATTTTGTTCTAAAACAGGTACTCCGTGCATCTGCTCATGAACAATTCGCAAGGCTGATCTTGAAATGTTACGAGGAGTTGGATTTGGCATCCGAATATATTCCGTTGGAATATGAAGTTAGAGTCACTGACGTAGAGGATGAATCCTCAGACTTCCCTATGGGTTTTTCTGAATCAGTTTTAGATGATAAGTCACACTCTGAAGTTGCAGAGGAAGACACAACGGGAAAAATAAACATATTCTCGAGGAATCAGGGGAGGCACTTGCAGAGAATACATTTGAAACAAGTGTATCTACTGCGAGAACGTTAGGAGATCTAAAAGTTATTGAACCTAGTTCAAGGGATGCGGATACAATGACAATATTTTAGATTCCTGAAACTACACATGTCGTTGAAACTATTACTAATCCAATCACCTCCAAGCTGGCTGCAATACACCATGTATCTCAAGCTATCAAATTTCTCCGATGGAACCGCCAACTACAAAGTCCAGATGAACAGGTGGGTCATGGGAAGGCAAGTCGTGATAGGTCTTCACCACCAATCCAATTTTCTGTATGTGTTTGTGGTGATGCTGATTGTATTGAAATCTGTGATATTCGAGAGTGGCTTCCAAGATATAAGATGGACCATAAGTTATGGAAACTAGTTTTCTTGCTTGGAGAATCCTATTTAGCTCTTGGACAAGCTTATAAGGAGGATGGTCAATTTTATCGAGTTCTTAGAGTTGTCAATTTAGCATGTTCCATTTACGGATCAATGCCTCGATATCTAGATGATGCACAGTTTATCTCGACTATGGTTAGTCGCGGGACAGAGGGGTTATTATTGGATAATGAAACGCTAAAGCGAGATATAAGTTCCTCCCACATTCATGTATCCATTGATAGATTATCATCTACTTATCTATTATGGGCCAATGCATGGACACTTTTGGGAGATGTCTATGTTGATTTTCACATTATGAGAGGTACAAAATTATCAGTTCAACCAAATAAGAAACTGCATAGTAGTGAGTTGACTCTTTCATCTAAAGTTGAAAAAGAGGTAAAAAGGCTAAAAAAAAGTTGGGGCAGTTTAAACAAAAATGTAGCATGTGTTCTTTTGATAAACTATAGTTGCCAGAGTGATAGAGCAAGTAGCAGTAATAGCGCAAGTAGTAGCAGTGGACCTGTGCGTCCACAAGCTTATGGAAGAAGATCAGTTAAAAGAACAAATGGTCGCTTAGAAGTGGAAAATGAAAATGGTCGTGAAGGTGGATATTTAGACATGAGAAAAAGTGATTCTCATGTTCAAACATCCAAGACAAAAGTTGATAAGACTTGGGAAACCATTACCACTCTAGCTACTAATTTTGGAAGACTTGATGGTGGGAAAGAAGCCTTGGAGGGAAAATCTGGGGGTATTTTCAGATTTCTGAATGGTCCTCAGTAGGAGATCTTGATTACAATCCCCCAACTACCATAACTTGTTATAATGATGCCATAAAAATGTTAAGCAAACTTCGTGCTAATTCAACAGAGCTTTTTTCAGTTGTGAAAAAGAAAGGATAGGCTTGTAATGAGCTGGGAAGAAACAAGCTTGAGAGAAAAATGTTAGACAAAGCTGAACTTGCGATTGCAGATGCTATAGCAGCATTTAGAGAAGTTTTTGACCATACAAACATTATATTGATTAATTGTAATCTGGGTCATGGTAGAAGAGCATTAGCTGAAGAAATGGTATGCAAGATAGGAAATCTCAAAACACCTGTATTCTTTCAGAAAGCATACAACCAAGCTCTTGAGAATGCAAAACTAGAATACTGTGAATCCCTAAAGTACTATTGTGCAGCGAGGTTAGAGTAAAATGCAATCGAAGATTCAGTCAGCTTATCAAATAATTTGAGGAACAATGTGTATACCTAATATGCTAATTCCTATTTAATGCTCGATAGGCTTTTAGCGAGAGAAGATATTTCTGCGAAGGTTTGTGAAAATGAATCTCGTAATAGAAGGGCGAGGAAGGAGCTTAGAAAGCACGTGAATTCAGCAAATGATGCCATAAGGAAGGCATTATCTATGTATGAATCACTGGGAGATCTGTGGAAGCAGGAGGCTACTTGCGCTTATTTTCAACTAGGTTGTTATCATAAAGATTGTTGCTTGAAGTTCTTGCATAATTTTGAATCATCCAGAATCGAGAACATATTACAGAAGGTTAAGCAATATGCTTCATTGGCTGAGAGGAACTGGCAGGAGTCAATAGATTTTTATGGCCCAAAGACGCATCCAGTCATATACCTAACTATTCTGATTGAACAATCGGCTCTCGTACAGAAGCTCTCAAACTCTTTTCATTCAAACACTGTATGTTCTTTCAACTTTCCTTTCAGTTAATACGGTTATGCAATGATATATAAGTTTATTTATTGCAGGGGGGCACGATTATAAGTTTCCAACCTCTTCTTACCTTTTACTGTTCTATTTTCTTTTATATACTTGTGGCCTGTGCAGTTTCAATCTTAAACGGCTTGGATTCAACTAAAATTATGGGAATCACAATGTTATCATATATGCATTTTGAACCCAGTTTAATACATTTTGCTCCAGAAAACGTAGACTCTAAAGTTAGTTCTAAGTTCTAACTTTCCTATTCACAGTTGAGCCAGATTAGACCTTAATTTTAGTGTGAAACACAATATTAAAAATGATCCATGCCGTTTATAGTGAACATAAACTAGTAATATCACTTCATATTATGTTAGTTAGATCTTTTTTAATAGTTTTTGCAAACTGTTTTCTGTGGTTTCCTTAGAAATTTTAGCATTGTTACTGGAGATACTCTAATATATTTTCACTTGTTACTATTGTAGATGATCGAGTCCGCACTATGTCATCTACTTGAAGGTCGTCTTGTACTTGGAGAACTGTCCGCAAATTCTTTGAGCAACGATGAGTCTGAGGTAACTGCTAGACTTAGAACTCAGTTACAGGTATTGTTAAAGAGGATGTTGCAAGTAGCCCTAACTGCAAATTCAAGCAAATCATCTGAACCTCATAGAATCACCACCAATACTAATAGATTTGGCATCTAATGAAATTGTTTCAAAGTGATCCACCTGATTTAGGCGTCTGCTGTAATTTTATACATTGTTATAGATAATCTCAATCTTGAAATGTATAACCTAACCAAAGAATGTCTGGAATCTTTAGTTGTAATGAAAGGGGTAAGTCAGAAACTTGGGAGCTCAGCCAACTTAACCAACATTAACTTTTAATTTGGAAGAAAAATTTAGATTGGACTCATGCATTTTCGTGATAGTTTGTCACACTTGAGGCCAACAAAGAGATGATTTAAGGGATTATGTCCTTTTGGATATCCTTCACATTAAAATCCAGCACTTATAACAACATGAAATGTGGTTCTTAATTTAAGATTGAATGGATGGGAACAATTTCAATTTTTAATTTCCATTCAGATGCAGATGCTATTGTCAATGTTGGAGTTGCTTGTATCTCTTTATACATGATATTCATGGTAATGGTAACATACCCCAATAAGAAAGATCCCATAAGTTGTTTTCATGTGGGCCTCGTGAAGGGTGTTGAAAGTGTGTCAGCCATGTATGTGTATAAGTATGTCCATTTTGGCGAAGAAGTTCAGGACTACAAAAAAAATCCATGGATCATAGATTTCTAGGAATGAAGTTTGTTTAGTCTTGTTTTGCTTTTTGGTTGATGCAATCAAGGTTGATTTACTGAAGAACAAGTTTGGGTTTGATGATGTTTTCATTCAATTATTAAGAAGAACATGATTTGGATGCAGCTTTGAAAAGGTTAGTGACTATAGTTACACTAGAAGATCTTGGACATATGCTAATACTATTTTTCTTTTGTTAATCTTTGACAATTTATAGATCTTGGAGTTAGTTGTATTTATGTACACTTTTGTTCTCTTATAAATTTACAGTCATTCTAATCCATCTATTTACTTCAAAGTTTATGATCTACTTTGTACTGTTAATGCCTACTTGTACCCGAGGGGCAAGAATTGGAAGATGTTACCAACATCTCCTTGCAACTTGAATAGTAAAACTCTATATTCCAAACTTGGAATACTATTTTTGAAGAAGAGGAAATTAACACTCCACTTCAAAAATATTTGCCAAGCGATGTCACCTCTGACGGTTTCTATCATTTTTGGATCTTTCAAGTACTTTCCTGAAGGCATTGATATATACTTTGAAAATGTTTGAGGTAAGATGCTTGATGTCGTCCTCCTCAATATGAGAAATCACGGGCGTATCGCTGTATGTGGTATGATTTCATAATACATCCTTGAACAACATGAAGGGGTGTACAACTTGTTCAATACAAGGTACATATGTGAGTATAATTTGCCTCAGAATAATTGAATATTTATGAGAAACAACGTATTCTTTGTATATGATTTAGTGGGGTTTGGATGAATTTTTACAGGGCGCTTTGGGCGTTGGGATCAAATACTTCGAAGAAGGTGACCTACATCAGGTATGGTATCATTAATCTTGATAAACCAGCAAACTAATCTTCACATGAGGTTGTTGCTTGGATTAAGCATATTTTTTGAGTCGATAAGACTAGTTGCAGTGTCACACTTGATCTCAAAGTGACTGGTAATCTCATTTTTTGTATTGATATTGCTACTCGTCTTGTGAACTCCCAACTTAAGGGGCTACGAAAGAGTGTCTGTATTGCTAGACTTCATTCGGCGGTACCCGGTGTTGCTAAGGTGTCTAGAATGCTAGAGATGTTTACGGGTGTTGTGTTTCAGCGCCCACTGCTTATTTATGTTGTGATGCGTCAGTTTCAAATTAGGACTATTTATGAGAGTAATCTTATGGAGTATGATGCTGATAAGCATGTAGTTGTGTTCTGGATATTATGCGAAGTTGATACTTATGTTATGACACTTTGGGTTTGATTTTGGGTGTTACAGGGAATATGCAAGAGCTAAGGAGGGTAAGGTCTAAGGTTTTGGGTGAGAAGGAGAATATGGTTATGATACAGGATGTGTTGGATACATAATGGGTGTATGGTTTGAGAGATTCTTAAACATGGAAGAGGTCGAAGAAGCTAATAAACCACTTGTTGAGAGCTTCAAACAATTCTCTCTCCCTCTCCCTCAAAATCTAAAATCTTTATCCCTTTTATTGAATGTTTTATGATTTAGGATTTTGGGTGTTTGGTTTGGTTATTATTTCTAGCGTAATAACATTACTCTACATTCAAACTCAATTTTTTATTATTTACTTTTGATAATTTTTAGGTGAGCTATTTGATTCCTTATATTCCAACCGTATCATCCATCGTGGTATGAAGTCGCAAAATATTCTCACTGGGGCTGGATGTATTGTTAAGGTAAGGCTTACTACTTTTACAAAGTTTGTCCAATATGTTTTACGCGCGGTTTACACTTATTTATGCTACCCAACAACGCGTAAGGTTTTGTACGTGCTTTAATTGACTGAAGTAAGGGATTCGATTAGATCACGTAATGGGTGGTCTGGTCTTATTTAAATTATTAAATGTGTACAATCCAAATCAAATTATTTATGAAATACAACGAAAAAGAGGTTACGGTTCAATTTGACTCTTTTCTAAGTACATTGTCACATGTTTTAACTCTGTTTTATATAGATGACCTATGTTCATCATGAGAAGGATTCTTCTAAGCTGGATCTTTGTTGTTGTAATTGTATTTTGTATCCAACTCGCACTAATCATTCTTACATTTACATTGATATGCAAACACATTGTTCCTGGAGCACTCTTACAGAAAAATTTGGTCACTTTTTTATCTTATTATAATATATTTTGGTTTGTTTTGCAGCTTTGCTATTTTGGTTTCTTTTATGTCAGTCTATTTTATTTTATTTTGTTTCGTGATGCTATATTGTGCCTATCCACATAGTGTTGTCCTTTTGAACTGATCAATTTGTTCTTCACTGAACCTGGAGCCCATTTCAGAAGTTTGAGCTGAATTCTACTAATGAAGGAAGGTCAGGTTTCAGGTTTTCGTCCTATCAGTTGCAGTCATTCGAAATCCTAATTTCATTTTAGTGGAAAGGCGGATGATTAAGTGAGAATATTTCACCTATATTTGTTTGATAATATTAGAGTTTGTAGGCACTTTATGTAA
Organism: Kingdonia uniflora; assembly: GCA_014058105.1. Taxonomy (NCBI): domain Eukaryota; kingdom Viridiplantae; phylum Streptophyta; class Magnoliopsida; order Ranunculales; family Circaeasteraceae; genus Kingdonia; species Kingdonia uniflora. The sequence goes on along the minus strand of JACGCM010001824.1, from coordinate 238,359 downwards.
CAACTTATTCGATATGGAGAAAACTAAAAAGAACATGTACAAGAAGATTAAGACAACAAATTAATGTGGGTTGTATTGTAACAACTATTTTACACATATTTGGTAAGTAAATTCGTATTTTTGCTGATTTTCTCTTATCAACTTTTATCGAAAGTTTTCTTGTATGACGAGTCTATTTCAGTAAGCTATTATTGTATTTTTAGGGTTTCACACGATTTACGTTTCTAAGGGCTGAATCGCGAATCAAGTATTAAACCAGATATAAATCTAAAACATGAAAAATTACAAATATTGACTATCACCGTCTCGACTATCACCAGTCTAAAACATGTGCATTCAGCATATCATATAATACATAAGTTAAACAGAAAAAACACGTCCTGTAACAATAAGCTTCGATTTTTCTCAAGGAAAAAACATCGTAAACGTGTTCTTCAACTTAAGGCTAAAACACATGACTTACCTCTTTACTTGGTTGACAAAACAAATTACCATGGTGAAATGGAATGAATGCGCACTATAAAAAGGAATTGTGCACTATTAATGGCTTGAGTATCTCAACTAATAAGGTCTTCCCTCTTAATCCCTCCTACCAATGTGCTTTTTAACTAAAGTTGCTCTTGATTATTGTTCTATGGCAGAATTCTTCCTCCTATCTCATTGTTGCTCCAAAATGTCGGTATTGCTGCTTAGTTAAGTTGGATACAAACAATTGTATGAACCTACACTTCTTCTTTTTTGCTTCTCTTCGAGGTAACATAATTGTAGGAAACTAAATAGAGGGGAAACAATAAAAACAAGACGATACCTAATTTGCAAATAATCTATAAGCACGCGTATATATGAAGCAAAAAATCAATTTCCGCATTCCTTCAAGTCTCAGACAAAGCTTATCGTGCAATGATGTGTTAAAATACTATGATCAAGCGCCCTGTAAAGATTCATGCAAGTATAACTTGAAGACTTGTTTTTCCGTTTTCCTAATATTGAAGACAGGAAATAACCCCAGACTTGCAACGAATGATTTTACGCATAATGCCATACTCCATTCTACCTTGAATCGAAGTTAATTCATGTTGAACGTTTGATCGATGGTTGAGATATCAGCTCTATTATTAACATTTTGTATAACACCTGAAATATTAAACTATTTGAAAACATAGGTCAGAATTTTACAAATAATTGTAGGCACACGCAATAGCGTGTGCCCGACTGCTAGTGACTACAGAACATAAGTGAGAAGTTTAGATATTTTGAGGCCGAACAGGCAATATATTACCTTGAACTATCCAATGTTATTTCACTGTCAATCCATCTCGTTCTATGTTTTGCCAAACACAACAAAATGAAACATGATTATCAAAAATTTATGAACGTTTCCAAGTCTGATAAAACTAAACATACGCATGATTGGGTGAAGTTGAATCAAAACCACATAAATTTTAATTTACAACACCGGAGTCCAAATTCAGCTGAATCAGGCACAAAGTAGGTAATATCAGCCCATATATTCAAACAAATAATCATAAACTCATAGATTCAAACAACGCTCATAAACTCATAACTGCTTACAACAATAGTAAGCTGATAAATTCATACAACAATCATTAACTTGTAGATTCATACAGCAAACATAGACACTGGTCAGTTTAATGTGCTTACAAACTGGCATATCTCACACTGTCTTTGAAACACATACTAACTTGGCTACAATGCGGCCGCAAAAGAAAGTATTCAGGGTCAAAATATAATAAAAAGTTTTATATAACTGAAACAAAATGTTCAAGATAAAGTATGTTCATGTTACCTTCAATATGATACATAAGGATAACTCGAATTATTTCTGGCCGATTCCAATAGTACCAGCTGTACACCTTCCATCTTACAGTGAAGAAAAATCGATGACCTGCAACATTATCCCCCCAATGAATATGGAAAGGACCACCAGCGGAGCGTGTTAGCGGCACAACAACCTCACCACATGGCGTCTTCAATTCCACATCCGCGTTAACAGTGTCGCCTAAGCCATGCTGGACCAAATCATGAGCGAAGAACGGTATGTTTTCCCCAATGAGCTCGAAACAAGTATGTATATCACTTCTTGTTAGTTTCTTACGAAATAGCTGGTAGACTCGTGTGTCAAATAGTACACTACCAGGAAAGTCCTTGTGAGACAAGTCAAACATATTCTCCAGATTATGATAAACTGGAACAGGTGCAGCAACTACATTCAGAAGATAGAACAAAGGAATATTAGAGTGTAACTGTGTTCTTGTAGTAAGTAATAGCTACAAAAACCATATCACTGCCAAGATAACTAATTAACATAGGAGCCAATAAACTAAAATCATCACATATGAAATAACTTCAAGAGAATAAAAAAACAATACATCAGTGTAGTGTAATATGAACCAATGGCTGTTAGACGCCAACAGTATCAGTCTTACTACAACCGGCTATACGTTGAATTGACAAATCCAATGAAAATAAAGGCTGGACTTGGGTGAGGCAGATTCGTGCATAACTACCATGAAATTTACAGTTTCAAGGAGTTCACACACATATCCTAACATAGCATTGGCGGATATAAATTGATTTACCTTACTAACAAACAACATTACATTAGTTACTTACGACCATCAAATAAAATTTTAGCCATAATACAGAAATTTGGGATTTTGGACTGATCAAATTTCATATTTATTGAAACTAGAGCCAAAAGTTGGACTGTAATATATTTGCAAAAACTTTCTCTAAATTTCCAATTCTTTATTCGAAGTTTCATTTTTTTAGAGGCCAAAACATTCATTGATGGAGATACATACATCAGCTTAAAGAAGATTCATAGTTTTTGAATTATCTTAAGTGTTCATAGATTTAGTCCTAAGATTGACCATGTTTATGCCAAGCTTAGAGCGAAACTTAACAAAAAAGTGTAAAATTCACCTTGGATACCTGGGCTCCCCAAAGAGGATGCAATCTCTTGAACGGCCTTAGCGGTTAAAGGTGGTGCAGGGTCCTTCCTGCAGAAAGTAGAACGAGATTAGTGCTCGTTTTTCCAAGATAAGAAAAACAGAGAGAAAAAGAGTTATCGACCCCTAACAGTGTAAGAAATCAAATCAGGGATATGCCAACGAAAGGGTGAAGTTCCAGAGGACTCTATTTCTGTTAGACACATAAAACTCGTGATTAAACCAAACAAGGCCTTGAGCTTCATATTACTCACATAATCACATATCTTCCTCAACATTGCTCCATTTTGTTTTTCCTACGCCAAACGATTATTCTACAACATATACATTTTGAGTTCAAATCCAACACCCTCAAAATACATTAAAACAAATTTGGGATTTTCTCTTAATATCCATTGTATGAAACCCACAAGTAGAGATTGTAGCAGATTAGCAAAGCTACCTTGTCTTGAAAATATGATCCATTACCATGAACCCCAAAATCCTAAAATACTCAACAAATAGGCTTGAATAAACAAAATGGAACCGATGGTTCTTAAATACATGCATCAGACAAAGAGCTTAATGCTTTAAGACCCTACTTTATATTCATAATTTAGGAAGAAATACACCTTAAAACACTATAATATTCAGAGAACAACTTTAAATATGTTGAAAACAGAACAACATTGCATAGATTTGGACACAGAAAGCCATAGATCAACTACTGAAACAAAATCTACAATGGCTATGATTCAAACCTTTTTTCTTTGTTTTTCTTCTTTTTGGAAGTTGCAGGGGAAGATATCTGCATCAACTTATTCATCATTTTCAAGCATTGGACAAATAAATCGTGGTCTGAGGCATTGTTACTAGTAAATTTAAGAATAATTGGAACAGAATCAGCAGCTATTTAAAAAAAACAAAACAAAGAATACATTAAAAATAAACACAATAAGAGATAAAGTGGAAATATTAGAGCAACACTGTGTTATTATGGTCCGCGATAACTATTTAAACCTTGTAATGGTAAAGTGTTGGGAAACCGAGGGGGCAAATCGCAATGCGGAAGCACAATACGATTTAGCAAAAACTTAAGATCCAACTCTAACCACGGAGAATTCAAACAAAGGCAATAATCACATACACAAGGTTTAAATTTAGGTAGAAACCCTTTAAAGGATCAAAACCACCCCCGACAAGCACTACGAATATATTATCAGTTAGGGTTACAAGAAGTTACAGAGATCACTCAACCTCACCTCTACCCTTACAGATAATCCTCAGCAAAAAAACCTAGAAAGAAAACCCAAGAAATCTCTCCAGAGCAAAACCCTAGATTTATCTATTTTTTCTCTAACTATTTCCTCCCTGTACAGAGGCCTTTAACATACACTATATATATTTATAGGCTTTCCATTAGGTCATCTCCGAAATACGCATCACGAGATAATCTATCGCTTTGGATTAAATCCCATTCAAAACGAACTAAAAATAAATAAACGCAGCCTTTTTCGTTCGAACGACCTCATGACTCGTTCGAACGACTTCAACGAAAACTCTACCGTTCGAACAACTTCCCCACTCGTTCGAACGACTTTCCCCTATTTTGAGCCGTAACCTAACAATCTCCACCTCGGCGATAAAACCATTTCATCAAATGCATTCGTCATGTATCCTTGTCACTTCTCAATTATGAGAATTACCCGAGTCTAGGCTTTTCCTAGACCCACCAATCGGAACCAACTTTCTGACCATCTATGTAGACCGTGCCATTGCTCCACCTTGAAATAAATTCCTCTTTCGAGAAATCTCCATAACTCCCTTGGTACGCGCAACCATCACATCTCCACCCACTGATTTACCAACCAATGCATACAAGTTCCCGCTTAGAACTCCCTTTATGAACAAAGAAGATTTGTGATAAACTTTCATTACTCCACCTCGCCCGGAGTAATTGTAACCCTTATTATCTAACTTGGAAAGTGAAATTAGATTATGAGTAATACTTGACACATGTTGAACATCATGAAGAACTACAATGCGTCCATCGAACATCCTTACGCGAATATCACCCACTCCCAAAATCTGCCATCGAGAGCCATCGCTCGTCAATAAAAACTTGCTACCTTCACACCATGCATATTTTCCGAACCATGCCTTGTGTGCACATACATGCATTGTAGCCCAACTATCAAATACCCATCCTCTATAGTGGCGAGAACCATCAGTGGCCACTACAAGGAGCGCCTCGTCACCATCGTTACCAGTAACAATCGCCAGTTTATTAGTGTCACTTTCAGTGCCCCTTGCCGAACTTGCTCTTATACTTTTCCCAACTTTGCAATCCGATCTATAATGACCCGATTAACCACAGCTCCAACAAGTTCCTTTTATGAACCTATTAAAGCTTATCTTCCTACTAACCACCATCGTAGAGTTTTCCACCAAGGATTCGCTACCCTTAAGCCTTCTCTCTTCGGAAAAAAACGTACTTGCAACTTCCTCAAAACTTAAGGTTTCCTTCCCATACATAATCGTAGGTTAAAGAGTCTTGAAGGTAGACGAAAGAGGTCATATAAGTTGAAGTGCCTTATCTTTATCCTCAACTTTAACTCTGATCGATTCTAATTTTAAAACGATCCCGTTCAAAGAACCTAAGTGATCACCAACGCTCGTACCCTCATCCATCTTAAGCGTATGAAGCCGCTCCTTGAGGTATAAACGATTTGAAAGACTCTTCGTTTGGTACAAATTTTTAAGTTTTTCCCAAAGACCCTTTTCGGTCTTCTCTCCAACCACGTTTGCCAAAATGTTCTTCGCGAGACAAAGGTGCATCCCGCTCGCAACCTTTAAATATAGATCTTTCCAGTCCTCTTCTTCATCGTCGTCCGCTTCCTGGGCCGCTATACCTTCAACCAAAGTTTTAGGTATAGGCTTCCCTTTCAGTGCCTTGAGTAACCCGCCTTGAATCAAGATATCTTGGACTTGTATTTGCCACAATCCAAAATTAATCTTTCCATCGAACTTCTCCACAACAAACTTGATCGCGTTAGAATACTTAGATCTTCTCACCTATCTACTCTAGTTGTCCCAAACCTCGCTCTGACACCAATTATTGGGAAACCGAGGGGGTAAATCGCAATGCGGAAGCATAATACGATTTAGCAAGAACTTAAAATCCATCTCTAACCACGAAGAATTCAAACAAAGGCAATAATCACATACACAAGGTTTATATTTAGGTTGAAACCCTTTAAAGGATCAAAACCACCCCTGACAAGCACGACGAATATATTATTACTTAGAGTTACAAGAAGTTACAGAGGTCACTCAACCTCACCTCCACCCCTTACGAATATTTTTTCTAGCCAAATTTCCAGTTAAAGGCCCCGATTGGGAAGAGCACGACCCTGATCTCATAGAAGAGATGGAAAATGATCTACCTATAAGATCTTTTGATGAAAGAACTGAATGGATCACGCAAAAGGGGTGGAGGTTACTTATAAATGGATAAGCAGGACCCGCAGGGTCAGGGATTGGAGTTGTACTGATTACACCGTTCAATGATAGGATCTAGAAGTTAATACGGCTAAACTTTGAAGCCTTGAATAATGTCACAGGGTACGAAGCCCTAATCCATGAGCAAGATATGGCGTTAGAAATTGGAGTACCTAAACTCTCAATATATACTGACTCATTGCTGATAGTCCATCATTACTCTAAGCGATACAAGAAGAATAACATGATGATCGACTACGCAGTACTAGTTGTCGACAGAATGAGTAGATTCGATAAAGTTACGCTCGATTACCTACCTCATGGTGAGAATTGCCACACCAATTCCTTAACTCACTTAGCTAGGGTATTAGGTACAGAGCCAAGGTACCTTCAAATCGAAGTTATATCAACCCCTAACATCGATCACACTTTGATATGCACGATCAACACTGGGGGCGACAAAGAAGAGGAAAACAATTGGAGAAAGCCCTTCCTCACCCAAATAATAAATGCTATGGACAACTCCCAGAAGATCTAAAAGAAAGCAGACAATTGATTAAGAACTCAATGCGTTATACAATACAAAAGAATAATTTATACAGAAGATCTGTGACTGGACCGTATCTAAAATGCCTCTCACAAAAAGATGCCGATAGAATGTTGAAGGATTTGTATGAAGGAACTTGTGGCTCCCATGCCGCAGGATGCTCTCCCGTAAACAAAACAATCACACAAGGAGTGTTCTGGTTAAGAATGAGAAAATAGGCCGAGGAATATTCACAAAATTGCGATGCATGTCAGCGACATGGTCACAAGATACGAGCACATATACTGGAACTTTATGCAAGTAAAGTATTTTGGCCATTCAAGTAGTGAGTACTTAATCTTGTAGGAGAATTCCCAAACACATCGGGCAACAAAAAGTTCTTTCTCGTGACAACAGACTATTTTACAAAGTGGGTAGAAGCAATCCCCCTTTGTCATACTCAGGAATAAGAAGTCATCACATTCATCTGGGAGCATATCATCATAAGATTCGGTTGTCCCCACCTAATTCGAATAGACAATGAGCCTTAGTTCGTTAGAGAGAAGGTGGTCCCATTCCTAAACAAATACAACATCATATATTCACCCTCAAATCCTTATTGTCCCCAAGGGAATGGACATGCCAAAATCACAAACAAAACCATAGTAGATGAAATCAAGAAGAGAATCTAATCAGAAAAGAAGGGGATTTGGATAAGGAAACTACCACATGTCTTGTGGGCCTACCACACTACACCTAGACTGTCAACAAGATGTTCTCTCTTTCTACTAACTTATAGAACTGAAGCCATAGTCCCAACAGAATATCACCATCCCATCAAAGATCACAAACTGACTGATGAAGAAAATAAATTTGAGTTAGCATGCAATATGAACTGGATAGATGAAACACGAGATCGAGCTGTGGCAAACCTGGGTCGATATTATCATATGTTAACTAACTCGTATAATAGGAAGATTTGTAATCAGGAGTTTGAAATTAACGACTTAGTACTCAGAGAGATCTCTAAAAATAGAAAAGAGCCAAATGCTGGGAAGCTTGCAGAGAACTGGGAAGACCCATTTATAGTAGTACGGAGAACCGGCCTAGGTTCCTACTATCTCATGACAGAAGAATGCATCAGGATACCAAGTCCTTGGAACACTAGAAGGCTAAAAGAAGTACTATCGCTAGTTTGATATATTTCCGAACATAAGATACATTTACTATTATTATTCATATTCTAAATGTGAGATGTAATCTCCAAGAGTCTGTACATTCTTATCTCATCAATGAAAACTTTTTAAGTTTTTTCCCATATTACTGTCTATATATATATATATATAGTTATGTGCCCATGCTACGCACGGATGTTTAAGTTTATATTGGTACATAGAAATTGATACAATAATAAAAATGGCTAAAGTTCTTTAGTGTCCCTTAATCATAATGAAAATGGCTAAAGCTCTTTAGTGTCCCTTAATCATACTTTAGATTGAACAATTACTAACAAACTAAAAGTTCTATATGTTCATCTACATTTACCAATGCAGGAATAATATATGCAGGCTATAACATTATGAACACTTAGCCTAATTCGGTGCCAAGCGCCCAAGTAAGAGTAAGTACCATCTATTTGGTATTTCACCCACACCGTAAGTAGGATCTTGTGGATACTTTTACATGAAAAAAAATTAAATATCTGAAATGGACAAAACTTCCAACCCATTTGAAGCCAAAGATATAAAGAATAAACCAATAAAACTCAAGACAACTCAAGAGCTAGAATGCTCTTCTTGAATTCTAAGTCCACTTAGAGAAGATGACGATATAAAATTGTAAGTACATTAATAGAAGAAAACTAAAAGCCTAGCATGTTCTTCTCGTTCAATCATTGGGAGCTCAATGCGATCAAATAACAATGACCTTTCTTGTTGACTTCTCTGAGCGATACAGATGTTGCTGAGCTAGTTAGAGCCTCGAACCATTTCAGGGATATGTAATGTCATGCAAGTGCCTGACCTTTTGTGAATTGTTGGTTTGCGACTGTATTGCCGAATTTCCATAAGTTACAGTTGGCTGTGGATAAATTGGTGAGATCTTCACATTATTCCTCCTCGGCTAATGTAAATTCTTTCGTATAGCGGGAGAAGAATGTTTTGTCTTCAATTTGTGAACACCCCCCCCCAACACACACACAATGGTGAGAAGGATAAGTATTATTGAAAGTAGTATATTTGAACCTATCGGGAGCTTCTTAGACTTCATTACAACTTTGTTTCACCTTTCCACCCCCGATTATTCTTTTCTTTGATAACAGGTTTCCAAATTAATGGCCTATAATAATAGTTGGATTTTCTCGATGTAGCAAGTGGTTTGAAAAACTGATATTCGTAGAATCATAAGATCATAAAAGGACTCAGGCAGTACATCATCGTCATTATTATTTTAGGGACCTCTCCTATTTTTGAAGAACAATAGTAGTACTCATATATCAAAAATCAATGTAAATCTATGATTTACACACATCATGAATTTGGTCAAAACATTGCTAAATATAAAAGCATAATAGATTTTATATTTTAGAATTCAGAGAGTGAAATCTTAGTCTGAGAAGCAGCTTGTACATACTGCTACTACATCCTTAAGGAATAAAGAGCTGGAGTAAAAAAATAACAAAAACAAATAGAAGGTAACCTGAATCAAATTTCAGTAGAAGTTAAAACTTTCCAAACAGATATAAGATGCCAACATTTTCAAAATTAAGAAATTTGGGAATGGTTTAGAGGCTCAATTAAGGCTTGTTATAGAGGTCAATGAAAAGGTATGGATAGAGAGGGAGTTACTTCTGTAGAAGAAGAGCCGCAATTACAAATTAGCAAAGTTGGGAAACCTGTCTTTGAGGTCTCTTCCTCAGGGACACTTTGATTAATTGCAAAAGACTATATTAATGCATTATCCATAAATGCATAAAATGAGGAAATGTGTAAGTTATACATGCTCTTTCTCAACTTTCGGAGGTATGTTATTCTTAAGGACATGCTCAGTACTTGTAGTGAACGTTTCAATCTTATTTCTATGATTCTATCATAACACAATCATTTCAAAACAATAGAGTTGCTTTGATATTGTACTAAACAGGCAATAAGTTCTTAAACAATGCTATATTAAAATTAAGACAATCCGAAAAAATGGAACAACGATAGTACATGATATTAACAGGATAAATTGTATGCAAGCCCAATTATTTTTGTAATAAAAGAATAAGAACATGCCATTAAGTAAAAAAGTCATTGATGATCAATAAAGTAATACAATGTATCTTAACGCATTGTAGCACATTAATCAATTTTGCACTCTAGAAGGCAGATCAGATAATTGTAAGAGTTATGAAGTGAAACACATGGTTGGCATCCTCATTATGTTAACATCTTTTTGCTGCTTTTGGGGATATTGAGAAGTACTTTTGAATTTGCATACACAAATGTACTATTCGCCATCATGTGTATCTAACTCTCATAAGTTTATGCCTTGTTTTGTTAGTAACTTATAACCACAAAGTAATATCATCCTAAAGGAAAGGAAATATGCTAGAGTTAATATATTTATGGAGAGGAGTACTCACATGAATAGTCAAGATCAAGTTTCTTCTCTCATTGGGCGACCAATCAATGTTGTAGTTTGCAAAAACTCAACATATGATTTTCACCAAAATAAACTAATCTCTCTCGATACCATCACATGGTTTATCCTCACCATTAAAGTCATTCCTCATCTTAAATATGCCAACAATCAACTATAATTAGAATTGTCACAGAAGAAAAGCCCCCTTGGACATCAAAGCAAATTATAATTGAAATGTAATTCAACATAAGGATTAAGATAGAAATTATGGAGTAAGTACTAAGTAAAACACTGAAATATTATTACTTTTAAGTGTATATGCCTCAAATGTCTATACTACAAATAAATCCGCCAGATGGTAAACTTAGTCATACATAGATGAGATTTAGTTTCCTGCTTTGACAAATTATTGTGATGAAGTAGAGAAGAAAGATTTATTCTTTAGGTGATGAAATCTACTAATACAATATGGTATATGCAGATTATCTTGTATATGGCCCTTCAGAAAGCAATTAGAGTGATCTTAAAATTGTTATCGTCAGCCTGTATCTAAAGAAAGCTTGTACAGTCAGAGCTCCTTAAAATGTTTATTGTAACAGGCTTCTAAATTATGGGAAGAGGCCTGATTCACGCTCTACATTTTCCCACATGGTTCACGCGTATTATAAGCTACATAAAATTCTTTCATGCAGTTGCAAAATGAGTGCTCTAAAAATCAAAGAAAGTGGATAGACTACTCACATATATCTACTTTATGTTCTTTTTATGGGCTACTTTAGTGACAAATAGTCAGTGCTTTATAAGTATTTATGCCTTCATTTCCTACTAAAACGGTATTGGGTTAAAATTCTTTGATTGATCTCAACTATGTTGCTAGTACCTTAAACTTGTTGAGTTGCTTCAGAAGTTTAGTTGTTTCTACAAATCTAAGTCAAACATTTGAGAGTCCTCTTTATTAAATTTTCCATCTATACCGGCACTACTTTTCTGGTTCACGAGCACATATGTTAATAGATTGTATAGGTGTTATTGGTTGTGCCCAATTGTTACAACAAGTTAAGGTAGGTGGGACCTAGTGTTACTCTTTATTAGGGTTTGAGGGTATAATGGGAAGACCACTCCAACCCTATCAGGTTATATAGAGAGGAAGTCCCTCTTGGAGGCTACAGTACAAAAAACCATCCCTTTGAGGTCTACAGCCAATCCAAGGGAAGACTCCACTCAAGAACAAATGATTTTTCAGAGAGTAGGAAAAGAGGTTAGTATAATTTGTTTTCCATATCCTAATAACTGTATGAATTCTCAACAATTGGTGTCAGAGCTAGGATACGTGTTATTATGATTCATTATTAACAACAATATTGTTGTAAGAGGTTTGTTTTATCTAGTTTTCTTTACTGTTGTTTTCTGTTCCCGAGGACAAAAGGAGAGAGAAGAATAACCACAATTTTTTTACCGAGTCTCTCTCTCAATCACTCCATAATTTTTTGTTTGTTTAGGTGTTTTCTCCCTCTCCATTGACGATTCAGACCTTCTTCATCCTTAAAATTCAGATTCAGACCTTCTTCATCCCTAAAATTTAGATTCAGACCTTCAGACCTTCTTCATCCCTTGATTGAAGAGCTTTGTTCCATATTCTTCAAGCTTTTACAGATCTGATTTTGGGGGATTATGATTGGGTTTTGTTTAGGGTTAATGGGTGTTCATCAATTCTCTGCCGAATCTCAGATTGGGTGTTTTCTAGGGTTCATGGACTTCTAAAATCTGTTTTTGAAGAGGTGATTGGGTTTGTTTTCAGACTTATGGATGGTCTTCCCCAAATTGGTTTGAAGGATTGAATTCTTGTTGGATAATGGGTGTTCTTCCCCACATTCAACTATCTGATTTCAAGGGTTTAATTGATGAATTGGAGAAGAAAACCCCTCTAATCAATGCTGATTTGTTGGCTGCAATTTGGGTAACCTCTTATGTTCTACTTTCGATTCTATTTAAAAGATGTTTGCGTAGATTTTGCACAATTTCGGTTGGCATGGTTCGTGTGTAGAGAGAGGGTGATAGTTTATTTCTCGTTCCGAGTGGGAGTAACAGCAACGTATTTTGTGGGGTTTTGTGTATTGATTGTAGGTCTGCCGGTGTTCAATTCTACAAGAAGTGATACTACTTTGCAGTATATATCTGTGCATTTTTTGTGCTTCTTGCTTTGTCCAGGAGTTGCTCGCAATGATATATATATATTTTTTGTGTTGTGCATGAACTATTCGTTATTCTTGGATATTTAAGCATATGATGACCCTATTAAGGGATTTCACTGAATCATTAGTGATTACTTCAAGCAATAAATTTATTAATGTTTCTTCTTAATTGACAAACAGATTTTTTGCAATAGCCATGGATAATCATTAATGTATATAGGGTGTTTTTATTCCCAAGGATCTCTAATGGGGGTTTAAGTGAGATCAAGTAGACGTTAGGAAGGCGGGATATAAAATGGGCAAATATACCCAAAGGAGTTTTGTTCATGGAGTTGAACGTTTCTTCCCATTTTGAGACTGTTTTGTAAAGTCCGATTAAGACTACTTTGCACTAATTAAACTTGAAATTATTAGACCACCCAAAGGAGGCTAAGAAACTTTGAATTAATTAGTGGGTCAAGATAGGCTACACGGTACAGGGAGATGAGGATAAGCCTCAGCCCAAAGGTGAGGAAGAGTCTCAAGTCAAACTGTAAGTGCCCAGTATAGTCTTGAGCGTGAGTGATCACCAACTAGGAGGCCTGTATGTCAAATTACCACCCAAAGGAGGGATTTGATAATATATAGATGTACCCGTAGAGTGAATAATTCATACCATAAATATTATATACACTCTGACTCGACCATCCTAACCCTAGGTAGGATCGAGATTAAAGACATCAAGTTATAGATCTTTTACAGATCAAGTTCAACGTGCATAGAATTTATTTTTTGGCACGTCCTTTACAATAAGTCTTTGGTTCATGCAAGTATGGACCCTATGATCCAGAACCAACTGACTAATATTGAAACCTTGACGGACTCTAACTACTTCCACCAGAAAGGTACCAGAATAGAAAAGTCAGATGTCATTAAGAAAAGGCTCAAGAGTTCCATCAAGGGCAGGCAGTATAATAACTTATCTCAGCTTTTATAGCTGAAGTATGACAGCAGTAGAAATGTGCGCTCGCATGTTTATGTTTATTTTGAATCAAATTTGGTTGATGTTCCTTCCAACTCTTGGTGGTTTGATTTTGGGGCAACTGTTCGCATTTTGAATTCTCCACAGGGGTTCATCAACAGGCGATCGGCAAGGCCTGAGGAGTAGGTTTTCTCGAGAGACACTAGATGCCTTCATATTGAGTTTGTTGGTACTTTTTGCTTGGTTTTAGCCACGGGTATTACTTTAGATTTGGCAGACACCTTTTATGTTCCTTCGATGAGACGATCTCTAGTTTCAGTTTCTAGGTTGTACTCTTCCAGTTATTTCTTCTTTTTTAGACATGGTGGCTTTAACATTATTCATCTTGATTCCATTATTAGTTCTGGTCTACTGGTTGATGGGTTATATCGTCTATCACTTGATCATTCATTTAAGGCATCTCAATTATGTTTATCTACTGAGGCTAACATTTCATCTACTTCTAAACGTTCTATAGTTTCTAAGTAATCTACTTGCAGGATAAATCTTTTACAGCTGATTCATACAGATATATGTATATTTTTTTTCCTATTCCGTCCCAAGGTGGTCATCGATATTTTATCACTTTCATTGGCGATTTCTCTCGTTATACCTTTACTTTTATCTTATGCATTAGAAGTCTGAATCACTTGATGTATTAAAGACTTTCCCGTTAGAGGTTGAGAAATAGTTAGATCGAAAGATCAAGGTTGTCCGGTCAGATCGAGGAGGCGAGTATTATGATAAGATCGATCAAGACGGTCAACATTTGGGACCATTTTATTAGTATTTGCTGGATCAGGGTATTGTAGCCCAGTACAGGGAGAAATCCTAGTCTTAATCATTTACATGTTTGGGGTTGTCCAGCAGAGGCAAAATTATTTAACCCGAATATTGAAAAGTTAAATTCAAGGAATATTCGTTATTTTTTCCTTGGTTTCCCAGAGAGATCAAAAGATTTCAGGTTTTATTATCCTTCTCAACCCTTGGAGATTGTTAAGTGTGTTCAGGCTCATTTTATAGAGAAGGGAGATCACTTTGCCAGTACTATCCATATAAAGGTTATCTTTGAGGAGACTTGGAGTCTAACTACTATTCCAATCAGTATTTCTATGCTTCCGCGTTTATATGATATTGACATTGTGACGAGTACAGTTCCAGACCCTGTCGTAGTACCAGTTCTCCCTTAGTTTTTTCCTTCACCCGCTCCTCCCATTTAGTTTCCTATTGTTCTACCTCTAGCCCAACTTTTTGCTTCTTCTCGACAATCTTCTAGAGAGAGGTCTTCAACTATTTCTTCTGATTACCACTTTTATTCAGTTGAAGGTAAATTATTTGATTTTAGGGATCTAGTATCTTTTAGTTTGGTTATGGCTTGTTATTTTGCAGATCAGTGACGTAATGCCATGATGGAGGAAATGGATTCTATGTCTCACAACTCTGTGTGGGAGTTAACATCTTTAGCTAAAGGATCTAAGGCAGTTAAATGTAAATGGATCGTTGTATATACATCAATCAGAGTGGGAGACATTTTATATTTATGGTTTTGTACGTCAACGATATTTTACTCGTTAGCAGTGACGTCCGATTCTTTGAATAAACAAAAACCTATGGCATGATATGTATGAGACCTGACATCAGTTGTTAGGAAGGTACCAACAGAACCCTTTTATTATTCACTAGCAGGCAGCCAAGAAGGCTCTTCGATATTTAAAGAAGACTAGAGATCACAAATTGGTTTATAGGAGATCAGATGAGCTCATGGTTTTGGGCTACTATGACTCAGATTTTACAGGGGACAAAGATGACAAGAAGTCTACTTCTGGTTATGTTTTTATGCTTGCCCATGGCGCTATCTCGTAGAGAAGTATCAAACAGTCTCTTGTAGCTTCCTCGACTATGGAAGTAGAGTATGTGGTTTGTTATGAGGCTTCCCGATAGGCTATATGGCTCAAGCAGCTTATTTTTGAGCTGAAGGTTATTGATTAGATTTCTAGATCATTACGAGTATTTTGCGACAATGAGGCAGTCGTCTGGCAGTCGTCAAGTATGTTAAGAATGATAATGTGACTATGGATAATAGGTATATTAAAATTAAGTATCACGTTGTCGTTGATAAAGTACAACAACAGATTATCGAGATTCCTCATTTGTCGATATTGGAGATGATTGCTGATCTGCTTACTAAGGGACTTCCGATACCAACCTTCAAGGGATATGTTACGCGTATGGGATTACTGGAGTCTCTTTGAAGATCATTCTTTTGTGTGGGAGTAGTTGTTCATTTATTTACCGTTACTGCATTAGGATTCTTTATCCATGTGGAAGTTATTCCTTATTATTATTTAGTCGACATTCAGTTTTGATTTTGATTATTTAGTTGTTATTATATTTGGATCTGTTATTATATGTGCACATATTCAGTTTAAATTATGCAATTTCAATAAATTTTTAGATACGAATGATTTCATCACATGACGGTTGTCTAAGTATCAAGTGCCTATAGAGAATACTGGAAGGTTTCTCAAGTTTGCTTGGGCTGGATATGGGTAGGCTCCACTCCAACTCTTTCAGGTTAAATAGAGAGGAACTCCCTCTTGGAGGCTACAGTACAAAAAACCATCCCATTGAGGTCTACAGCTAATCCAAGGGAAGACTCCACTAAAGAACATGTGATTTTTCAGAGAGCAGGAAAATAGGTTAGTATAATCTATTTTCTATATCCTATGATTAATCATAATAAATGTATGAGTTCTCAACATTCTTCTGCAAGTCAAATGCGTGTTTCCTTTAAAGTTAGTATAATTATTCTAAACCATGTTTAGGAGTTCCAAGATGTGGGGGAGAAAAGTATGCTGGAATGCTTATTCATAAGGATCAAGTAACGCAAACAATTTAAATAAATTTAAGAATGAGCTTCATAAGGTTGCATAAGGTTTTAAGGATTAAGAAGATACAGGATTATAATACCTTTCTTGTATTGTTCTATGGATTTTTAATAAATATCTAAAGATCTTTGAGGCCCCATACCTTCCAAAATTCAAATAAGATGAAAGAAAGAATGATAATTACAATGCCATATAAAAAGAAAACTCGGCACTAATATCGTAAGTTTTTTGAAGGTCAAAAAAATGTATAAAAAGTAACTACATGCTGATCAATTATTTTCCATGTTTAATGGTCCTCGGCTACTTACTATTATGGTATTTTTAGCATCCAGTAAAAAAAGAAAGGCAACATTATGGAAAGGGGTTGATTTTTTTAAATGATGGTGGAAAGATTAACATAGTACTTTTCTTTAGTATAAGTGTCTTGAACGAAGACACCTACTGGTCGACAAAAGACAGTAAAACCAACCCACAAATATTTGCCAAATCCACGTAAAGGTGCTCTTGGGCTTATCCTATGACTTTTAAGACGCCTATAGGAAAATATTCCATTTTCGTTATAAAAAAAATCCCTAAGATCCTTTAATTCTTTATTAAAGTTACATAAAAATTAAAAACCTTAATAGAAGATAATAAATTGTAATTAGAAGCTTCAAATTACTATTAGAAAACCACTTTCAATAAACCGAAGCATATTCCTAAACACTATATTTCTAACTCAAAGTAGAATTAAGTTTTAGTGGGTCTTCGAGATAGAACCCCATTTTATGTACATTTTGTATGTTAGCCTTCAGAGCTTGATTTTAGTAAGAGAACTTAAGCAGATAATTCAGGAAATAATTACTATAACTTAAGAATAACATAAATCTTCTACTCATATAAATAACCAATGAAGTAACAATTTAATGAAGACAAATGATCAAATTGGTTCTTAGAAGAAACTTACTTTCATAGAACATATAGCTTGTATGTACGTCAACAAATCCTATAATAGTAAGACAATAAAATGTGGGTTATCTCTAAAAGGCAGAGACCAAAAATAGTTTTGTAAGAACTTCATTTTTTTGTTTACCTACAAAGAATCATGTAACTTATAAGGAACCATTGGAGTTAATTAGATAAGATATTCCTGCAAAAGTTAAAATCAATGTAATTAGCATAAGAAAAGATCCAAAAATTAGAAATTGAAACTTATGGGAATTCAGAAAATAGCTATGACTAAAAAGAAATAAAGAAATGTGCTTGGGTCGAGTGCATAAGATGTATGTGTATTCTTATAAGATTAGAAGTTGCACTAAATAACTGCAAAAGTTTTGAAGTAATCAATAAAAGAAGGTAACTCTCGGAGCACACCAAAAGCAATTAGATTACCATCATACACTAAGCCAAAATCATATATCCTCTGTAAGAAAGAAAACTCATACACAGTAAATACACATTAAAATACCAAATTTTTTTATAGAGAGAGCTATGAATCCTAAAAAAAACAATTATAGCAAACACACAGTAAAAGAAAAAGTCAAAAAATCACAAATACTAATTTCCAATTGAAAGAGTTGGGCGAGGTCTTTTCATCATAAATAACTCTTGAAGAGGAAAATGTTTTAGTTCTTCAATGGTGAGAGAGAGAGAGAGTAACATTTTTAATGGAGAGAAAGATGTTTTAGTTCTTCAAATAACTGTTGAAAGAGAAAGTAAAATGATTCAATTCCTAAATGATAATATACCCGAGTTATCTTCAATGGAGAGGGAGAGAGAGAGAGAGAAATGAAAATGGCGCCATTTATAAGAAAAGCGAGGCAAAGGAGATAAACCGATTTTTATTACGCAGTTAAACTTTTGGACTACTAAAATTTTCATCGTCCATTAAAAGTTTGTACTTTGCCTACTATTGCTGTTAACTCGATTACCGGCAGATGATGTGAAGATTGAAAGTTCATCACCGTGTTTGGATAAAGCCGCTACGGATTCACTGCAACTTCCTCTTTATTAAGCTTCAGGAATTAAATACTTTGTATTTTTTTTTGTTGGTTGATGATAGGGTTTGAATATTGATTGGTAAATTGGGGGGTTTCTAGATTCACTTCAATTTTCTATGCCATTAAGATTTGAGGGTTTTATTAGAACTGAACGAGTGGTATTGGGTTTATTAGTTATGACTGAATTGATGATGGATTTTAAAAGCTGGTGGGTAAATCTGGGGGTTTCAAACAACCCATATATAGTTTTAAGAGAAAGATAAATATTGGCTTTAAGGCAAAAAGTAAGAATGAATTAACTTTTCTATCACCTCGTAGGACAAAGGATACCACGCGGGACAATCGCTGACACGTAGAACAAACGAAGCCACACGGGATAATCGCTACTACGTAAGACAAAACTAAGATTTATAATATAGATATACATATCTACTTAATCTTGAATGATTAAGCAAAAGGTAAAAATTGCTTCAATCTATTTTGACATCTAAACGATACAGCGAAAGATCAGTTCAAACATTCTCTACAGTGGGTTCTTTTTGGTTTACACTAAAGTAACTTCCACCAACATTAGGAGAACTTGAAGAGAAATATTATTGTGCCCTAGGAACAACTATTTCCCTGTCATATTCATCTCATTCTTGGGTAATGGGACCAATACCGGACTTCAGTCGATTCAAATATTCAGCACAAATTATATCAATATTACAGATAATGTCATTTTTGATCATGAAATTGTGCATCATATCCCTCTCTTCCTCAATCCTCTTAATTTCAACCATTAAAAATACTATAACTACTATCAACTCCTTCATATGTACCTGACCAGCATGAGTCTTTCCCTGTTTGGTACAGAGAGATCCGCAAAATTTGTAAACGAACTCTGTAACAAAATTTTCTATTTTTCATGGAATTATTTTTAATTATCCGTCTCAGCGAGCGCTTTGATCAAATGAACCTCGATCTAAGATCATTCATTTCCTTCATCGCAGCCAGTGATTTACCCAATTCGATCTCACTCTTCAACCTTACCTTGGGACACCATCAAATCAGTCTCCATTTTTGACATGACTCTGGACAAATAATTATCACTATCTTGAGCAATTAACGCCCCTGCTTCTATTTTCGTTATTACTTCATTCAAACTCTCCTACTACCTCAAGAATTCATCAAATCTACCTCAATTTTCTTTATTCGCTCGATTGACTTCCTCATCAAACCTTGAAAATATTCCAAGTCATACTCCAATTTCTTGATACGCTCGGCCAAATTCTTCACAGTACCTTGTGCGTTCACCAAATCAACCTCTTTTTTCTTTAATCGCTCAACCAGATTTGTCACAGTACCTTGGGCGCTCTCCAAATCAACCTCCCTTTTCTTTATTTGCTCGGTCAGATCAATTACTGTACCTTGTGACTTGATCAAATCGACCTCCATTTTCATATTCAGTTTCGTAGAATTTTCCAATGCATCGTGAGCTTTGTTTAAATCGAACACGAGTTTTTCATTAAGATCGGACAAAGATTTTGGATGAACTCGCACAGTTTCTAGCTCGTCTTGCACAACAGATTGCTCTCTCATAGCATTCTTTTAGAAGTTATGAAATATATTCCTCATACAAAGAAGTACCTACATAATAAAATTATACATAAATGCTACTTACAAATTTTGCAAAATCTTAACTTATAGATAAATCATCGACACACCTGCACGAGTTGACACTTTTCTAGCTTTTAAGCTATAAAGGTTTTTTTCTCTGATTGCCATACGCCTGATGATATCAGGATTTGGACAAATACCTCGACCTTCTAAAACCCTAAGTTAAGCTTCCTTTCCCCCTCTCACTATCTATCTCGGCCTTTAGAAAGATAGTCATCATAAGGTCCTTAATAACTTCTGGTGTATTCTCTCTAATACCACCAAGTAGGAAGGGCCAAATTTTTAGATACATACGCCTATCTTTTCTAACTACTTCGTCCTTTTAAATTTTTTCTTTGGTCCATCCTAGCCGAGCATCACATAAATTTCTCCAGTGTTCTTCACTAAGAGCTTTATATTTTCTCACTTGAGCCTCAGTGCGTCCAGTTATAAGAGCTACTGCAGTTGATGAATTTATCTCCTTTGCAAGCTCTTTCTTTTGAGAGTCAATAGTTAATCACAGTTCGTTGACATCCTACAAATAATAATTCTTATATTAAATAACATAATCCAATTCCATAAACCCACTGCTTACATTACAATAATCACAAAACAAAACAGTTTTCTTTCCACATAAACGTAGAGTTTCTGAATACTACACAAATATCTTAAACTACCTTCTCCTGTTCGTCCGCTTTCTGGACTTCAGTCTACACGATCGGAGTGACAACAGCAAGTCCTAAAACAACTTCTCGAGTTGGTGTCCTCCCAACATCGACCTCCTCCTCTTCTATATGAGGCCCCACGACATCTATAGATCATCCTTCCATAATAGCCATAATATTGGCATCTGAATAGCCATCATTCTAGAGTCTCTGAACTAGGTTTTCATGAGCAAAACTCATCTCGTTAATATTATTTGTAGACTCTCTCCCAAGCTTGTCTACAGCAACCTGAAAAGAGGCCTTTAGATTGGCAACCTCCGAGCTCTACTCTACCCTCTCCTTCTTAAACTCCCTAGCCAACCTCTGCTCCAGCTCAGAAGTCTGCTGCTCCAAGATTTTGTTCTCATCCTCGATGCCAAGAGCGAGATCCTTCAGAACGTGGGAAACCTATATAGAAATGATATAAGAATCAAGTAACAAAGGGGGAAGGTCGAATGAATGAAAATGACCAAGATATTATAACTTACCCTCCGCAACCCACTTTTTACTGAAGATTTTACTTGTGAAGCATCTGATTGAACCAGGGCCCTTAACTTCCTTTACAGAATTCCTCATCCATACTCGGCTTTATAGCAGCCTCCTTTACCAAGGCAAGAACATGAGATAAGGGGCTGTTAACAAGCCTTCTCTTCTTAGAGGCAGTTTTGGCTTCCTCACCATCAGCGGTCCCAGACTCAGAGGCGATAGTCTTCACATTTTTCCTCCTGGACACCCTTCTGTCTGGGTTGAATTAACTAGTCCTTAATAGCCATTGCTTAAACACTTAATAAATGTGTTAAGCACGGGGGGGGGGGGGGGGACCACCCCTGAAGATGAGCCAATATCGGCCATCTTCCTCTTCGTCTGAGATTTTTAAACCTTGAGAGGCTTGTTGTTAACTCTCTTATTTCTACTTATACCAAGGTCATCTAGTATACCTTGGAGCTCTGTCCCTTCTCAAGCTATGACATCGATAAGAGATTCTTCCTCAACAACAGTGCACCGAGGATCTACATGCAAACATTTATATCATATAGACCACAATAAGAGTATTCAATTCAAAATTCATAATATCAACTTACGTTCCTTAAACGATATAGGAGATAGATCCAAGATGTCCTCGTCAGCTCGCTATGTATTTCTGCCTCTTACCTAAATCAGGTTATCATTTTGCACTTTCCCAGCAGAATCCAGGTCGAAAAATTGAAGTCGGGGATAAATCGAAGAAAAATAAGCACCCCCAATGGCGTTAAAATATTTTTCATTATAATACTCCAACACATCCATTGAAGTAAATCTCCCATCTTTTCCCTCCCCAGCCTACTTCGAATTCAATATCTCACAAGTACTGATTACCTTATATACATTCCCATTCAACCAGGCGGGGTAGGCTTTGATCCCATTCATTATAGCTTTATCAAAGTTGCTCAAAGGCACCATTAACCCATAATCGAACTGGGAAAGGTCACACAAAAAGCCCTCTTCTAGTTTGTCCTACTCATCCCCATTAAAATAGTCTTAAGAAACGGACTCAGGGATTCCTCTAACAATTTTCTCCTCTTGCATATCAGCTAAAGGATAGAACGAGTGGTCCCCCTCCTCATCAAAATACTCCCTATATGACTTCCCCCCAAATTACATTACGCCTCCCTACACTCCTTTCAGACTACTTTTATACGTACAAAATTCCTTCAAGGTATCAAAACCGTCGGGATAACTATGAAGGATGCCAGGAAATTTGATTTGATCCTCATCATCACTCTGACCCTCTGCATTTAATTCCTCCCTATCACTAGATATGTACTGCAATATCATTGGTCCTAGTACTTGTGCGTTCGGCCTCAATAGGGGTTGCATCCTCAATACCTACATTCTCCTTAGCTACGGATCGACCAGAAGTGGTAGGATCCATGTCGAATGAAGAGCTTGGAACAGAGGGAAGTGTACTTATTAATGGTTCACGCATCTATACCTACATAGAGGTCCAGGTATTTTGTTAATTTTATGTACATTTCCTTAAGTCTATTCACTTCTCATAGTAGCAATGAATACATTACTTAAGTACCATATTAATATAATCGATAAAACAAAAAGCCATTTTTCCTAAAATTTCAGTACATGCCAAAACTTTCCTAAAAAAGAAAACAACTTTCAAAATTCAAAATACAAAATGAGGGAAATAGTCAAGATCATCCACAGAGATTGCAACACATGAATATGAAAAGTCAAAAAACACAGATAAACTAACCTTCAATGGCCGAATATGAACCGGGCGCAATACTCATCCCTTCCCTTAAAACTCACTTTGACAATAGATATTCTCCTCCGCAAAATAGACCACTTCTTATCTTTGGGAACAATGAACAACCTCTGGGGTTCTCTTATTAAATACACTCAAATTTTTTCTCTGTCTCTCTAAATCTTCTTCTCTCTAGATTTTGAAACCATTTTGTGGAAGAAAGAGAAGGAGTATTTATAATAAATCTGTTTAACCGCAGACAGTTTTTGTGACTTGTGCAAGCCACCCTCAATTTTACAACCGAGGCGTCTTTTCTACTTTTCTTGTCAGTTCACTCATACATTTTGCAAAATACAACCCTTTCATCATTAGCAACATCCTTATAATTAAAAACATCTCTCTCCCTCTCTCTTTATCATCCTCCTCTCAGACCTCTCAACATCCATGGTAACAAAGGTCGCGCTGTACATAATTTGAGCTCTTACTTCTAACTTTTTTAATAATCATACTCCTGAATACCCAACAATTCTCACAGAATGATAATACTTATTTATAGTAACACATACAAGAATCCCAATGGAAACAAATATTCAAAATTTAAATATTTCAATAGAATACACGTCAATTAAGGAGAAAATTTTGAAAAATCAAACTGACAATATTATTTCTTTATCGCTCTAATTCCATATTAATTTAACCTAAAAACTTAATGGAATTGCTAGAAGTAGTTACATTTAAAACAACCAAGATGCCCTGTAGCACCATACATGATCACTTCATTACCAACAATCATCTCATTCTTATCATCTATCTTGTCCAAAGCAATCTCTCTTACAACAATCTTTCGAGCTTCAGGTTCGACAATCATATCACGAAACACATCATACCAGAAATGCTGGTACACTTCAATTTCTCCCTCCTTCGTATTCAATTATTAAACCTACAAAATAGAAATAGGTAGCTCTGCGTCATAACTGAGCCGCCCAAGCAGCCGTTTACGTACTTCTGCTACCTTTATCGCCAAATACCCATCAACTGCATGATGAGCCCTCTGAGAATGAGTCCTTACCATGATTTCCGAATATACTTTCTTGACTAACCCCCCCTCCATTTATAGATATAGAGTACGATAACACTAAATCCCAAATACCATGGCATAAAGATACTCAGTGATAACGATAACAGCTATCACAGTTATCCACAATGGCACAACTAATTTACAAACTGTCAATCTCAAGCTCTAGATAAAAATATACAATTGGTTTTACACCGGGGTTCTAATTGTTTTCCACAGTTCGATACTATTCCTTCATAGAATGTAAAATACACAAAATTATGAATACAGTTTGGCAAGTATGACAACAGCCATTTGAGACAATTTATTTTTTATCCCAATTTTTTTTGACAGAAACGAATCACAGATAGAGCACCTACGAGACTTCTTTGTAAGGACGCCAACAACTTTCTCCTTCTTCAAGATAACTTGCTCTGCAATACGACGCAGACCGTTCCTACGCAACTGCACCATCTTGATGATATTGTGAAACCGAAACATTTGGAAGAAGTCTTCATCAGCTTCCTCCACCTCCTCCTCCTCCTCAGTCATTCCATGGAAAGTAGGCGGGACAGGGATATGAGTCTCATCAGCAAGGGACTGAGTCCCAAAGTACTGGAGTTGTAGTACATGTATCTTTGGCAATGCTCTAGCCTCTCGGGTTTTACCTCCAGTGGTCACCATTGTCGTTTATAAAAGAATATTATATAGAAGACAATAATATATTTATTTGACGAATGATGGTCAAAAAATAGTACAGGTACTTATAGCCGGGAGTACATTCAATGCTAGCAATCAATTCTAAAACAATCATTATTTAAAGTAACTGTTTATGGGAACTTCCAACAAATTAGAATTCCATGTCAGCAAATCCAATATTCAATTTGACAAACAAACAGGTTCCATTCTACACAACAAGCTCAATTCGAACTTCTCAACTCAAGCCTCCCGTACCTTTAGTTGAGAGGGGAAGATTGTAGGGACCTATTTCTTGAACTAGAGTAACAACGAACTATTGTAATACCAGACTCATGCAATTTTTTATGACATACACCCTGTTGGCATTAACACCAAGACCACGGACTAAAATTGGAACATGGCCGAGCACTCTAAAAGAACAGAATGAGTCAAGGACACATGTCTCCCATGAGCTGGCAGTTACAAGAAAAGCCTCCACTCTTTCCCTCAATCCAGGAGAATGGGTTGGCACACACAAACATAGGATGGGATATATAAAAGGGATAACAAAAAGTGGAGAAGGTACCAAAATTTTTTTACTCAGAAGATCTCAATTGTACTTAACATTCATTAGTCTTAAGTAATAAAGTTATTCTTACTAAATCCTCGAGCCGAGGTTATGGTTTTTACCTATTAAGAGGTTTCCATGCTAAAACTTGTGTCATCTTATATTGTTTTTTTATTAATATTTGTGTCTAAGGTACATTTTGTGTTTGGTGTATGAGGCCATTCGAGCTACGAATTTAGGTCCTTACAATTATCATAAGTGATTATTGTGTACAAATGCTAAAATCACTTCACATAATAGATTATGATGAGTTCTTTTTATCTGTTTGACAACAATTATACTTATAGATTATTCAAAATGAGAATTTGAAAAGTTGTGTATTTTAAAAGTAGCAAATACCTGTTCTTATAAATTGAAAAATCCAATTTTCTTGTCATTTTGTCGGTAAAGGCTTGCATAAAAATAGAGAGAAGAACAAAAAAATAAAAATTCAAATCAAAATCTTCATTTTTGATCCAAATCTTGATCTCTCAATTTGAAATCTCAATTTTTTTTCTCTCTTTCTCTCTCTCCCGAGTTACTGTTGGTAGAGAAAAATGATGTAATTTGGTGTATGACAGTGCATCTAATTTGATGGGTCACTACGTCATTTTGCTGTAAGGATAACACATCTAATATGATGAACCACAAAAAGTGTTTATTTATTTTTTCAAATTTAAGTGTTTGCCAGCACTTTTCTGCTAGTAACTTTTATTTAAATCATTTATGCCTAGAATTGTTTTGAAAATTATAATTAAGTTTGTCGTAATTATTGTCAAACGACCCCAATACTTCAGGTCTAGAGTTCAATTTTTTTTACATTAGTTTTAGCTTCGCCTTACGCTTTCCCGCCTACGAACTTCAAATTATTAATCAAGATACCAGACTTAGTCAGGTACACTCAAGCCAATAATTTTATGTTAATCGTTGCTTAACTACCACATTTGGCTACTGTAGTAGCATATTTCCCATATTTGACAAGGATAAGCCAGCATAACATAGTCGAAGACAACTCAACATTCGAGAAGACGCCTCGTCATGGTGGCCAATATTCTTACTATAACAATCTTAACAGCGTCATATTACGAATACAACGTAAGAGGAAAATTATTCTTACTGTAATAATTATTACCCAACTGAAGATACTGCTAACATGTTTGTTTCAATATTTATACAATTCAAACGTTCCCTTCCATACCTTTTTAAACTAAAGTAACATGCAATATTTCTAATACCCCATACATAGCCAATACTAAAGTTGTTATTTCTCTACAACAATCTATCAAATCTATTATTTGAGTTATATCATGGTGGCCAATATTCTTGCTGTAACAATCTTAACAACGTCATATTACGAATACAACGTAAGACGAAAATTATACTAACATAAGAATTGTCACAAACGCAATTGTAATACTTAACATATCATGTTCTTATAAAATTGCACTCACAATATATATCTAGATATTATAATGATTCGTCATTAAGTGTCTAATAATAAATGTACTTGCTTCGAGGTTTGACTTTGAACAACGATTATGCGATAAGGAATACTCTGAGAAGCTTTACAAGAATCCACCCAAAATCATTAATAATTGAGGAATATACCTCAACCAATCATAGCAACTCTTAGTATTATGAGGTTCTTTCATCCTCTTGATTTAGGGTAGGAGTAAGATGGGTTTAAAGGCTACTCTCTAGAACACTCGCTAAAAATTAAAGAGGAGAGATGGGCTTAAAGATTGTTTTTCTCTCTAGAATACTTGCTGAAAATTGAAGAAAAGAGATGGGTTTGAAGGCTATTTCTCTCTTTAGAATTCTTGCTAAAAATTAAAGAGAAGAGATGGGTTTAAAGGTTGTTTCTCTCTATAGAATACTTGCTAAAAATTAAAGAGAAGAGATGAGTTTTAAGGCTGTGTTATTTTCCTCTCTTTTAGGTTTGCATTACGGCTGGGGAAGAGGTGATTTACTGGTGTTGTAGAAGCAAAAGAGATTAAGGCGGAAAAGATGGAGATGATGGAGTAGAATTAAGGAGGGCTAAAATGGTGGGTTGAATGGTTTATGTTATTTGAATTTTTAGGAAAGAAGAGCTTCAGATAACATATTATACGGTGCAACATACTAAACTACAGCGACTGCAACTACAAACATAAAATGATCTATGTAATGGGGAAAGAAAAATGCGGGGAACTACATTCTACCCTCCTAACAAAAAAATTGTCCTTAAAATTTGGCATACCTGACTCGACAAATATGCAAAATCTCATTTAATACGGATTTTACAACCATGGCCACCATGGCCTTGTTTGCTCTTTCAGTCTGCCCATCTGTCTCTGGATGAAATACGATTCTATAATCCAAAGACGTGCCCAAAGCTTCCTGGAAACTTTTCCAGAACCTCCCTGTAAATCTGGCATCTCAATCAGAAATAATAGATACCGGTATCCCATGCAACTTTACTACCTCAATGATGTACAACATCGACCAGCTATCCATAGATCCAGTAGTGCAAACGAGAAGGAAATGTACATATTTCATCAGCCGATCAACGATCACCCCAATAGAATCAAAACCACTCCGATCCTTGGGCAAACCGCTAACAAAATCCATAGCAATATGCTCCCATTTCTACTCTATAATAGGTAAAAGCTGAAGTGGCCCAACTGGCTTCTGATGCTCTGCTGGCCTTCATCTACTGACAAGTCAAACACCTAGAAACATAATCAACTATTTTATGCTTTATATTATTCTACCAATAGTTTCTGCGTAAGTCCTGATACATCTTCATATTCCCACGATGAACAATAAATCTAGTACGTTGTGCCTCATCCAAATCTTCATGTTTCAACTCTGCCACATCTGGAACACACAATTGGCCATAAAAATGAATACTACCATCTGAACCAACAACCTAATCTAGTAAACTACTATTTATGCCCTAGGATGCAACTTGGCATCCTGTTGCTGAGCTTGAACAATCTGACCTATCAACGAAGGCTAAACATCAACACTAAATATAAAGCAAACTGTGAACTCATAGCCAAAATGTAACATTTACCACTCTCTAACCATCATACGCACCATAATACCACGTTGCGTGCGACTCAAGACATCGGCCACAATATTGGCTTTACCCGGGTGATACTGCAAATCGTACTTATAGTCCTTCAAAAACTCTATCCATAAGTGATGCCTCATGTTTAACTCTGACTGCGTAAACAGATATTTCAAGCTCTTTTGGTCTGAGAAAAGATAGAATTTCCCTCCATAAGGATAGTGTTTCCAAATGTACAATACATAAACAATCGCGGCTAGCTCCAGATCATGTGTCAAATAATTCTTCTCATGAATCTTAAACTGCCGAGAAGCATAAGCAACCACCTTCTCATTCTGCATTAACATACCTCCCAGACCACTCAACAAAGCATCGATATAGACCACAAACTTTTCTTCATCGAAAAGAAGGGTACCAGTACTGTAGTAAGTCTAGTCTTTAATTCTGTGAACGCATGCTCACACTTGTCATCCTAGACAAACTGGCCTCCTTCCTAGTCAAACGTGTCAATGGCGTAGAAATTAAGAAGTCCTTTATAAACCTGCGATAGTAACCCACCAGACCCAAAAAACTGTGAATCTCAGTAATAGTACTAGGCCTCTGCTAGTTTAATACTGCCTCAACCTTAAAAGGATCTACGACTGCACCTTCTCATGACGCAACATGACCCAATAACTTGACCTCTTCCCACCAGAAGTCATTCTTTTCAAGCTTATCATAAAGTTTATGCTCTCTAAGTATCTGCAAGATAATCCACAAATGTTCTGCATACTCCTCCTTCGACCGCAAATAGATCAGAATGTTATCCACAAAAATAACAACAAATTGATCCAAGTATGGCTTGAAAAGCTGGTTCATCAAATCCATAAACACGGTAGAGGCATTAGTCAATTCGAATGGTATAACTATGAACTCATAGTAGCCATATCGCATCCGAAAAGTAGTATTAGGAATGTCCTCATCCTTGACTCTAAGTTGGTGATAACTAGACCGTAAATCAATCTTGGAGATATACAGAGCTCTTTTCAACTGGTCCAATAGGTCTTCAATCCTAGGCATTGGATACCTATTCTTGATCGTCACCTTGTTTAACTGCCGATAATCAATACACAACCGTAGCGAGCCATCCTTCTTCTTTACAAAAAGTAAAGACGTACCCCAAGGCAAAATACTTGGATGAATAAAACCCTGTTATGATAAATCCTTAACCTAGTCCTTAAGCTCTTACAGCTCAACATGAGCAATACGATACGCTATATGAGAAATAGGTTTCGTCCCAGATGCTAAGTCGATACCAAAGTCAACATCTCTCCTCGGCAGCAATCCCAGTATCTCTTGGAATTCATCTTGAAACTCGAAGACTATTATAAGCTGCCCAACAAACATCTCAACTGGATCAATCTGTAGAAATGCTAATATTAAACACAAAAGATCTGTAGTACCCGAACCCTTAAACTAAAATTGTTCATGGTCTGGTATATAGAAAGTAACTGATTACTCGAAATAATCAACTCTAGCATGGTGGGTAGATAACCAATCCATACCAAGGATCACTATCAAACTCTTAAATAGGAAAAACAATCAAATCCGTAGGTAAAACAAAATTACAAACAATAACCGGACACTCCCTATAAATGCGGTTAAGCGAGGTCGAACTACCCAAAGGAGTAGTCGCATAAAACTGAGTCTCTAAATATCAGGCTCTAAGCCTAAGGAACACATGTTGATGTATGAAATAAAAGAATGTGATGCACCAATATAATATAAGACTCTAAGAGGAGTATGGAATACTAAAAAATTACCTTCCACCACTGCTTTATCTCTACTGTTATCATGCATGACTGCAAGCGTACTACTCTAAGTCTAACTGCAACCCCAATGTTGCTGAGTGTGTCCCTGATGATGCTGAGCCTAACTCTGACCTTGTCGATGTAGAGCCTGAGCCTGAGCCTGGTAACTCCGTGTTTAACCTTACGGACAATGTCCCAAACCCTGAGAACCCTAACCTTTCTCAAGAGATTGCTGCTGAAATTGTTTCTCATACCTGTGACGACACTGTCTAGTACAATGCCCATACTCTCCGCAATAATAATATGGACCTGAAATACGAGCCACCTGAGCTGGAACAACTTTTCCTGTATCTAAAGATCTATCAGCCCTCTAACAATTCATGCTCCACCCCTGAGCATCCTGGTGACACTGTCTAGTAACCGAATCACCCTCTTCGTTCTTCTTGTTTGAGCCTCTATGCTCCTTCAGCTTGATATTACTTTGATAATCTTGCTTAAACTCCTAAGGTCGTGAAGCCTACTGTGCATAAGTTTGCCCAATAAAACCTTTATATCTAGTTCGAATAGGTAGAAGAAGACTATCCATAAATTATACAACCTTAGACTCTTCATCAGCTATAATCGTCAGTGCATAACAAGACAACTCTATAAAATGTACCTTGTACTATGATACTATTAGCTTCTCCTGAGTCGGCTTATAAACTCAATAGTCATCTGATGTCAAAATCTCTGTGAAAAGTACTGCTAAAAGAACTTTACCTTGAACTCAGCCCAAGTTATCGGTAGTATCGGCCCGTGATTCCTGTCAATCATCTCCCACTTGTTCCATGCCTCATTCTTCATGTGAAAATTGGTACACTCCTTTTCTTCATCAAGACATCCTATGTTCTTGAAAATATTCTCCACATGCTTCATCCAATCCTCAGTAATCTTTGGATCAAGAAGACACTTAAAGGAATCCAACTTGTATTGCTGCATCTCTTTTTACCATTTGTTACCAACCTTTTGATTGGCAATTTGATGCTGCATGAATATCTAAAATACTTGTTGAAAATCACCTTGAAAAACCTCAACAGGAACAGGTGGCACAACAATTTGATCCTGAGTAACCTCTGGAACATAATCCTGTCCCAAGTGAACTGAAGTCTCAGCAACAACCTCATCTACCGGTAATGCACCATATCCCACACCGTCACCAAAGCCACGTCCCTGACGGACACTGATTCATGAAACTCGTACTACAGCAGGCACATGAGGAACTGACACTCGAGCACTGCGACGAGGAGCACCGCGACTCGTAGAAACATAGTTAGCAGTAATACGCACATTATCTCATCCTCTCACCATCTTGACAAGATAAAAGCAAAAATCAGCAAACATGCAAAAAGATAAAAATCGAAGAAATCGAGCAAAATGGAAGAAAAATCAACGCGTCCTACTCTAATATCTAAAATGCTTAAGGTATTCATTTAGATGAAAGATTGAACTTAGTGCTTTAATACAAAGTTTGTCACACCCCAAAATCTGATTTTTGATATAAGATTATAAAACAAACCCTAAAGCATAATAAGTCGGGCATCCCACTGATAAACCCAGCAGATGTAATATATTTCCTATGAAATTAACTATATCTACTTACACAAAAGCAATGCAGGGGAAATATCTTAATTATTAAATAACATTAATAATATTCTCAACAAAATCTAAGAATGAGGAAAAGATTACGATAATGAAATCTGAAATAAAATATTATAAATACCCTACGACATAGCTCAGCGATCCAATAGAACTCCAAAGTATCTCAAAATGATCACCTAAGCCTCATTAGCTTAAATCAACTCTGCTCGGCCGACTAAGAAAAATATAATGCACAAGTATTTATTGAGTGTTATTAGGTGTGGGAGATTACTAACATATAATGTACACAAGGTCACTTTTAATTTAGTGGGAGCACACTCTTGTACCTTTCTGTCCTCAACAGAGGCATATCATTTATTATTGAGCTAGAAATTGGCGGATTCCTTTTTTATTGAGCCAGGAATTAACATGGAAAAACACCGGATCAGTGTGGTAAAAGAGTTTTAACCTACAAGTCTAAAGCCTGATTTATTTTTACTTTCAAGGATCTAAGCCCATGGGATGCTTACGTAGCATGCATCCGAGAAGTAACAAGGAAATAATTTAGGCACTTACAATCGTGGGACACTGATTGTAACTTCATCCGAATCCTTTGTTTAGAGAATCGATCCCAAGGACCCTGATAGCATAGCCTTACTGTATACACAAATCTAAGTTTTCCTATACATGAATGATTTGAGTGTCCGACATTCAATCAAAATGACCTATCTGTCCTTACTCGATAGGCAATTAGACTATATCATATGATTGGAGATCTTATGCCCAATGGCCTTTCTACCCTCACAAGTATAAAAGTGGGGACTCTTTCATTGATATTATACTTTGACTATCAATGATCTTTCTACCTTAAGTTAACAAAGGTTATATTAATTGAAGTCCTATAATCGTGGCTAAGTTACGCCATATACCTCACTTGACATTCGCAAGATTTATACAATTCTAACCTTAATCAACAATTCTATATTAAATGCTTAGTATAGAAACTAATTTATAATACTAGACATCCATATGTTATGATTTAATATGGCCTTATGCTTAGTACCCCTGGATTGAATAATATGATACAATCTATACATCTAACTATAATGTAATAGTTACAAGTATGTGATCAAGAAAAGAATTCTAAGGCATAGTATATTAATTATTACCCAACTGAAGCTACTGTTAACATGCTTGTTTCAATATTTATACAATTCTAACTTTCCCTCCCATACCTTTTTAAACTAAAGTAATATGTAGTGTAATGGTCTATTTCCATAAGCTCGATGTGGCTTGGAATTAGCTTTTGCACCAATGTACATGTGACACAAACTAATGTAAAGTAAGAAATATCACAGGTGATTTAACATGGAAAACCTTTGAATAGGTAAAAAACTATGACCTCGAGTTGAGGGTTTTTGTAATAGTGACTTTTATTATATGAAGCTTATATCCTATTACAAGTAATCTCTCGACTTAGAAATGCTTGATCTTGTGAATAAGAAGTTTAAAGTTTTGAGAATCTAGAAAATGTAGTTTTCTTGGTGATTTCTCGTGTATTTTTTTGGTCATTGTCTCTTTTGGAACTTTTTATTTATGTTGGCCTTCTCTGCAGTTTTTTATCGTGCTGAAGCACGTTCTCCGAATAATATAGTTAGTGGCAATTGACTGAGTAACTATTGAGTTCATGAAAAATAGATGTCTTTGACTTGTTCAGGTTTTTCTGTTTGAGCTCGACCCACATTTTTCACCAATTCATGGAGTATGTGGCAATGTTGACTGTTAATGTCATGTATAGAATGCGTGAGTCTGGCATTAAGGCAATTTGAACTAAAGACAACTCGATTTGGGTAAGATCGAGGGGTAGGCCCCTGCAATTGCCCCTTCACAACTTAAGTCATGAGTGACTTTAGTTGATAAAGAGTTTGTGGGTATATGGGTATTCGGGTTGGAAGTTTGAAAATGTAGGACGTAATTATGGAGTTTGGACTGCATAAGAAATGCACGTGTATGGGGAAACGTATGTGCATTGAATGATGATGGGAAACGTGTATGGGGAAATGTATGCGCGTGTATGGCTGAAGAGCTTCGTCTGTATTGAATGATGATGCTTGGGAAAATGTACCTACATATTAAATGTAGGGATATATAAATAGTATATGTACCGAGGTTTATGGCAAAGTACGCTTGTTTGTTGCCAAATTCTCTAAAAGTTTTTGGCGATGGTGAAGACCCGGAGAATGGTTCTTGAAGAAAGAATTGCTACTGAGATGTAGATGTTGAAGTTGAAATATTTTTGTGATCCGTCCTTGGAGATGCCTACTCCCATTCCCGTTCCTCCGACGTATCAAGGTATGTCAGAAGATGATGCGGCTGAAGCTGTATGTGTAGGTTTCATCATATTGTCTTAACAGGCAAGCAACGTTGGGTTTATTTTCATATCTTTGCGGAAGATAAGTTATGGGAGACAGATGCAGGGTTCGGTGCAACTGCGGGGTAGTTGTACCGATGTCTTGTGTAGGACTAGATTCTATGGACGAGCCCTCTTCATCTCTACCAACTCTGCGAGGGTGGTGGTTATTGAAGTGGGGATGATGGTAGTAGAGGAGGAAGACAGATAATGGAAATATACTTTTGCACTTCCATCGTTTCTTGGCGTTGAGAAGACCTTCAATTTGAAGAGTGGATACAAGTATTGAGTCCGTTTATTTCATGCCCAGACTTCCTCTAAACTGAGTTTCTGGTCAGAGTATGATGGCGTGAAGTAAGAAGGACCTATGGTGACTTCTAATGCATGCTTTGCATCAGAGGATTCTTGGAGTGAAATATCACTGAAGTCAGATGAACTGAAGGATTTGATTTTTTGGAGTACCTGAAAGGCTTATTATCTGTAATGCACTGAAAGATTTGTTATCTGTAAAGTACCTATAATTTGTATTCGAGGTGAATAAAATTGGTTATCCAAACTTTATGTTGATATAAAATATAATAACTCTAGAAATCAGCCTATAAATAATTTGAAGACTTTCGAATATAGGATGAATTGAAATGTATGAGATTAGAACGTATAACTTTTTACAATAATCGAGTTGTTAAAAATATGTTTGTAAAATAAAATATGTGTAAGATATGATGTTCGACCTGGGGGCTAAAATTTTGGGGAGAGAGAAAATTGTAGAAATTGTAGAATAAGAAGTTCGAGCTCAGGGAGGTCGTTCTGGAATACTAGATTTGGAAAGAATAAGCTCATTATGGAATAGAATGAACTGACTGAGGTAGAGAGAGAGAGAGATATGTTCAAATAAATTTTCTCAAGATACTAGGTTTTCTTTTACAAGATAGTAGGATAATATTACGAGCTATGGGGAATTTATAGCAAAAATGTATAAATAATGGGGTGGGGGGGTGGGGGCGGGTGGATGAGTTTCAACCAGGTAGAAGAGGATAAGAATGGTGTGGACTCGATCTGAGTGAATTTGAATGCCAATGAGGGGCAGTTGGCGATAAAGGTAGCTGAAGTGCGAAAGTGGATTTTTGGACTCTTGGATTATGATGCTGAACTGCCAGTGAGGGAGGTTCAAGTTAAAGGTTTCGATGGGATTGGGAAATAACTCGAGTATGAATGTCATTTTTATGTGGAGCTGTTCCAAGAAATCGTGGTCGTCCCTACAGCTCGAAAAGGTGTTGTGGGATTGATTGCTGTAGAGGAGATCAAATTGAAGGATGTGAGGATTGCTGGAGGATAGCTGATTGGATGTAGTTCCCCAAAACATCAGGGATGTTTTAGGCATAATTATATGTGAGGGTAAATATGGGTGGCATGAGTGTATTTAATTATATGAGTTTGAAGAATTTTGAAAAAATAAAATGAAAATCAAAGTTGAATCGATCCTCTATTGTTATGAATGTTGTTTTTGACTGTTGTGAAAAAATGAATTTGAAAAGTTTTAAAATTTTGAGAAATTTGGAAATGACGTTTGTACTTCTATAAGAAGAAGAGAAAATAGAAAAAAATAGGTAGCTTGTGATTTGGTTTCTTGTGTAAAAGCTGAAAAAATCTAATTGTGTGTAAGTGTGAGTCATCATGAGCGTGGAAAGGTCAGAGAGAGATTTAGAAAAGATATATGAAAATAGATTAAAATATAAGGCAAAGGGCACTGATGGGAAAGTGTTTTTGCCAAAAAGGTGCAAGACGTCAAACATTGATAGTGGAAGGGATGATTTGATTCCAAAATAGGGGACCACTCGCGCGGGGCTAAATAACTACCAGCAGTTAGAGAAAGAAAATATAAATAATGCTTCATCTTCGTCATTCAAACGTTTCTCAACTTTTAAAAACTTGAAGAGCAGTAAGAGAAGAAGGAAGAAGAAAAACAAAAATAGCTGAGAATCTCGTGAGGATTTAATTGAAAGTGATCAACAATCAAAGCGTGAGAGAGTTGTAGAGACTGAGTCACAAAGGTGGTTATACAGCAGCGTTATAAGGAATGGATTTGGCGCTGCCTTGGATTCACATTATGACATAGAAGGTTAGTAGAGGATTTGTAATATTCTGGATGTGTTGTTTGTGAAAATCAATATTTGTATTAGGGAAATCAAAAAATTACTATTTACAGTAATCTATAAAAATTTGTTTGATATATGATATATGAAAAATATTTATATATGAGTGATGTATGTGTAAAAGATAATGATAGATACCTGGACCTGTATGTAGGTCGATCGTGAAGAGTGTTTGTGTAGGATCAAACTCTCGTATGTAGATTTGTAGTTGATATGGAGATTTCAACTATTAAAGAGGCGTCAACCTCTGGTCGATCGACTGAGTCCAAAATTGTAGTGTCTGATAGTGAGGAAGAAATAGGGGTTGATCAATTTACAGATTTCCCTGGAAGATTGGTAACCAATCCTCCTCATTCTGATGTATTCAAAAAGTTTTTTAAAGCCAATGCTTCTTTAGGGGGTAGATGGGGTAGTTGTGTGGAACATGCCGGTAAGCAATTTAAGAGTTGCACTGTAGCAATGGGAGATGAATATTTTTATTTGTTAGATAATTTGAGAAGGATAAAGGAGATAAGGGTATTGACGAATCGATCTCTCTTAAGTACTTCAATGGGAATGTCCAGAGCAAACTTGCAGATGGTTTTTTGTGTTACTTGTCTCAGTTGGAGTACGGGTTGAGTCTTCTCCTTAATAATTTGGCAAAAGGGATTATGAACATCATCGTGGCATGTCCGGTTTAGTTAAACGGGAACATGTGGGAGGTGAAAAGTGTTTGTGAATTTCTGAATAAGCTTTGTGAGGATGCTGGGAGTTCGAGGAGGATATCTCCTGAGGATGTTTTGCAGTTTTATGGGGTAAAAATTATTCTACAAGTGAAAGGGCATATTTTTTTACGAGTTTGACTCGACCTCGTTTCTTCAATCTGAACTTTACAGGTCGACCATGGAATGATAATGTGATATGGGTGAAGGGTGACTGCCTTCAGAGAGAGGACGAAAAACCCATGGAACTTCTGCTTTGAACTGTAAAACAAAGTGAGTATAACAATGTATAATGTATAAGATTGATATGTTGAAATTGTATGTTGCTTTACTGATGATAATGTGTTGTGAATGATAGATCCTCGATTATAAGTTACGAGGAAAAAGTCTCTATTGGATACAGTTGCTCAGGAAGGGATAAAGCTCGAGGTTGTATTGGAAGAACTTGGCATTAACAAAAAGAAACGTGCTAACAGCCGATCTGAAAAATTTCAAAAGTCTCAATCGACAGAGCTAATGACAGGCGCTTATGACTGCAAGAAGAAGGGAACTGATGGTGAAAGGAGAGTAAACGTTTCCCAAGAAGCAGATGCTAAAGCGTGGTTCGATCTTTGGAACCACGGGAAGTAATAAGGTCATAGGAAAGGCAAAAAAGAGAAGTGTTCATCCTTCTGAAATATTGGGGGTAAAGGTTATAGAAGATTAACCTGTTGTAGAAGACGAGCTGAAAGGGGTGGAGGAAAGGGCTAGGCTGGTAGCTCTCCATGGGGAGGAGGAGATGAACAATATGATAAGTTCATTTGCTTGAATATGTGATGAATTTTGTATTCTGATTCGAGCTAACGATGAGGTTGATTTTGTTTATTTTGTAGGCTTCTCGTCTGATGAAGGGGATATGCCTCGAGGTCAAGGAGGAGAAAGTTGAGTTGAAGAAGGTGAAAGTTGAGCTTGAGATGAAGGTAGCTCGATTGAAAACTAACTTGCTCAAGGAGGGAATGTGGCTGGAGGCCCTGAAGGCTTCCCAAGTGGTAGAGTTCAACAATCTATCTGTTGAAGCAAGAGTAAATTTGGAGAAGGTGGTAGCTGAGCGTGGTAGGCTCAGGCGCCACCTTATATCAAGGGGGTATTCCGAGGATGAGGTAAATGCCATTACAGCGGACACCTATGTTGAGGAGGAGGAAGATGATGGGTTGAAGATGTTATTGTTGGAGTAGTAGATGGTCTGGAGGTATCTCTCCTCAAACGGTACGAGATAACCAAGAGGATGACAATGAGCGTCCAAAGGGAGAAAATGAAAAGGTAGAGTAGAATGATGATTCTGTGATTGTATGAGTATTTTGAAATGTTTGAAAACTGACGGGATATTGTTTGTCAAATAGAATTATGTATGCTAAGCTGGTTTTGTAAACCTAGTTGTAGGAACTTAAGGACATGCACCTCAGAATAAAAGATTTAGAGACTGAGCTCACTAAGGAGAGAGACGCCTCAACATCCCTGTTGTCTTCGTAAGTGGAGCTACAGGTTAGAAAATGACATAATTGATTTAGTGTGTAAAACCTTAAAATATGGTAATTTAGTGTAGAAAATCTTTAAATAGGTAAAATACCACGACCTCGAGTTGAGGGTTTTTGTAATAGTGACTTTTATTGCTTGAGGCTGATATCTTATTACAAGTGATCTCTCGACTTAGAAATGCTTGATCTTGTGAATAAGAAGTTTGATATTTTGAGAATCTAGAAAATATAGTTTTTTTGGTGATTTCTCGTATATTTTTCTAGTCCTTGTCACTTTTGGAACATTTTCTTTATATAGGCTTTCTCCGCAGTTTTTCATTGTACTGAAGCCCGTTCTCCAAACAATGTGGTTAGTGGTAGTTGACTGAGTAACCGTTGAGTTCATGAGAGGCAGGTGTCTTTGAATTGTTCAGGTTTTTCTGTTTGAGCTCGACTCACGTACCAGTTCATGGAGTATGTGGCAATGTTGACGGTAGAAGTCATGTATAGAATGCGTGAGTCTAAAATGGATGCAATTTGAACTATAGACAACTCAATTTGGGTAAGATCCAGGGTCGACCCCTACATGTAGTATTTCCAACAACCCATACTAAAGTTGTAATTTATCTACAACAATCTCTCAAAATCTAGTATTTGTGTTCTATCATGGTGGCCAATATTCTTACTGTAACAATCTTAACGACGTCATATTACGAATACAGCGTAAGTCACAAATTATTCTAACATATGAATTGTCACAAACGCAATTGTAAAACTTAACATATAATGCTCTTATAAAATTACACACACGATATATATTTGGATATTATAATGACTCATTATTAAGGTTTTGATAATAAATGTACTTGCCTTGAGGTTTGAGTTTGAAAAACGATTATGCAATAGGAATACTTTAAGAAGCTTTACAAGAATCTACCCACAAGCATTAGTAATGAAGGAATATACCTCTACTAATCACAGTAACTCTTAGTATTATCAGGTTCTTCCCACCTCTTTATTTAAGGTAGGAGTAAGATGGGCTTAAAGGTTGTTTCTCTCTCTAGCATACTTGTTGAAAATTAAAGATAAGAGATGGGTTTAATGCCTATTTTTCTCTCTAAAATACTTGATGAAAATTAAATATAAGAGATGGGTTTAAAGGCTATGTTGTTTTCCTTTCTTTTGGGTTTACTTTACGGCTGAGGAAGAGGTGATTTACTAATATTGTAAAAGCAGAGAAGATTAAGGAGGAGAAGGATTAGTATTAGGGAGGGCTGAAATCATGGGCTGAATGGATTTTGTAATTTGAATTTTTGGGAAACAAGAGCTTAAGATAACGTACTATACGGTGCAACATACTAAACTACAACAACTTCAACTACAAACATAAAAAGATCAATGTAACTGGAAAAGAAAAATGTTGGGCGCTACAACTCTGTTCTGAGTCTTATATTTGATCAGAGAATTGTTATGTTCGAGCAGAGTAGCGACTTATGTTATTTTTAGGTCGTTAAAAGAGCATTTTTGTCCTACGTTGTAATTAGGAACTTATGACCTTTAAGCGGGCAAGTCTAGGCAATGTAAGAGGGATCTAAAGATCTAAAGAAAAATCAAGATAGATCAAGAGAGGAATTGGTTATAATTAATTTTGAGCAATTGAAGCTCTCTTTGGGAAAGTTTTACCCACCATATTGAGTTTTTCGAGTTAATTTTTTGATTAGGATAATCTCAATTTCGATTGTGGATTAGTTGGTGTTGTACTACCTATTCAGGTAAAAAAATATTGGGTTTGGTTTTAGGTTGATATTTAAACCACTAGTAATGGAGATTTTGTGTTTTGGAGATGTTTCATACTCTTTGAGTGAGAAAAAAAAGTATTATTTTATACTAAAATTTGTTGGCAGTTATCTTTCATCGATTCCTGGGTTGGCTGATGCTATTGAGAGAACTATAAGGGATGGTGTTGAAGGTGCTATAACAAGGCCAGTTTAGAAAGTTATCCTCATCATACCTGGGTATTACAGTGAGCTGGAATTAAAGCCTGAAGGAACGTTAGAAGGGAAGCTTGTGCATGCTAGAAAGTTAACTAATAAGGACCACAATTGTAAATCTGACCCTTATGCAAATTTATATGTACATCCACCTCATGACCGAACAAACACCAGTAAAACAATTAGCAACCAATTAAACCCTATATGGAATGATCACTTTGAGTTCATAGTAGAAGATTCATCTGCTCAACACCTAGTTGTAAAATTTATGATGATGAAGGGCTTTAGGCATCAAAACTCCTTGGATGCGCACAAGTGCAACTGAAGGATCTTGAACCTAGAAAAGTTAAAGACGTGTACCTGAAATTGGTGAAAGATTGGATAGAGATACTAAGAACAGGGGTCAGGTACACCTGGAGATTTTATACTATCCTTTTAGCTCAGAGAGCGGGTTCATTAACCCTTTCCCCAACAATTACTTAGGGCTGCCAATGGTAAGGACTAAACCTGTTACCCAGTCCGATCCGATCTGTTGGTAAAGGTTAATGATCGGCCTTTTAGATTCATTAAGAAACCCGATCCCTTAAAGTCTAATCCAATAAGCTAACAGATTGGATAAGGATTCACCTCAACACGATCCGTTAAAAACCCCATTCTTTAAGATACATACTACTTATCATAATATTGTAATTATCTATAACAAAAAAGGTTATTTTTGTCTATAAAATAGTCAAACCCTTTATTTTTGTCTCTAAAATACTTAACTCTTTAGCACTAACGGACCGGATCGGTTCAGGTTAGGATCATGGTTGTCATTAACGGATTGGATACGGGTTTGAATCCTATGATCCTAATGAACTTAGGATCGGGTCGGGTTTTAGGATTTTCATAACAGACTGAACTAGAATCGACTGAGATCCTAGTCTAACTCGTTCCATTGACAACCCTATAATTACTCAATGACCTCTTTGGAGAAGCCCTTAAAGTGGGGACACATGGAAGTATGGAATTGAGGCTACTGTGAATGGAAAAACACTAATCCAAAGGCAAATGGAGGTTACATTTAGAGGAGTACTTTCTATCACGGTCATATCTGCTAAAAGACCTACCACCAACTGATATAATGGAAAAGGCTGACTCCTATGTCGTTGTTGAAATGACGAAAACCAATTTGAAGAAAAATATAGGGTTGTAAATGATGGCAACGGATTCAGGGACCCTAAGAAACTTGACCCTAACCAGATCCTAAAGGAGAACTACTCATCTCATATAGATGAGTGGTTCAGATAAATTGAAGTTTTTCTATTTTGATAATAAGGTGGTATTTCTTTTATGTGGTGGATTTCGCTAATGATGTGAACTTCTCCCTCTGATGAGGTGGCAGTCTCTGATATGGTCCTACTTAAGCTTGAATTGTAAGATGAGTGGCTTTCTCCCCCAAATTCTTTCTTTCTTTCTTTCTCTCTGTCTCTCTGTCTCTCTGTCTCTGTCTCTGTCTCTCTCTCTTTCCTTTTCTTATAGAAACATAAATAAAAAAACACCAATTTTAAAACACAAGAGAGGGGAATCATAAATTAAACCCTAAAAGAGACCGATTATCTGTATATAAATTGTTTAGGATGAAATTTGGGTCCTATGTCGTTGTTGAAATGACGAAAACCAATTTGAAGAAAAATATAGGGTTGTAAATGATGGCAACGGATTCAGGGACCCTAAGAAACTTGACCCTAACCAGATC
The DNA here is from genome assembly GCA_014058105.1 of Kingdonia uniflora. Lineage (NCBI taxonomy): Eukaryota > Viridiplantae > Streptophyta > Magnoliopsida > Ranunculales > Circaeasteraceae > Kingdonia > Kingdonia uniflora. Next base: position 195,830 of record JACGCM010001824.1, on the reverse strand, counting down.
CTAAAGGAGAACTACTCATCTCATATAGATGAGTGGTTCAGATAAATTGAGGTTTTTCTATTTCGATAATAAGGTGGTATTTCTTTTATGTGGTGGATTTCGCTAATGATGTGAACTCCTCCCTCTGATGAGGTGGCAGTCTCTGATATGGTCCTACTTAAGCTTGAATTGTAAGATGAGTGGCTTTCTCCCCCAAATTCTTTCTTTCTTTCTTTCTCTCTGTCTCTCTGTCTCTCTGTCTCTCTCTCTTTCCTTTTCTTATAGAAACATAAATAAAAAAACACTAATTTTAAAACTCAAGAGAGGGGAATCATAAATTAAACCCTAAAAGAGACCGATTATCTGTATATAAATTGTTTAGGATGAAATTTGGGGGTGAGAAGTTCATCACAGTCGGCTGTTCAGGTAATTTGGGGACATATTTGAAGTTCATCAGAGTTACGATTGGTGGGCCTTAGACCATAGGAACTCAGAGGAACCACTGGGATAAACACAAAATCCCAATAAATTTCTTTTTTTGGTTATGGTTTGTTGCTCTTTATTGGAGAGGTAATTTAAGGCTTTAGGGACCCTTAATTTGTTGTGTTTCATCAAATGTAGGGTTGAATTTGCTGCTCCGTGTTCAAAGATATAGTTAGGGTTTGTTTTTTCAGATATGGAATTCACTTGTTTTCTCAGTCCTGAATAGAAAAACTAGAGAGGTAAGAAACTTTATAACTGTCCTAAGCTATTTTCACTGCAGTGAGATGAGTATCCAAATTATTTTCGACAAAGGAAATACAAAACCCATTCTGAAACCTCTCTGTTATGCCAACGTTTCAGATTGTTATTATCGTCGGGTTCGATAATTGATAATTCGTACACGACCTTATTGTTGATGACTGCGATGATCGACGATAAATTATCTATTATTTCTACATTCGACATATATCCCACTTTTAATTTTTTTTTTGATTTAGTTTGGGGTTGGTTGTGATGTGTTAAGTCATGTTCTTCTTTCCGAACCTTTAGAATGGCAATGGGGTTTAGATGTATCGAATAGGTGCATAAATTAGTTATGGGATATTTTTGTGTGGATGCCACCGAGAGCCAGGATGATGTCCACATCCCAGTTTCCCCACCTAGCGAAGAGTGAGATGAGATTTTGGAACAAGTAGAGGTAAAAGAAGTTGTGCAAGCTAAAATTTAGTTCAATTAAAATTTGTCCATCTAGAAACTGATTATTGGAAAATGAGGCATTTGGAATATATGAATGTAGATTACGATTCTTCTAATGACTCTTCAGACAGTTGGTAGAGGGGTTCATATAGTTGGGAGGAATGTGATTGCAAGTAGATGTTGTGGCAGTTAGTGTGTCTTGGGGGTTAAACATCTAGGTAGTATAAGAAGGGGGTAGTGTTTTGTTTAGGTTAGGTTAATTTCCATTATTTAATCTAGCATTTTTGTTACATAATGTAATCATAGTATTTATGGAATTAAAGGATCTACAATTTTGACTCATTACTCATTAAAATCTATATCCCCCTTTTTCCAAACTAAATTTTCCCTATTTCTGAATATTTTATCTATGAATGTGCCAGTGTGACCGACATACAATGGAGGACTATGTTGATAAAAATTAGTCAAAAGTCATTGGTGAATAGTCTCCAGAAAGGGCTGAAGACGAACGTACATGAGGTGTTCCATTCAATTTTCTAGAATGTTTTTCCTATCCTTTCTTGGCAGACCCCCCATACAAGGGGCAACATTTTGAGACTGTTGAAGATGCACATATTTGCAATAAACAATATGGAAAAGGTCAAGGATTTTCTACGAAGAAGTGCAATTCAACTAAGAGAGGCAGATCAGAGGATGTAGCTAGAGTAAAGTTTTATTGCTCGAATAGTGGATTTTCGCAGAAAAACATAGGGGTAGATCCAAAGACCAGCGATATAGATGAGAGCAGAAGATCATCGAATAAGTGCAGGTGTAAAGCAACGTTGAACATCACTTGGAGTAATAAATTCCGTAAATATGTTGTGACAAGTTTTTTCGATTCCCATAACCATTAACTTGTGTCTCCGCACAATCATCATTATATAAAAGTGAACCAGTTTTTCCTAGAAGTAGAAAAAAACCTTACAGAAACCTTTGAGCTCTATAACATTTCAGTAAGCAAGGTACCGACTTTGTTTCCAAAAAAACTTTTAACAAATTATGAGACTGCTACAACTACAAGGCAAAGGTTAGCATGAAAAGGCAAGCAAGAGGTGACGCACAAGCGGTGTTGGAGTAGTTTAGGAAGAAACAAATTGATGATATGTTATATTTTTCTATTGAATTAGACGAAGATAGCTGAGCACTAAATTTCTTTTGAATTGATGGACGACCAAGGTGTTCATACAAGGCATTCGAGGATATGGTGACCTTTGATACTACGTATCAAACCAATGTGTATAAGATGTCTTTTTTCCCCGTTTGCAGGAATCAACAACCATTACCAAATGATTCAATACGGATGTATTATACTAAGGAATGAACAAGAATAAACATTTTTATGGTTATTTCATACGTGGCTGAAGGCAATGAACAACAAACACCCTACTTCAATTATTACTGATGAGGATGCAGCTATGGGAGTGGTGGTACCCAAGGTAAACATGAATGAGTTAACATGCTTTTAAGCACATATTATCATTGACAAAATATAGCCGACAATAATATATTATCGTATGCAAGATGTCCCCAAAAATATATATCGTCGGTGTGTTGGGGTTGTACACGGTATATTATCTTATACAAGATGTACACGACACTAAATTTCTTTGGCATATTTAGTTCACGTTTACTCTGTTCTGCATTTATTTATTTCCAAGTTTTCCTAAACACCATCCATCAGCTTTGTCTATGGCACATCACACCTAAGTTCCTAGAGAAATTAGGCCATGTTTATCGGGTTACATCTTCGTTCAAGCATGAGATTGATTCGATAATATAGATCCCGCAGTTTTTGATGCAAGATGGATGGAATAAATGAAGAAAAATAAGTTAGATGATAATAATTAGATTCCTGAGATCTTCAATATTAGAGAGAAATGGATACCATTATGGAGTAGACCATCCTTCTTTCCAGGTATGAGCATTATAGGGCGTAGTGAGTCAGCCAAAAACTTCTTTAATGGTTGGTTACTTCTAACAAATAGGTTGTACGGTTTTGTGACCAAGTATGGCACTGCCCTCTTGGAGATATATGAATGAGAGAGGGAAGAAGACTTTGCATGTAAACATAAATACCGTCAAGTAGCTCCTCATCAAGCCCTTCTCAAAGATGCTGCAAAGATATATATAAGAACAATGTTCCATAAACTTGAGCAACAGTTCGACCAAGTAGTTCGCTTCGTTGCATTAAAAATATTTGTACAAGACAACCAACATGTACTTACTGTAAAATCGCATAGTGGTCATCTAAAGTTGGTTGAGATGTATATAGATCACTTAAAAAAATTAACCGGTCAGTGTGGATACAAGTTGTTTGAGTATGTTGGACTCCCATGCCGTCATCTCCACAAAGTTTTCTCAAAATACGACATTCTTAAAATCCTAGAGGCTTTCATTATAACAAGGTAAAGGTTAGGTGCAAAACAATTCTCTCGATCGTATAATGAGAGCCACTTATCGGTAGACAACTTATGAAAACCGTTGCACCATAACCACTTATCACTTTGCCCATCGTTACTATTTGATAGGGCTTCAAATACTAAAGAAAACTTAGAATTCACAGTTTCGAAGCTAGATGAGATGGAGTCTTACCTTGACCATTGCGATGAGTTTTTAACAATCTAAGATGCATCAGAACCAGCCATGACAAGTCCTTTGGTGGAATCTATGATGTCAGGAACTCCTATTTTTGACCTGTGGTTCAAACAAAAGGTTGAGCCAAATTAGATCACAAGAAGGGAGAGAGATGGAAGAGAGGAGATGGAGGAAGCTATTACGAAAAGGAAGAGAACATGTATAGGATGTGATGTATTTGACAACCACGACAAACAGACCTGTCCACCTTTTAAGAATAAGAAGCTTGAAACAGGTAAGAATAGCTCTAATACTATGCATAACCCCCCACATTTTGCTTGATTAATCTATAACCGTATCCCATTTATTTTTAGCCTAAAATTTGGCGATCTTCATGTTGGGGAGACTTATGAGGAACAAGTTGAACAATTGCAAGACAACCACAACAACAACAACATTTATTAAAAGAAGAAGGCAACGTGTTGATTTTTTTTTGCTTTAATATCAATGCATTTTATGAGTGCCATGTCCAAAACTAAGTGACCATCTTATTGCATGGTATTGTAACCACATTTACTAAGTAACCATAACTCATCACAGTTTATGCATTGTGATCATTTCGTACTATGACTTGGAATCCATTATAATGATATGGAATTGTAATTCTGAAAAGAAATTCAGGAATGATCAATTTGGTTGACAGTATTGTGTGCCTAGATATTGTGGAGTCTTGTACAGATTGTAGCAATTATCATTTATGCCAATTGAACAACAATCTTCAAATAATAGGTTGTCGGGTACCTACTTGGTCAACAATACAACAACAGAATAATGGGAACAAGATCCAATTTTAAATAGAGAATTCTGACCAAACCAAGTATATTAATCAGGAGGTTACATTAATCAGTTTCCTGAAAAACTTAAAATCAAACAACTACATGCACCTGTGACCGATATACGTCCATCTCACCTAATATGTTTAAATTCTCGTTTACGCCAAATAGCCGACAATCTTCAAAATAACATGCTGTTGGATGCCTAGTTGATCAATAATGCAACAATAGTTAGAACATACACATAATGTAAAAAACCAACAATTTTAAATAGACAATTCATACTAAACCATGTATACTCCCATTAATCAATCTCCCAAAAATATTACAATCAAACAACTACATCCACCAATGGTTGTCCCAAAAAATAGAAAAATGCATCCCTTCTAAAATGGGGATTTCAGACCAAGCCAAATAAGCTGCCATCAATAAGTGTCCCAAAATATTTACAACAAAAAATTAGGTCACTATGGTTACTCCCCCCCCCCCCCATCCCGGTCAAAAAAAAAATCCCAAATTAACAAAATGTTTTATGCAGTTCCCACTCTTGCTTACTAGATAAGGTCGTTTAATTTATAACCTTTAATGTTGTTCTCTTTGAGCAAAGCCTTGGATAACTTATTTGTTACACCAAACCACTTATGCAGCATGCTCCTTTGGAAATCACCACGAAGGCCCAAATCTACATGAGTCAGCCTGAGAGTACGAACCGGAGGCATTGGTGCTTGGTGATGGACACATAAAATGACCACTATTCCCCTATGGCTTAATGTTTATTATTCTTAATTTTATTATTAAACATAACTTATAAAACCAATTTTTATATTTCAGGTCACATGGAACTCATTTACCAAATATGTGCAAATACCGGGATGTATACCTCAAAGGTTGAACTGTTGGAGAAGGATGTAGAGTTGTCAAGCACAAGGGTCCCACATGGGGAGGTTATAATTTTGGAGGACAACTCTTGGAGGTTACAAATTTATGTACATTCATGGCATAGGTTATAAATCTAATATTAAATGTAAGAACCCTCTTCTTCATCTATAAAAGGAGAGGTGGTGAGCTCATAAGATCATCCAATTTTGAAAGAATCATTCTTGTAGAGTACAAGAGAGCATTATTGGAGTAAGTTGGTGCAAGTCTTGTATGCATTTGGAGCATTTCATTTTGTAAGTCAATAAAATTCCTCTTTTTGTTGTTAGTTTATGTTCATTTCATTCTCATATCATTTAGGTTTTATAGTTGTTATAATGGCCGGCTAAGTCCTCACTAGGGGTGAGGATGGATCTGCCATAAGCGTATGATATCATGTAGTAGAATGTATTTTTCTCCAACACAATATGAGCATATTATCACAAATCCCAAAACTATATTGTTGGAGACATCCATTATCATCCTATGATCTCTTTAAGTAGAGATATATGAAGAGTTTTGTGATTCTCAAATGATATAGTAAAATTATATTAATATTGTATTTTTCTAAGGTATGATCCTAATTAACATTTCATAGTTAGCATAACTTTCATGGAATGTGTTTTTAGTACATACTTAGTTTATACAATATATTCTACTTGAGTTATAATTAATCATGGGATTACATCGACAAAAGGTCGAAGTTTGTTATTTCAATTTAGCGGAGAATTTAATATACGATACTATGTTGATATTGTATGTAAATGGTGGTGAAATCCGAAGCCCCTAGACCTTTATTCTTGATTAAAACCATATCATTGATTTTTACGGTTTTACAACCTTAGATTACTAAAACACAAGACCAAAACTAATTTCTAGTTCCGATCGAAAGTGAATGACACTCTAATTTTTACCCATACTAAACACTGGATTTTGACCGTTATCACTTGGTAGTTGTAAATAATCGGACGTATTGGTTGTCTGAACCCTACCCAACCCACCAAAACATAATAGTATCCCCAACCAAGGTTTTTAAACCTTTTCTCAAGGAATATTTGGTTGTTATTCCTAAGCTAAAATAGAGGTAAGAATGTGCTTGTCTCGTGATTGCTGATAAATGCCACAACCTTCTCAAAGCATGTAGCAAGCAAAATCCAATGTACCTATACTCCACATGTTGACCAGCATCTGAACATGCACGACACAACAAATTGCATACCTTCTCACCACGAGAACTAAAATGATCATCCAAAGACTGCCTGAAAATAGACTTCTAAAATGTTGGGTCATTGGTTATCAAAGACTCCAATGATTTCATTACCTTCTTGTATTAGTTTTGACTTGGACGTTTATTATTGCTAGAACCCTAAGAGCAGAATTGCTATCTTCACCTTGGACACCATACACATCTAGATGAAACTTCACATACAATTGGAATCGGACTTCATTTTTCCTCTTCTTCACTGCAACATTCACCCTCCTAACATCCATCACCTTGTTTTAAGTTTTACTTGTTAGTGTAAAATCATCCTGATAATCTCCTTTGGGCCCTTGTTATGCTATAGTGTAGAAACTATCGTATTGATAAAATAGATCAATAAAGGTTAGATCGTCCTTATCTGCCAACTCTCTGCTCTAAAATTCTTTCTTCATTGCTTGATGCCAAACCTCCTGTACAACAATGAACGACAATTACTGTAAAATGTATGAGGATACAAACAATAATGTCATACGCATGGACAATTGTAAAAAAGGTATACCCATTCACAGTGGTCAACTTGAAGGGTATTCTTCATCTCTTCAAGATTAATGAGTTGGTTATGCTACAATAATGGTATGCCATCCAATAAGGGATTAACTATTCATTGTAGTACAACATTCAAAAATAAACCCTTAAGGTTGGTAACTTACGAGGGTTGTAATTTTTTGATCATGTATCGCAGTGTCAGACTTGTACTTGGTTGTCCATTAATGATTTGATACAATTAACTGTATAAAGGCATAAAATAAGTTGAACAATGGGGTATTTTATTGTAGTATCTAGTAACAAATTATCGACGAAGACAAGGTGGTCGATAAAAAAAATGTTGACCACTGCGTTAGCCAACTATCAATATGTGCTAAAATTGTCGAACAGCGCATGGATTGACAAATAGGTACACTATTCTGAACAATAAATAGAGCATATCCATCAAACTAATATTAATAGAAAGAACAGGCTTCTAATTTTCATTTATGTACCAAAAATAGTTTTAAATCCTTAAAATACCAACTGTTAAATAGTTTAGAAGATGCCACGTTCCACGAAAGCGACTCCACTTCTATCCAAACCAACTTTCAAAAGATTCTTTCTCTCTCAGCTTTTTCACAACGTCTTCATACTTCACGGTTAATTCATCAATCCTTTTTTACAGATCAGGGAGAGTCATTGCCTCTTTTTTTGGAATCGCAGCAAGTTGTTCAAATGCGACAAGTACATTGCTATCATAGAGGAGTTCCATAAAACCTTACATTATACAACGAATTAGAAAATGATAGGTTTAAACACTCACAAGGATAGGTGGTGGGTGTTGTCTCTCTGACTGGCCTGTCAACTTAGCATTGATATCTTCTAGTAACTTGTATTCTTTTGTCTAAAGATAATATCTCATACCATAAATGGGAGAAATAATTAACTCATAAACAGGGTTGTAAAGACTTTTAAATGCGGTTGAGTAGTAAGAAGGATTGGGATGATACCTTTTTCCCCAACTTCAGTAACAGGCTTACATTACAAGCATCAACTCCCACTCTTATTCTTAAATCCTCTACCAACTTTACCTTTTGCTCATTCAAAGCTTTGCACTCTTTGCTCTATATATAATAATTAGTGTGTAGTTTATATATGAGTGACGTACTCTTATAATTAAAATCTTAAACAAAGTTGTAAACACTTGTAAATCATTAACTCTCACTCATATTCTTAAATCCTCTCCAAACTTTGTATTTTGCTCATTTAAAGCTTGACACTTTTTTGTCTGTATATAATCATTGGCGTACGGTACTTATTTATAAGTGATGTGCTCTTATAATCAAAATCCAAATTGGTTAGGCAAATGAACAAGGTGGTCAAACATTACCTTCTCTTCCAACTTTGCAAGTAGGTCTTCGGATGATTTCATAAATTGTTCGTGAACAACATGATTCAGTGTTTTTTCCTCTTTCATTTCTTCAATTATCACCCTCAGTTGCTCACATTCAGTTGACTGGGTTAAGAGTAGATGGTACAGAGTAAGATGTTGGATAAAATACAATATATTTTATCGACCACCTTATGTGCCGACAATAAATATTGTCAATCAATTCACTGCACGACAAAATCATATGGCTGAGTTGTACAAGAATTGTCGATTTCGGGGCACATATCGACAATCCCACAACTTGTATAACTAACTGCTAGTATTTTAAAAGGACTTTTGTAAAGTAATACTAACCTTCTTACTAAATTTCTCTCTTAACCTTGATATTGTTTAATTCTCCCGCTCTTTCTGTTATTTCAGCTTCTGGACTTCCTCGTTCAAAGCCAATATCTATTCCACCAATTCTTTGTTTTCATCCCTTAGCAGGACATATTGTTCATGTTTACCAACATTAGGGGGCTTCCCACTAACTTGTATCTATTGGAGCACACAATAACCAAAGGATTTAGAACAGCAGGTTGCCAAAATAATAATAATAACAAACAATTATCTGGATGATGTATAGTTCAATGATCACTCTAGTTTTAGTGTGACTTACCGGTAATTTCACTTACCACCAACCACAAGATTATTTCGCACTCGTCTTCTGGGGTGATGCACTGATAGCCCGATATCGTCATCGGCGGAAAGGTCTTTAGCTAGGTCCACGAGACAGACTGAAACAACTACATGTACCCGCCTAGACATTGTGCAAGTCCCCCCTTAACCTCTTCCCTCTATTATGACTCCTCACTATTCATTCCTTCTACAATCCTTTTGAAAATACATCAGCCCAGTCATACTTTGGTTTGCACGGTTTGGGCTCTTATCCATCCTATGTCCTTAACACCAATACTTCAATATAATTTGGCTTCTTAGGGATTGGTTGAATCCTTGCAAACTGCCGTACAACCCTATCAGGGTAGATGGGCTCTCCGTGGCCTAGACTGGATATAAACCCATTAAAGAAGGTATTCTCGCTGAAATCATGGTAAGATCTTCTTTCTTTTCTATATGGGTCCCACACAACCTTTTAAAAATCACACCATTAAGTTCAAAATAGAAGGTCATGAAGGAAGTAATTTAAATGTAGGGTTCATATGCATATACCACAAAAATAGTAAGATTACTTATAACCTCAACAAATAATGGGCACCAACCCGATCAGTAATACTCAGACCCCATTTCTACCTACTACAATACTCTACTGGATCTGAATGTTGCTGCTTAGGTATGCCTGGTAGCTTTAGAAAGTGTACAAATATCCACGATTGTATGTAATGCGAACATAAGTCGTGTAGTTTAAACGAGAAATAAGATTTTGCATTTTAAGGGACATAGTATATATACAGTTTATTTTAGGTACGGTGTATCTCAAGGAGCATCGTATAAGCAATAAACTATTTTATGTCATTTCGAGATGCTGCACCTAGGTTGTGGAACAAGTTCACAAGAATTGCAAAGCCCCAAGACTACTTGATGTTTGCTTTATCCTTCTCGAAGAAATACAAATACCGTGTAGTCACATAGCTTCCCATTTTAGCAAGAAATAGAAAGGTCCCTATTGCATTCAACATGGACATGCGCACAATAGATATGGCTAACATTGCCTTCTTCTTTTGGTGGGATGAACTTGTATTTAGTAGGCTATCGTTATACTTGTCCAATTTCCCCACATAAAAGTTGACCAATTTTACTAGAGAATTTGAATTGCTTTGACCTCTAGTCTTTATTTAATTAAAAAAGTCCTCGTCTTGGTAAATATTCTTCTTAAAAATATTAACAAGCTTTGGCAACCCTCAACTACCTTCAGTTTGTGGATCGTCGCCTTCTGCGAACAAACCTATCAAGTATTGTACATCATCTATAGTCAGAGTCATCTCTTCCCAGCTGAAATGGAACGTGTTCGTCTCTGGCTGCCAACGCTCGCAGATGGTAAAAATTAAACTTGCATTGTAGTGCTCGTAGGAGATCTCACTAATCCTATCTAAGCCTGTGAGCATAGCAAGGTCTCAAACAATTCTTTAAGGTACCATGTTGGAGCGTAGTGGTCTACGTGGAGACAACCAGGCTCCTGTATAAAAATATTGACGAATATCATGAAATTTTACGCAAATATAGTAAAAAATCAAGACAGCCTACTAAAAAAAGGGGACAAGGAGTAAACTACTTTTGAACACAACTACTTTACATGCCCAAGGTAAATAGATCTCACCCAGTGGAATTTGAAACTCAATAGAAAACTCCAATCAAGTAGGTAAGTATTGTCAATGGGAGCTGCGATTTCTTTTTGGTTTTGGGATACATCAGATTGTTGTGGATCAGCCGTTGGAGTGGCTTCAAAATTGCTCTCATTCATAGGGTCACCTTCAGTTGGTTGAGCTCCCAAAGCCTCTTCAGCAAATCCAAACCCCAAATCATTCCTTTGGGGGGCAAATTTATCATTGAAGTCTATATCTATAGTTTCTAAACCATCATCTCCAAGCCGTTCAATCTCATCCCCATCTAAAATGGCATTATCCTTCTCAGTGAATTGATCATGTAGTTCTTTATCAATTTCTATTCCCTCTTTCATGTCCTTCTGTCTTTTATAACTTTGTGGTGGTTTATTGAAGTTAGGGAGTCCTGGATCTTATTGCTCTGCCTTGTGTTTCTTCGTAATTAAAGTTGTTTGAGATAGTTTCCCTTCCATTGCTTATTAATGAAAATTTAATCATAAATTTCATATGTAAGAAAAAATGAAGCAAATGCTGTCAGCATGGTACTAAAGTGTAAGAATTAAAGATTTACACCATTAACATTATTGTTAACCATGACATGTGCTCGACATAATTAAATATTTCACACTAGAATCTACTATTTATGAACAACATGTAGTATGACACATGGGATTAACTACTTCAGAATACACTGGAATCTACTATTTGTGAACAACATATAACATGACATATGGGATTAACTACTTCAAGATACACTGGAATCTACTAAAGCATTAACTACTTCACCAAACAACTACACCAAATATTGTCGACTATTCCATACTCATTGACAAAATAACATCTATGATTCACTGTAGTAAATTTTTCAAATATGTAAAATATACTATAGAGTTTCCCAACATCACATGCCGTAAAAAGTGCATTGCGGATTCCCAAAAAAATATTTTATTAAAAAAAAAATTAAAAAAAGGTGCGAACAAATTACGTTGGAATGGCATAAAACAAACACAAATTCAAAGTATCCCTCTATTCAAACAACATACCAACTCTAACCCCAAATTTGATAAAACGCAACAAATATATGGTCCCCAAAACCTTAAATTACTCTTCCAACAAAGATCATCAAACCCTAACAAAAATTATTAAGATTTTGTGTTTACCCCAGTGGTACCTCACAGTTCTTATGGTCTCAAGCCCACCAATCGTAACTCCAATGAACTTCAAATCCATACCCAAATTACGTCCTCGAACAGCCAGTTGTGATGAACTTCTCACCCCTAAATTTTATCTTCAACAATTTACATATAGATAATCGGTCTCTTTTAAGGTTTGATTTATGATTCCCCTCTCTTGATTTTCAAAATCAGTATTTTTTTATTTATGTTTCGATATGAAAAGGAGAGACAGTAGTTCGGTTTGTCAGTAGAGGGAGAGAGAATTTTTTTGGGGGAGAGAACCACTCATCTCATAACTCAAAATGAAGTGGGACCACTTTAGAGATTATCACCTCATCCGAGAGAGGAATCTATATCATTTGAGAAATCTACCTCATTAGAAAAATACCACCTCATTACTGAAATAGAAAAAATTCAATTTATCTGAACCACTCATCTATATGAGATGAGTGGCTTTCCTTTAGGGTCTGGTTAGGGTCAAGATTTTTAGGGTCCCCAAATCCTTCCCCGTAAATGATAGCGTCAATCCAGCTTGGAATCAGACATTTGACTTTGTTATACAGGATGGGTTACATGACATGCTAATTCTGGAAGTTTAGGATCATGACGTATTCGGGAAGGATTATATGGGGAGATACATCTTGACACTTACTAGAGTAATATTAGAAGGAGAATATAAGGATCCTATTCCCTTGGATGAGGCTAAATCAGAAAGGTTGAATTTACATCTCAAGTAGGCACCACAACCAATTTATCGAGATTCCTGATTAGGATGAGTTATATCTTCCGGGACGAGGATGAATGACATTCTCTATGTGAAGTGGAGTAAATTGAATAGGTTATATCCCCAGGTGAGCTGCTATTACATATCATGACTCTGGTTTATTTTAGCGCAGAAGCTAAAGCTGAGTAGCAAAAATAAGAGACTTAGGCGAAAAACATATCCATTATGTTAGTAAAGAAATGAGGTTGGCAAACCTCCGAAGTTATAGATCAAGTATAAAGTGTAAAAAGGAAGGAGTGTATGAGTTAGATAGGAACATCAGGTGAACTCTTTTTTTTTCTGGGTAAGAAACCAGATAAACTTACTCATGTATACTTGCATGGCTTCTCTCTGGATCCGACCTCCATATATGTTCTCATATATTATAGTTCCGCTTATGTACTTTAAAAAAAAGAAGTCAGGACTACTTATAATGACTAAGCCACAACCTGTAGATCCTGGTGTTTCTAGAGTTGCTTCATCACAGTAAATTCTAACCTCATTAGGGGATTCAGGGATCCAAATACAAGAGAGGATTTGTGGGGCTTTGTAAAATCTATAATAGATGTCCAAAATTTTAGTAATCTTCAGGTCACCTTAAGCGTTAACCATGGGAGCTTTAGAGAGTCAAACATTATCTTGAACATCAAAAATAATCTTTGTTTAGATTTGATTCATATTAGCCTATACAATTTTAAATTTGACAGCATTTCTTGTATGTTTCAAAGGATCACTTTTTTGAACTGATTTTTGTGATTATGTGACCTTAATTCAAATGATTTTACTATCTTTCTCATACTTTATAATTTTAGTCTCTTTGATATGGTTCTTCTGCTTCATAAGTTATACTTTGAATCAATCTATAATAGATTCATGAAACCTTTTTCAACTAGTAGCACTCGATAAGAAGAGAGGTCCATGTCTTTTTATCACAGATCTTTTTCCCATTGATCAGCTTATGATCATTGATCAGTGATTTCATAGTCTCCTTCTGAGAACCAGAGAATTTTTAAGTGAGTGTAGGTGTTTTTGAATGAAAGTATCCCCTGGCATAATTCCTTTTCGAATAATCCTCTAGCGAAATATTTGTACTATGTAACTCTGGGTGGAATTTCATTATGCCAATTCATGTCCATTGTGCGAAGGCAAGGATTGGGACACATCCAGAACTCCCAAGAAGATTTGATGGAGAAATCACCAGAACTTAATGGATCCCGTCGAAGAAAATCTCGGTTCTCATTTAAAAAGAGTCTTTTGGGGAAAACTGTCTTTCCAATGGTCAGGTTTACTATGTTTCAATTTTTGCCAATGCCAATTATTATTATCAATGATGATTTCATTAACTTCGATAGATTGAGTACAATTGAGGTTGCGAACATTAAAACTTGATAAGTTTTTTAATTTAAAATATTTCACTTCTTTAGTGTATCAAATTTAATAATAATGATTTATGCAGCCAACCTACTACCATGAATTTCTCCCATTCAGCCAAAAAACTAAAAGATGTTATGTCAAATGCCCATTAACTTCATAAGCAAAACCTATTTTTAAGGTAGTAATTTCTACCAATTAGAATTAGCTCTTTTCTTGCCTTTTACTTAGTAAGAAAAGGGTGATGATAACAATGCCTATTAAGCAAATAATAATCAAGTTCCTTCTATATATATGCAAATAACACTATCTAAGTGATTACAAGATTATATACACAACAATTTCTAAACCAGGCCAGTGAACTATATTAGAATATTTTAAAACACCTATAAAAAATCAGAATACAATTCTTGAGAAAAGTCCACAAAAACAAATACTTGCAAAGTCGATCAAAGCTTTCTCCTATTAATTCTTTTAAAAACTAGAATACCAAACTAAAAAATGTCTATCTTCATGTTCTTCAAAAGAAAGATTTTTTTTTTTTTTTTGCATCAGCAAATAAGCAAGCATTGTCAAAAATAACAAATACCATTCCCCCAAAATAATTGACAAAACCAAAATGAATTAACTATTTGGAGATAAACTAGTATATTCTGCCATTGCCAAACAGATTCCTTTTTGTTTATAATATAAGATATCACAAGAAAGGAGATAATCATTACTGAACTCGATAATATTCAAACACAAAACCAACAACATATTTTTACATTCAAAATTAAGTAATATATCAAATTATTACACTCGACCCCAACTTTAATCTAAAAAAAAACGTTTGCACGCGCTAGTGTGTGCGTAATTGCTCGTAGCCTATAATTAAGTGGTATGCAAATTATTAATGCATGCCACATTTCATATTTCACTTTTCTTTGAGATAAAAATAATAAATTTTTCTAAAACACTTTTTCATAAGTGATTTAATAAACACAAAAAACTGTTTGGCTAAGCTTTTTGAATAACTACTTTTTTTTAATACAAAAAATAGTTTCAAGTGTTTGGAAACACATACGAGATGTGCTAATTAAAAAAAATGCTAATAACATATATAATTGAGAAATGCATTATTTTTCATATTTCTACTAACTTCTGATACTTCCATACTAATGACTACACATTTTAACGAATTATGTATATGTCATTATATATATTTATAATGAATTTGAGCTATCAACCTAATATGGTATGCCTCCATTAGCATATGGGTTGCAATATGGATGAAAACGATCTACTTAAATACTCTTATGAGGGTACTAACTATTAATGATATACTTTTATGGTGAATCTAAACTAAAATGATGACGAAAGGTATACATCTTATTCTTCTTAGGTACTACTTGTAAATAGTGGGATGGTGTATAATTAACAAGTAATGCATTATGGAGAGAGATAGAGGTTGTATAGTGGAGAATATTATGGAAAGATAAGAAAGTGGAGATGTGAGTTTTATAAAGTCGGTTAAGAGAGAGTAAAAATGGTCAAAAATCTTTAATGGAACTCTAAGAGATGATCTTTAGATAAACTTGATCCCTACTAAAGTCAAGCTTAGTTGCTTTATTGGTAGATATGGGTCTTATCTTGGTAGGATTCTAGGGAGATGGAGTATAAGCTTTACAGATCCTTTCCCTTTAAAGTTGTGATTATAATTGAAAACTCCCATATGTTTTTGTTGTTCGTAAGAGTTAAAAGCTAGAACAATCAGCCTAAAACAAGCTTTGGTTTTTTTGTTAAAAAATTGGTTTTAATTTGAAAAAAAAGTTGGCAATAATCACTGCCAAATGTCTTTTTTCCATTAAGTACTTTTCCAATAATCTAAAAGCTAATTTTTTGCTAGTAAAACACAATGCCAAATGGACCCTAACAGTAGTAAGAAGATAAGTCAGAAGTGGCAAGAACGTGGCAATGGCTAACCAGAATAGCTCCTTTAATTCAACGAGCTTATGAAATGCATATCTTTGTTTTCAATCAGTACAACACACAAAGTTTATCATAAGAGCTCAATAAGTCAACCGGTTAGTAAGTTAAGTGAGATATTTAGAATTTTAGATGCAATGCATAATTAGTTGCTTTTAATATCATTTATAGTATAGCGTAGTTAGATGCCTATAAATGATTAAGCTATTAAACTACTTAGAATAATCGCGGCCACACCACATCTATGCCTGAAGGAGTAGTGCCATTTTTCTCTACTAGGCAAAAATATCTTAAGTTTATTTTTATGTACGATTGTGGTGTCGTTAATTAATCTGATATCAAATGCATATATTTATATTGGCTCAAATCAACTCAATAACGATGATATCTAAATGTATTTGAGATATTCAGACTATACGTATCTATTAGAACTGAAGGGTACATTTCAAAACCAATTGAGAATGAGAGGAGTAGCCCCAGGATCTCATATTTTGAGGTTCAAGGTACTATGTGTCTGATGTGTGGGACTATATATCTTAACACACCCCTTTACGTATGGCATAATTTTGAGCTCAACACATGGACAAATATTTGTATGACAAGTGGAAGAAAGGCCTACTTTGATACAATCCTTGGAGCGAGCTAATTCAATTCCAAGAAAGTACTTCAAACGACCAAGATGTTTAGTATAAAAATTTTGTTCCAAAAAATTCTTGAGTTTCTATATAGCCATGTGATTATTACCAGTGATGATAGTTTCATCAACATAGACGAGATCGAAGGCAAAAATATCTCCATGAATTTGAGTAAATAAAGAATAATCAGTCTTTGATTGCCAAAAGCCTGCATACACAAAAGTTGAAGAAAATTTGGCAAACCATTGGCGAGTGCCTCCTTGAAACCATATATGGATTTGTTAAGATAACAAATTCTATTTCCCCCCTGTTTGGCAAATCCTGGAGGCATTATCATAAAGACTTCTTCATGAAGGTCTCCTTACAAGAATGCATTATTCACATCAAGTTGATGTATCGACTAATTTTTAACAACGTCAATAGATAATAAGAAGCAAACGGTAACCATTTTTGCTACCGAAGCAAAGGTCTTATGGTAATAAATTCCTTTAATCTAATTATAACCCTTAACCACAAGTCTTTCTTTATGATGTTCAATCGAGCCATCTAAATTATACTTGATCTTATATACCCATTTGCAACCAATGGATTTTTTGTTAGGTGGAAGCTGAATGAGAGTCCAAGTATGAGTATGATTTTTCTCCAATTAAAGCATGAATTTCTTTCGACATTGCCTCTCGCCATTGCAGTAACTTAACTACTTGAGAAAAGGATGTAGGTTCCCTTGTTGAAGAAATATAAGTGAAAAAAATACGATGTGCATCTAAAAATTAGAATTTGAAATGTATTGTTGAAGAGGGTAAGGGGTAACGGTTACCTTGGATTTGGATTGAACTGAATACGCCTCATGAGAAGAGTTAGGCAATTGTAGTCTGTAAGATAAGGTGGCGAATGTCGGTTGCGCGATGGGTAGTCAAAGTCGGTAGAAGGTGTGTATAGGTGTTTCATGATTAGAGACTTAGTTTTTTTTATTATGGAAATGATGATAAATTTGTAAGTTTTGGCACTATAACATTTGAGTCATATAGTTCTGTGTTTGGCGAATTACTAGTAATGGGTATAAGACCTGGAACATGCGATATAAGATCTTGACCATTAAATTGATATGGCCATATAGTTGCTTGAATATTTGATGAATAATCAAATTTCCCATTATAAAATATTTGTAAAGGAGAAATAGGAGAAGATGGTGATACAGTAGAAAGACCCCTTCTTATGAATGAAATAGCAGTCTATTTTTTTATGCTTTGTACGTTCATGAAAAATTGGATTTTTAGCAATGTGAGTGGCAGCTTGGTTATCATAGTACATGTACATAGCTTGAGGATGGGGTATGCCCAAATCTCTAAGTAGATACTTTAACCATTGTAATTCACATGCGAAGGTACCGATAAAGCAATATTTTGCCTCTGACGAGGACCGTGAAACAGCATGTTATTTTTTTGTTTTCCAAGAGATTGGACTAGAACCAAGTAATGCACAAAATATGGTAGTAGATCGACGTGTAATAGGGCATTTTTCCCAATCAGAATCATAAAAACCACTCATGTGTAAACTGCTAGAAGAAGAAAGTAAGATACCTTTACCAAAAGATTCATTAAGGTACCGCAGAATACGATGTGTCGTATCCATGTGAGAAGTACGAGGAGATTGCATAAACTAACTTAAAGCTTGATCATAAAATGTGAGATTTGGTCGTCTAGCTGCGAGATATATATGATGATTAACTAATTGGCGATATAAAGTCGGATCGGGTAATAAACTACCATCATTTGAATTTAAATGATGATTTTGTTCCATGGAATAATCATAAACATGGCCACCAATTAAACCATAATCAACAAAAATATCCATAACATATTTATGTTGAGTAAGAAAAATACCATCCTTGGAACGAGCTACTTCAATTCCAAGAAAGTACTTCAATCGACCAAAATATTTAATATATAATTTTTGCTCCAAGAAATTCTTGAGTTTCTGCAAAGCCATGTAATCATTACCTTTGATGATAATTTCATAAACATAGACGAGAATGGAGGTATAAATATCTCTATGAATCTGAATAAATAAAGAATAATCAGACTTTGATTGCTGAAAGCCTTCCTGCACCAAAGTAGAAGAGAATTTGTCAAAGCATTGGCAAGATGCCTATTTCAAACCATGCAGGTATTTGTTAAGACAATAAACTCTATTTTCCCCCTGTTTGGCAAATCCTGGAGGTATTGTCATATAGACTTCTTCATGAAGATCTCCTTGCAAGAATGCATTATTCACATCAAATTGATGTATTGACCAATATTTAGCAATGACAATAGATAATATGAGGTGAACGGTAACCATTTTCACCACCGCAGCAAAGGTTTCATGGTAATTAATTCCCTTCATCTTATTGTAACCCTTAGCCATAAGTCTTGCTTTATGATGTTCAATCGAACCATCTGAATTATACTTGATCTTATATACCCATTTGCAACTAATGGGTTTTTTGCTTAGTGGAAGCGGAGTGAGAGTCCAAGTATGATTTTGTTCCATAGCATGAATTTCGTTCAACATTGCCTCTCACCATTATAGTGACTTAACTGCTTGAGAAAAGGATGTAGATTCCCTTGTAGAAGAAATATAGGACAATAAAGCTCGATATGCATCAGAAAAATTTGAATATGAAATGTATTGTTGAAGAGGGTAAGGGTGTCATTTACCTTGGATTTGGATTGAATTAAATCCACCTCATGAGGAAGAGTTGGACAATCATAGTCTGGAATATAAGGTTGTGGACGCCGGTTGCACAATGGACAGTCAAGGTCGGTAGGAGGTGAAGGTATTTTTAGATTAGAAACTGAGTTTTTTGATGTAGATGATGATAAATTTGTAGATTCTGTCACTACAACATTATTATTCTGTGTTTAGAGAATCACTAGTAATGGGTGCAGGACCAGGATGATGTGATAGATGATCTTGACCAATAAAATGATATGACCATGTAGTTGTTGGAATATTTGTTGAATAAATAAATTTCCCATTATTAGATATTGGTAAAGGAAAAATAGAAGAAGATGGTGAAACAGTAGAAATACCAGTAAAACATAAATATGTTTAATAAAACTTTATATCTTTTGTAGTATAAATTTTATTTAAATCTATACAAAAAATTCAGTACCCCTTTTGTGTATAGGGATACACAACAAAAATCCCAGGTCTAACACGTTGATCTAACTTATGCTTATCATTTAAGTTACGAGCGAAACATAAATAACATAACTCATATAAATTCAAATAAATGGGTGCTAAATTAAATAATAACTCATGGGGAGATTTTCCTAATAAGAGTGGAGATGGCAGTTTGTTGATAAGATAAACGGCAGTTAAGATGCATTCCCCCCAAAACGATAAAGGCAAATATGTCTGAAAGCGTAAGGCACAAATATCATTGAGAAGGTGACAATGTTTACATTCTACAATCCCATTTTCTTGGGGTGTAGAAATGCAAATTTGTTGATAAATGACACCATGGGATAAAAAGAATTTTTACATTTCATGTGACATAAATTCAGTACCATTATCAGAACGAACTCTTTAGATTTGTGGGAAGAATTTATCACCACTTCTTAACATAAGAGAAGAAACTTTTGGCTGAAACTGAGTATGAACCATAGCAAAAAAAGTGTTTAAGTTACTTTGGTCTCATATTTAACATGAATCAAACATATCCATGTATTACGACTATAATCATTCACAATGGTTAAGAAGAAATGACCACCTGAATATGAGGCAATAAAAAATGTTCCCAAATATCAGCGTGTATAATTTGAAAAGGTTGAACGGTCTTTATTGAACTAGAAGGAAAACTTAATCTTAATTAGTTAGCTTGCAAACAAATTGTACACGAAATAGATGGATATTTCTTAGCTAAAGATTGCAAACAAGGAAAAGAGATATGGCCTAAGTGACAATGCTAAAGATTATTCATATGATAGTAGCGGAAGCGTATGATAGTAGCAGAAGCATATGATAGTTAGAGGTTGTATAGTCTCTCATGAAGGCATCCCAGCTTAATCCTCTTCTCGATAACTGATCCTGAAAAACATGTAAATATTTAGAAAATGTCACAACAACTGAAGGTGACAAAGTAATGCTCCCAACATGAGTAATTACTGCATCGGTACTGTATGGACCTATCCCTCAACCTAACCAAATTCAAACTACCTCCATATCAGACTCATGCATTTTACACGTGACATAAACAGTCATCATTGACACTTATACCACGGACTGATAAAGAACATCGATTGAGCACAACATAAAAGCATGAACAAATCAAAGATACCTATCTTTTACGAACTCAGTAGTTACTCAGTTAACCACCACTTAACTCATTGTTCGGAGAACGTGCTTCAGTACGATAACAAACTTTGAGCAAGGCCTATATAAGGAAAAAATTCCAGAAGATACAAGGACCAGAAAAATATATGAGAAATTACCAGGAAAACTAAATTTTCTACATTCTTAAACACCAAATTTCTTATTTACAAGATCAAATATTTTTAGTTCAAGAAGCCACTTGTAATAAGATATCAATCTCAAGCAATAAAAGTTACTATTACCAAAATCCTCAAATCGAGGTCGTAGTTTCTTACCTATTTAATGGTTTTCCATGCTAAATCACATGTGTCACTTATTGCTTTATATTAGTTTTTGTCATAAGAACATTGGTGTAAGAGCTAAGTCTGAGTCATCCCGAGCTTACGGAATTAGGCCATTATATTTGGTGTTATCTGTGGGAAAGAAGACATTTCTACGATATCCTAAGCCATGCATTAACTCTTCTATCAATCACCAATCACGGTCACTTTCAGACGACCAGCAACCGAAATCTAGCTCAATCTTTTAGTTGAGCCAAAATAGCTTACAGAACTACGGAGGAATCTCTACGCCGAAATAGAGAAACGTAATAAGCTCAAATGTCAGTTAACTCTTAACTAAAAGCTCCACGTGAAGAAGCTTGAAGTAGAGTGACAAGCACATTTGACAGCATTTAAACGACATAAAGATCAGATGACTACCATACAGACTGCGTTACAGGCTCTACAAGATACTCAACAGGCTCCTCAAACCAAAGATCACGATCAAGTGCCAGAGACCTCCTGGGCTTCTGCACGGGAAAGATTGGGACTCGAGGAGCCACCAGCAAATCTACTTCTAGATATATCTGCATAAACATCAACCTTCAATTCATTTGGGTGGTGAAGTTCAGTCTAAAATCAGTAGAGGTCATTGACTTTCCAAATGTCAGGAGGAAGAGCAACAACCTCAACCTTAAATTCCATCATGTAATCACTTAAGTGAAGGCATCGATACTCATAATCCTCAACCACCTTGCCAAGTCACTCAAGCAATACGTCAATACATCACACAAGAGCATATGGATCAGTGCATCAAGGAGTTGATTGAAGCGCAAGTTCTAGGCACTATTGATGACCTTACCAAGATATAGGGAAGTCCGATTGCCAAAGAACTATTCGATATGAAAGTACCGAAAGGTCTCCATACTCGAAAAATTTGTAAATACAAGGGCACTAATCGAAAGGAGAACATTCAGCAATACCGTGATTCATTGGAATTATACTCCAATCTTAACCATATCCTCTACCGTCTGTTGGTGACAAGTCTATAGGAAGAACCACTCTGGTGGTTCTATTCTTTACCTAAAGATTCTATACTCACATTCGATCAACTTTAGAAACAATTCATCAAGACGTATGCTCACAACAGAGATAAAGAGGAGAATTTATATTATCTTATTAGTATTAAACAATCACATGGTGAGAAGCTCGAGGCTTTTACAAAGAAGTTTTCAGAGCTCGCGTGGAAAGTTGATAATCTCGATAAGAAAATAGTTGCTTCTGCTTTCACCAACAGGCTTTAGCTCAACTGCAAGGCAAAAAAGAACCTACTCCTCAACAAACCCGTGACCTTGGAGAATATAATTACCAAGGTCAATGGGTATGCTGACTTGGAAAGGATGATGTCCAAAAGGCATAAATCTACTAAATTTGTACTAACCACTAAAGTTCCATCTACATATTAAATTAATGTACCAAAGGAGGATCAGGGTGATCAAAAATGTTCCAAGGGCAATACTGGCAACCCTCGAAAAGGTGGTACATTACCTAAACCGGTCCTCCCAAAGATGTTTGTTCAAATTACCATAATTTTTCCAATTCTCTCCAAAAACAAGCTATACCGTCTATCTCAGCCATTGGAACCAATTGAAAGCCGCCCGTACTGTATGCATCACAAGGTAAATCATCATGCTACTGACAATTGCTATACTTTACAGAGGTTGCTGGAGTTCATTTTTAAAGAGGGACGGATGTACAAATACATTATCGACCTGGAGTCATACAAGGATGGCAAGCTATAAGAAGCAGCTCAAAGTAGTCCAGGTCGAAGATCAAGCCGAGGAAAAACATCTCTACCATATGTACCACAAAAACATGATCAAAATTTATCAGATCAACAACTCTTTTTGATTTAAGCATAGGAGACTATCAAAATGTCGTGACCTGGAGTCATACAAGGATGGCAAGCTATAAGAAGCAGCTCAAAGTAGTCCAGGTCGAAGATCAAGCCGAGGAAAAACATCTCTACCATATGTACCACAAAAACATGATCAAAATTTATCAGATCAACAACTCTTGTAGATTTAAGCATAGGAGACTATCAAAATGTCGCGACCTCACACCTTAAGATAAAGTAGCCAAACTTCTACCTGAGTCGAGCAATCGCCAGCTTGGGATCTCATTCAAAGATTGCGACATTAGTCATGTCAAATTTCTACATCATAATGTGTTAGTCATAATGCTTAAAATGAAGAAGTTTGTCATGCATACAATGATGATCGATACTGGAAGTGGTATTGAGATTCTCTTTCAGAGTACAATCGACCAGATGGGATTGGCCGATCAAGTTAATTCGGGCAAAACCGATAATAGTGGATTCAATGGTTCTAAAGAAGAGCGAGTAGGTAAGATAATCTTACCTATTACCGCTGGACCAGCCACAGTCGATGCCGTCTTCTACGTCATCAACGCCAAATCTCGTTATCTCGGGATTATGGGTCGCTGCTGGATTCACAACATGGAAGCAATCACTTTCACCTATCATCAAGTACTCCAATTCAAATATAATGATGGTATCTATGAAATCAAAGGCAAACAAAAGATTTCTCAAGTTTGCGAGAATACCGTCTCTATCATTCTAGATACCTTAGACAAATATGTTATATAGCAATTATAGGAAGCTGATCACCTTGATGATCAGCCTTTCATAGAAGAGCCTACAGAATACATCAACATTAATGGACCTAGCAGAGGTACTTTTATCAGTACCAAGCTGGTCCAATAAGACAAGGAATCTCTCATTATATTCTCACGACTGAATCGAAACGTCTTTGCGTAGACTTTCAAAGAAATGTCTGGGGTCGATCCGACCAAGGCATCTCTCAAATTGACCATCAACATCAACGCCATGGCAATCAAATAGAAACAGCGATGACTTTCACCTCATCTTCGAGATGAAGTTAACATTGTAATCGAGAAATTGATTCAAGTAGGATTCATTCGAGAGGCCAAGTATCCAGATTGGATATCCAACATCATTGTTATTCTAAAAAAGAATGGAAAGGTCCAAGTTTGTGTAGATATCAGCGATCTAAACAAACATACTCCAAAAGACAGTTTCCCTCTTCACATTATCTATCAAATTCTTGATTCCACTGCAGGTCACAAATACCTATCAATGATGGACGCTGCTTCTGGATATAATCAGATTCCTCTCTTGGAAGAAGATCAAGAAAAGACCACTTTTATTACTAATAAAGGACTTTACGGCTACAAAGTTATGCCCTTCAAACACAAAAATATAGGTGCGACTTATCAATGATTGATGACTACTATGTTCAAAGCACATCTTGAGAAAATGGTAGAAGCCTACATTGATGATCTCTTATGCAAGAGCATACAGTCAAACAACCACATTAAATATCTCAACACAATATTTAACATTTTTTTATCTTATATGATGCGACTTAATCCTGATAAGTATCAATTCAAAGTACATTCAGGCCGATTCTTCGGCCATCTCATTAGCAAGAAGGATATTGAGGCCGATCCAAATCAAATTTGGGCACTCCTCAACATGGCATCTCCAAAGACAACGAAAGACAAACAAACACTTGCCGGCAAGATTGCCGCTATAACCTGATTCGTTTCTAAATCTTCACATCGCTGTAGTTGGCTGTTCCTACTACTCTGCAGTTGCATCAAACGAGGAAAAAGTTTAGCCCAATGCAGAGATCCAATGAATATCAGAATACGAGGCAGCTTTTCAGGAACTTAAAAAAACCTATTTAGGTAAGTCTCTCATCATAAGCACCCCAGTAGATAATGAGGAATTGATCATCTACCTGGTAGTTATAGATACTTCTATCAGCTCAGTTCTCATTTGACTTAAAAGGAAGATCAAAAATCCAGTCTACTTCATCAGCATAACCTTCACTCTAACGGAAATGAGGTATTCTAAAATCGAAAGACTCCTTCTAATTCTTGTTTACACTTCACAAAAACTTAAGCATTACTTCCAAGCTTACTCAGTAGAAGTGATGATAAACTACCCATTCCGGGAAGTTTTATCCAAAAAAGAGAAATCCAAGAGAGTACAACAATGGTCAGTCAGTTTAGGAGAATATGATATCAATTTCGAGCAACGACATTCAGAAAAGGGTCACAAATTTTCTAGTAGAAGATCCCAAGTGGGAGGAGATCCTGACTTTACAAAGGAAATTATAGAAGATCCACCCACAAAAGTATTTGACGAACGAGCTGAATAGATTATAAGAAAAGGGTAGAGACTCCTTATAGATGGTTCAGCAGGACCTACAGGGTCAGGATTTGGAATCATATTGATTACCCCTTCCAATGACAGAATTGAGAAATCAATCCGCCTGGATTTGAAAGCCTCCAACAATGTTACCGAATATGAAGCTCTCATTCATGAACTCGACCTCGCACTCGAGCTTGGCATCCCAGAGCTCTCCGTTTACATAGATTCTTTACTCATAGTCTGCCATTACTCTGAGCAATACAAGAAGAATGACAAGATGATCATATATGCAATCCTCGTTGCAGAAAAGATATGCTAGTTTGTGAAAGTAACTCTCAATTATGTTCCTCGAGGTAAAAATAGACACGTCGATTACTTAGCTTATCTAGTCGGGGTCTTGGGTACAGAAGCTAGATATCTCTAGATCGAAGTTATATCAACCCTCTGCATTGACTGCCATTCTGTATGCATAATCAATACTGAGGGCAATAAAGAGGCGAATGACAATTGGCAAAAGCCTTCTATTGCCTACCTTGGCACCGACAACAAATGTAAAGGACCCCTTTCCATCAGATCCGAAAGAGTGACAACAATTGATCGAGAACTCGAAGCACTATATAGTTCAAAATAGCTTTTTATATAGCTATTCAGTCACGGGGACTTATCTTAAGTGCCTCTCCAAGAAGAAAGCAGATGGACTGCTCAAAGATTTACATGAAGGAACTTGTGGCTCCCATGCCGCATATCAATCACTCGCTAATAGAGCAATTACACAAGAAGTATTCTGGCTAGGCATGCGCAAGCAAGTTGAGGAGTACTCACACAAATGCGGCACATGTCAACAACATGGATACATGATCCGCGTCCCTGTACTCGAGATGCATACAAGCAAAGTGTACTGGCCATTTAAACGTTGGGTGCTTGATCTCATCGGAGAATTCTCTAATACTCTAGGTAACAGACGATATCTACCTGTAAAAATAAATTATTTTACAAAATGGATGGAAGCAGCTCCACTCTGTCGAATTAGAGAAGAAGAGGTCATCTCTTTTATCTGGGAACACATTATCACTCAGTATGGATGCCCTTACCTGATTCAGATCGATAATTGGTTACTATTCATTGGAGAAAAATTTGTCGCTTTCCTCAACAAACACAACATCATCCACTCAGCATCTAATCCCTACTACCCTCACGGCAATGGCCAAACCAAAATCAGCAATAAAGCCATCGTGAATAGACTTAAGAAAAGGCTTTACTCACAGGAAAAAAGGAAACTGGATACAAGAGCTTCCTCATGTCTTATGGGCATACCGTACCACTTCACGTCAATCAACTTGCTATACCCCATTCTTCCTCACCTATGGCACAGAAACTGTCATTCCAGCAGAATACCACCATCCAGTCAAAGATCATAAGCTTACTGACGAAGAAAATGAGTTTGAATTGGCCTGTAACATGAATTTTATTGATGAGACTAGGGAATGCGCTATTGCCAACCTAGGTTGATATCACCATATACTGGCTATTACGCACAACAGAAGTTCCTCAAGCTACCTGAGCACGAATTTCCTCAAGCTCCTTGTCTACATCTCCCCCAGTAGGAGACTCCTTTAACAATTTGTCTTTTTTCCTTATCAAGTGATCCTTACCCCTAATCACCTGCTCTAACTCCTGCACCCTGATATGAGCAGCATCCAACTTACCTTGGTACTCCCTTAAGTACTTATTTCCCCTTTGTACGTAATCTTGAGTACGAACTACATCTCTCTCTAGCTCTCTAATTCGAGCTAATAGGCTAACCATATCCCCTACATCGCCCTTACTTTTCTTCGATTACTCTCCAGCCTCGGCCTTCTTGACACGCTAATTGGTCATAGCCAGATCAGCCTTCAATTGGGTCACCATCCATTTAATTCATTACAGCATCTTTTAGCTATCCAGAAATCTAAATCTTTAGCAGATAGAGCCTCACTCAACTGCTCAACCGCAATTTTAGAGTTAGATAGGTTATCTCGAGCTTTCTTCATCTCGCTATCTTTTTCAGTTATTTTACTCTTTAATTGCTCCAGTTCACTTTGAGAACTCACTAGATCAGCTTGAGTCTGTTCTAGCTTAATCGTCCTACTAATCATTCGATCCTTCAAACTATCCACAAAAACATGCAATTCTTTCTCTGTCATTTCTAGCGACTGAATATGGTATCGAGCCATGTCCGCTTCCTTACTCTTTACCATCAATGTATCATTCCAACTTTTGAGCTTCGCTGCCTATTCCTTCGCCTCCGTGAGCTCTTTTTGCAACTTACTAATTTCGGCATCTTTCCCCTCGATCTTTCGAGTTAGGTCATCAACAGTTTGTGTTGCCGCGAAAAGCTTGAAATGTATTTTGACGTATTAATCCTCTCTATCTTTAGAGGCCTCCCACATCCTTGTAACTTCTACTTCATATTCATGATTATATTGGAGTGTCTCTTCTTCGCTCAAGTGAGCTGACTCTAGTTCAAACTACATCACAGATACAATACATCAAGTTCAATTAAAAAATACTCAATCAATATATACATGAATCATATTTCTAACAAATTTCAATTTTTTGACATCTACTGTGTGAAACTGCTTCTAAACTTAAGGTCAAAGTATGATCCCAGTTCGATAAAAAGAAACATGTACTTCCAATTTCAAGGTATACATTCTCTATGTCCTAACTTTTTCAACACTTTGATATTATCTATACACAGTTGAGTACCATTGCACCTAAACTATTAGCATGTTCTTGGTATGTCTCTATACTCTAATGTTTACTTTGTAGCTCTAAAGTAATGTAGCATACAAGTCAAATATTTCTTCCTCTTCTCTAACCTGTAGCTCCGTTTGTGAAGTCAACAGGGACGTTGAGGTGTCTTTCTCCTTAGTGAGCTTAATCTCTAATTCTTTTATTCTAAGGCGTATATCCTTAAGTTCCTACAAACAAGGTTTACAAACATCTCTCAGCCTACAAAAATTTATCACAATATCCATACAATTACAGTCCTCAAACCCCTCATAATCACACAACCAAAGAGTCAATAAATTTATTCTATCTTCTCATTCTCATTCTTTGGATGCTTATTGTCATCCCCTTGGTTATCTCGCTCAGTCTGGGGAGAGACACCCTCTAACCCTCCTACAACTCCAGCCGCGTCATCTTCTACCTCATCCTCTTCTTCAACGTAAGTACCCCCCATAATGTCATTCACCTCAGCTTTGAAGTACCCCATTTTGAGGAGGTGGCGCCCAAGTCTATCACGCTAGACTACCACCTCATCCAGATTCTTCTATGCTTTTTCTGTTAACTCGCTAATCTCCATCTCTTGCGTAGCCTTCACTGAATTCAATCACTTCCCTTCCCGAACCTAATCAGATTTCAATCGAGCTACCTTCTTCTCGAGCTCAGTTTTTTCCTCCTCCATCCCAAGGCAGATCCCCTTCATCAAACGAGCAGCCTGTAAAAAAAATCAAACATATTTTTAGCTCGAATCGCCATACAGAATTCAAAAACTTACCACTTTGCTCATCTCCACCATAACCTTGCGAGCTAAAAACCTAGCCCTATCCTTCATAGGTCTTAGCTCATCTTCCTCATCAATTCCAGTCTCTGTGACTTTTGCCCTAATCAATTCAGAAGGAGGGTCTACTCTTCTCTTTTTTGCCTCTGCCTCGACTCACCACTCCTTGTGGTTCTAAAGGCCGAGCCACACTTTAGATTTTTCTTCTTCGGGAACGTCCAAGCTAGCTTGCTCGACATAGTAGATTCTGGAACATCTGTAAAGTCAGCCGCAGATGCCTTTAAAAAAACCACTCGCCTCTTTCCGTCAACCCCTTTTTCTTTCCAGCTCGCTTAAGACTTCTGAACCTTATCAAACCTGTTGTTAGCTCGTTTATTTTTATTAATACCGAGGTCTTTCAGCACTACCTCAAGCTCAACCCCTTCTTGAGCAATAATATCTAACAGTGACTTTTTCTTCTTTACCCACGACTGAGGACCTGCCAAAATAATAACACATTATCAACAACAAAACAACATTTAATTGCAGCAGTTCAATATTATACGTTATTGTAATTACTTTTCTTCATAGTTTTATACAGAAGTTTCATGGGTTCTTCATAACCTCTCTAAAGGTAATCACCTTTCACCCAAATAACAGTGTCATTGCACATTCGACCTATTGAATTTAGATCGAAGAATAGAGGTCGAGTCGAGCTCGCAAAGTAGTATGCCCCTCCACTTGTAAAATACTTTTTTATACCATAAAACTACAAAACATCTTCAGGAGATATTCTCCTTTCTACCTCATTCTCCTCCCACAACTTATTTAAACTTTCACAAACATTGATTACCTCCCACATGTTCCGGTTCAACTGGGCAGGACATACCCCTACGATATTCATTTTCTCATTCGTAAGATTGCTTAGGGGCTGACTTAACCCTTACTCCAACTGAAACAGGTAACGTAGAAAACCTTCTACCAGGTCACCCTGGACATTTTAATCATAATACTCCAAGGAGATCGATTCCTCTTATCCCCTGTCCGATTTCTCCTTCTCTAAATCAATCAACAAAAAGAAATGTTCCTCCCTAGATCCTACTATACATCTTCTAAACTACCTACTGGCATGTTCTACAATGTTCTACCATCTTCCCCCTATAAGAGCCTTGGATTTATAAAACTCTCTAAACACATCGAAGTTTGAAGGTTACAATACCAATTGTACGGGGAAATTTGGAAATTTAACAAGTCCTACTTCAGTCTCCCTATCAGATTCTACATTATCAAACTTAGCCAAATAACCAAAGGTCGATACCTCCATCACAAGTGAAGTCTCTATCTCAAGTACAAATCTAAGATGAAGTTTGATTATACACAAATACTCCTCACCCTCGACCAACATACAGGTCCGGGTATTCTATCAGTATCTTTTATGCATACATCATACATATACGTATATTATTCGTATCTCTTGTATACACATATATCAAACAGATTTGTTTAGGTTACTATAACTAGTAATTTTTTCAAAATTTAAAAACCCCAACAATCTTTCAAAAATACACATCAACAATATCATAAATCATCTACCAACCTTCAACGTTAACAAACGAATTTGAAGTAGCGCCAAATCCTTCCTTCACAATGCTGTTATATAACCATATTCGTGACTCAGTATCTGTAGCCTTCTCTCGCCTTGACTGTCGATCACTCTCGTCTAATCTCTCACGTTAATCTGTACTATTTTTTCTTTTTTTTCTCCCACTGTTCTTCAATTTTTTAGAAGATGATAAATGTTTAAATGAGGAAGATGAAGTAATATATATTTTCTCTCTCTTTATCTGCTTACAGTTATTGGGCCTCACACGAGCTGTCCTTAATTTTGGAACCGAGGTGTCCCTTCCATAATTAATGTTAGACGTATTACACCTTCTCGGTGAGAACACCTTCACATCATTGCCCCCTGCCCTATATTTTAATATATTCTCATCTCTCTTACCTAAACCACCTTCTGACCTCCCCACACTCATGATGACTCAGCACTTATACGTAATCAAACTTTCCCTGTACTAACACAAGAGACAAAATCTAAGCTATCTACTTTTTCTATTCTTGCTTCTACTATTTATAGAAGTGCTGACGTCATTTCCAAACCTCCCACATTTCAAAAATTTAAATTCCTTATTCAAAACAGTCACAACAACATTTGCAACAAAAGAGGAAAATTTAAAAAAAAAATTATAATTACATTTCCTTGACAGTTATTCAACCTCATAGAATGCACTTCCTTGTATATAATTATACATAAAACATCCCAGATGTCCTAGGGGGCCGTACCTAATCAGTTCATCTCCAACAATCCTCACATCTTCCTCCTCAATCTCTTCCTCGGTAATTAACCTCAATGCCCTTTTACGAGCTGAAGGCTCTAGAATCACTTCCTGGAATAGATCCTCGTAGAAGCGATGCTCTAACTCAAGTTCCCTACCCCTCGAATCTAAACCTTTAAACTGATATTTGGATTCTGGAAAGTCAACATCATAATCTAGCAAGCCAAAAATCCGTTCTCGCACTTTAGCTATCTTAATCGCCAATCGTCCCTCAGCAGTATAGCGAATTTTCTCAGATCGAGTCCACACCATATTCTATTTCTTCTTTCTTTTCAAAACATATTTCTCACTATTTATGCAAGTTTCTAAATCAATTCAAAACCCCAACATTTTACATATATATTCTATTTTTCCATAATTACAAATTCTAATATCCTGATTATAAATTATTCAAACTTATCTATCCACGTCATCTCAGTTGATTCGGCCTACCTCATTTTGAACTTATTTTCCCCAAATCAAACTGTTCAAGAGTGATCTTTCTGAGCTCAAATTTCCAATTCTTGCAAATTCTAAATCTTTTACAATTATCTCCCCCGATAATTTTAAGTTATGCAATTCGAAACAAATTTTATTTTACAAGCACATTTTTTTAGCTTGATGGCTATAATATACTTTCTGGTTCAATCTTATATATTACATTTCATCCTCTATTCATACATCTCCGAATTACTCATAACTCAATTTTAATAACTATAGTAAATTCTGTCTATCCACACAGAGTTTGAATAAATATTTTTATTAAGCTTGAATAAAAATTACAGGTACTTTACAGATAATAAGTATTACATGTACTTTACAGATAATAAGTCTTTCTGGTACTTTAACGATAACAGGTCTTTCAGGTACTCCGAAGCCAACAAATCCTTTAGATTCATCTGTCTTCAGTGATGTTTCACTTCAAGAATCTTCTGAAGCAAAGCAGGCATTGGAAAACACAGAACATCCTTATTTCCCTAAGTTTAATCGAAATTTAGACATGGAGCCGAACTTCAAATGGAAACTATGGAAGAAAGAAAGTCAGTGCCTAAACCAAATCTTCAAATAGAAGGACTTCTTAGAGCCAAGAAATAATGATTATGTAGGAGCAGAATTTCATTCTTCGTCTCCCTTCTCCACTAACACCATTGCCACCTCTATAACCACCACCATCAGAGAGTTGGTAGAGATTAAAAAGCCTCTACCTTAGAATCTAATCCTTTATAGGATACCGATGGTACTATATCGCAATTATACCAGCCCCCACACCTGTCTCCTTAACCTTGTCCTCCACAAGGATACGGAGACACCTCCAACGTGCCTCGCCTGTAAAGACTACGTAGTGAAATCTCCACATACAGTAAAAATATTTTTTAGCTTCAACGGCTTCGTCTTTCAACATACTGTGATACGTCGGCAGAACAGGAATTAGGGTGGGCATCTCTATATACTGATCCCCAAAGTATCCCTGTTTGAATCTTTGCATATCAGTAGAAGCCCTCTCTTCATACACCATCCTCCAGGTTTTTAACATTATCACTCAAGAATTATAAATAATTTTTTGAACAACAACGTACTTTGCCAAAATCTACGGTAAAGGTACTATTTTTATAACCCTCATATTGATTGCACAGGTACATTTCCAAGGTAGTCATCATTCAAAATAGAGTCACTCTCACAACCCCAAGCATCGCGTACATTAATACTTCCCATCATCATTCAATGCAGATGTATCCCTCAATAAAAAATAAATACCCATTTCCATTCTAATGAAATCAACATTAAAATACATAATTTATTTTCAACTTCTAACACCACAACTCCATAGATTCTTTCTCAACCAAAGCCACTCGTGACTTCAGTTGCGAGGGGGCAATTGTAAGGACCTATCCCTCGACCTAACCCAATTCGAACTACCTTTATATCAGACTACGCATTTTGTATGTGACATAAACAGTTAGCATTGACAACTATACTACGAACTAATGAAGAACATGAATCGAGCACAACAAAAAAAACATCAACAAATCAAAGATACCTATCTCTCACGAACTCAACAGTTACTCAGTCAACCACTACTTACCTTATTGTTCGGTGAACGTGCTTCAGCATGATAACGAACTGCGAGCAAGGCCTATATAAGGAAAAAGTTCTAGAAGATATAGAGACCAGAAAAATTTACGTAAAATCACCAAGAAAACCAGATTTTCTACATTCTTAAACACAAAATTTCTTATTTACAAGATCAAATATTTCTAGTTCGAGAGATCACTTGTAATAAGATATCATCCTCAAGCAATAAAAGTTAATGTTACCAAAACCCTCAAATCGAGGTCATAATTTTTTACTTATTCAAAGGTTTTCCATGTTAAATCACCTGTGCCACTTTTTTCTTTACATTAGCTTTATCACATGAACATTAGTGTAAGAGTTAATTCCAAGCCATCCCGAGCTTATATAATTAGGCCATTACAGGTACCATCAGGTAGTCTAATAGAAGAAGCTTTAAAGTAAGTGGTATACGATAAATATATTGACAAAGAAGAACATATATGATGCCTTGTACCGAAATCTATAATCCAAATAGATTGTAAATGACTTGAGAGTATTAGCTTAAGAAGTTGTACAACTTGAACTGATCATGGCAATGAGATTAGCATATTGTTCTTGATAAATCATTTGAGCAACAACTAAATTGGATTTTCCCATAATAGATAACAAGAGGAACATGCTCTGATATCACGATGATGGATAATGAAATTAAAGAGAAAACTTTAATAATATAGAGAGGGATGAAAAATAATAAAGAGAAAGGAAATATGAATATGGCTTTTGTCCCATAATATAATAGGAGAGTCCATCTGAAAACCAATTGGCAATGAGAGGAGTATCCCCAGGATCTTATTTTGAGGTACAAGCCCTATGTGTCCAATGTAGGACTATATATCTCAACAGTATCTTTGAGTCAGAGTATTGCATTAGATAGAAGTATCTAACATACTTCTATCTAATGCAATATCATTGAGAGGACAAACCCCAAAGATATTTTGATACCAATGTTTTGAAAACTTTATTCAACATTAGCCCTCTATGTTACTTACCATTTTCTATCACTCCATAAATTAATTACAAAGAGCTAATGCCCGGTTGTGTGAATTCGTACAATATTGATAATTTAGTAATTGTCTAGATATGAAGCATTCATCTTGCTCTACTAACCCAAAGTTTTTACTACCTTTCATAAGTTAGGGTTATCTTTTTTGGCTTTGTCATCGTGTCGAATATATTTAGTGTTAATTGGCGCCCCTATGGCAAAAACCATTAAAACACATCAAAAATCCACCAATAATACCTTCATATCAATGTCATAACATGTTTTGATATATTTCGAATATCTCCCTTGATTTTACGAGCACAATTTAACAACTTAGAGAAAATATTTTTACTATTTGCACATCACCTTAACCCTAACCAATTTAAGATTATAAAACCCTAATCCCAATTCTATATTACATCGGTTAGACTTATTGAAAACCTTGATCCCCCTAGTCAAAGATAGACCTTTAAGGGCTTAATTTCATAGCTCGAATGACCTCTTACACCAAATATACCTGTGACACATATATAATAACAAAAAATATAAATTAGTACATGTTTTATCGTAGAAACCTCTATATAGGTAAAAACCACAACCTTAGTTCAGGGATTTAGTATAACTAACTTTATTACTTAAGATTGATGTACTTAACCAGAATTTTAGATCTCTTGTGCAAGAAATACTTGGTCCCTTTCTCCTCTATATCTTATCATTTTTATAAACTTTATTATCAATTAATTTTTGTGTACCAGCACGTTCTCCTGAAATGGGGGTAGAGTGCAGGTTATTTCTATAACTTATAGTTCATGGGAAACAGGTGTCCTTGAAAAATTATATTTTATTAAGAGTGCTCGAACCACGTTCCTTCTCAGCTCATGGTCCTTGTGTCAATCCTGATAGGGTATATATTTTGCATGAGTGTGGTATTGTACTAGTTCATTGCTACCCCAGCTCGAGGGACTTATCCTTATAATAGCCCCCTTTCAATTAAAGCTACTGGTGTCTTGATTTGAGAAGTTCCAATCGAGCTTGTTTCTTTGGAAATTGAAACTGCTTTCCTAATGTATTAAATGATGGATTGCTGATGTGGATGTTTTGGATGTTGGGATGGGAATACACTGTTGGAGATTGAATTGATGTAATGAGTGTGATTTTTGTTTTTAGCTATTGGAGTTCCCAAAAAATGTTTCTTTTAATGATGAGTGCATTGGAATTCATTCTCAACATTAATGTAATTCCTATTATAAGTATCTCTCTTGTCTCCTGACGATTATTATTCTGCAAGAACTCTTTTCTTCTTAGATTCTTCTGTAAGTACTGTCTTATTCTTATATTCATCTGTAAGTAATGATGGTGATAACTTGACGTCAATCCCATGAAGCCAGAGTTCTTGCTAAAGTATAGGAGCTTCAGTATCACTATTTTGGGACCCAGTCCCTTGATATTCCTACACCCATTCCTGTGCATCCTACTTACCAAGGTATGATGTATGAGGAGGTAGAGGAGACTGCTAACGACTACTATCAGATGGTCTATTTTAATTACATAGTAATTACGGGGCAGCAGCATAGGGACGGTCTGCGTCTTCTGGCGGAGCTGGCCATCTTAAGGGAGGACGAAGTTGTGGGTGTTTATCCCAAGAGGTCTCGCGACTGTCTTATCTTTGACTTAGTGTATAATATAATTTATATTTTGTATTTTGTATATATGTATTTTTTCTTTTGAGATAATAAAAATAAATTTTCTCGATCTGAGTGTGTCAATTTTTTTTTAAATTGTATTATGTGCTCTTATAGTTTATTAAAAATGTTATTGCGAACTGTGAAAGGCAGTGAGCTCGTGGACATATAAAGAAAGGAAGTATAGATTTTTTTATTTGATTTGGACATTGGAAAATGAGTTGTGTTGTGAGTGTGGATAACTATGACACCTGTTTAGGGTTATCACTTAGTATTTATATGGCATAAAAGATGGTATTCGGTATTATCATACTCTGTATCTTTAAATAAAGGGAGGTTTATGCCAAAGTATAGAATCAGTAATCATGGTGAGGAGTCATGCTTAGAGGGCTTGTCACGCAAGTAAATGACAATTAGCGATAAAGGTAACAGAAGTTCGTAAATGGTTGTTTGGGCGGCCCGATTATGATGTCGAACTATCTATTTCTATGCTTCTGCTAAAAGAATTGACTGCAAGGGAGAGAGAGAGATCGAGGTTGATCAACATTTTTATGGTGATATGTTGTGTAATATGATTGTCTACCCCAGAGCTCAAAAGATTGCAATAAGAGATATCGCATTAGATAAAATAGTTGATGAAGATGAGATAATTGCTGGTGGCGAACTGATCAAATGTGGTTCTGTAGAGTATTTGGAATAATTTAGATGTAATTACTTTTGAAAGCTCGTTGATGTTCAGATCGAATTATTATAAATGGGTTTATTAGGAAATACTATTTGTTGTTTGACTTTGCGAATTTGTCTCCTTTTTGTAGGTGGATTTTAATTGAACTTTTAAATTTTAAATGTTTACGAGCATTGGTAGTGTCGTCGGCATGATTATAAATAAGTAGGAGAGAAAAAAGTATTGTGCAGTGATTATTGTTGTCATGGATATATAGAGGTCTGAGAAAAGGATGAGTAGGAAAGAGAGAGAGACACATTTAATAATAGGTGTAAGAGTAATAATGAAAAGGTATTTCTTCCCAAAAGGCATGAGTAGACTGACATGAGAAGTAGAAAAGATCCCTTGGTTGAAAAACAGAGGGCGACTTACACGAGTTCCCATAACTACCAGTGGTTTGAGAAAATTTCTATAAATACTCTTTTCGTCTTTTATTTTAATTTCTTACATAAACCAGATAGACAAAAATCTAGAGAGAAGGATAAAAATCTTGATTACAGAGTTTTAGGCGAGAAAAACCCAGAGATTTTTTAATGCGTTTAGAGGGAAGAGAAAGTTGTTGTCTTTGTGGAGGAGAAAGATTGTGCTTTGAAAATGGATACGTGTATTATGCCAGATTCATCTTCTGTCGTTGAAGGTTACTGATGTTTTTTTAATTTTCTTACTTTTGAGTAAAAATAATTTTATGAGTTTTTGATGATTTCCTTCATTATTTATTTAAATTTTGAATGTTGCCTATATAGGGAAAGTTTTGCCATTTACTGTGTGAGTAAAAGATGGGTTTTGATGTTTTTGTTAATCTGTTATAATAAGAAGCACTGTAGAAATTCAATATTTTTTTTCTTTCAGAACCAAAAGAATCAGGGAAATATATAAAATTTTAATTAAATACCTGGCCCTCCATGTAGGTGTAGATGCGTACGAAAGAACTAATAAGTAGATTTCCTTCTATTTTGAGTTCTTCGTTCGAGATCGATCCTTCCACCTCATGTCGTTCCATTGTTGAGGAGAATGTAGGGTTTGAGGGTGTAACCTCTATTATGGTCGAGCATAGAAATAATAGATCCAATGACACTGTAGTTGTGCCTGTTGGTGAGGAGGAAGTAAATTAAGAGTGTAGGACTGATGGTGAAGAGCAGGTCAAGTTTCCTGGTTTTCTTAGTATACTGTACAGGTATCCTGAATGATCAAACACCTGGAGGGAGTTCTGTAAATGTAAGAGTAGTGTAAAAGGTGTATGTGGAATGTGATGGAGGATGGGGGCAGGTTGTTTATGGAGTATTTTGATGAGAATGGAGATAACTTTTTGTTCTTGTTACCTGATTTGGAGTGGGAGAAAACTCGTAGGGGTATTCCTGAGTCTGTGTCTCTTGAGTACTTCAATGAAGATAGGTCAGAGGACCTGGAGGATGGTTTTCTGTGCTATCACTCCCAGTTCAAATACGGGTAACTGTACCTTTGAGCAACTTTACAAAGGGTACTATAAATGGGGTTAACGCCTATCCTGCTCAGTTAAATGGTAATATATCAGAGGTGTTTTGTGTATACGAAGCGTTGAATAAGAAGTGGTCTAGTGAGGCGACAGAGAAAAGGCTAACTTTGTTAGATGCTTTGAAGTATTATAATGTGAAGTTTTTCTATGCCACAGGGGGTGCTTCTCTTCTATCTATCCTCGACCCATTTTCTTTTACCTAGACTCTGCGGGGAAGGTGTAGAATAATAATTTATTATGGGTGAGAGGTGAGTGCCTGTAGCTAGCTGATGAGGACGTCTGGCTCTCACATATAAATCATTTAAGGAATGCAAGTAGATCTTACTAAGTTCGAACTGAATATATAATTAGTGTCATGTGTTTGATACTATACTGTTTGGAATGCAGATCATCAGTGTACTATGAGGAAAGAAGAATCATTGATTGAAGTAGCAGCTCAAGAGGGGACCGAGCTCGAAGCTGTATTGGGTGACCTCGAGATAAGTAGGAGTAAGAGAGTCAATAACAAGTCTCTCAAAGTCCAAAAATCCTAAGCAAAGAGGATGATGGTTGGTGCAAACTTGTCATCTAGAGCGGTTCCCACTATGTTGAATACTCCGATGGTGTTGGCATTACCCAAGATGGGCAAGGCTTTACCAGTGGCTCTGAAGTCATGGCCCGCAGGGAGTGGTTTGGCTGATACAGGCTGTAGGATGTCGAAGGGGAGAAATGTGAAAACATCCATTTCTACCTCTGGAGTTGCTGATGGTACGGTGGTGGTGGTTGGCTCCAAGAAGAGGGGATTAATTGATAACTCTCCAACTCCTGCTGTAAATGAGCCAAAGGAGGCCGCTATGGAAACGAGTACAGATAAGGATTGGAAGAAAAATTTAGGGTCATTGCGTTGACGGTCTTGAAGGAGTTCTATCATCAGTAGAGCTCGATATTCAGGGGATGAGTTGTATTATTTGTAAGATTTTTGGTCATTCGATATTCCTCGAGTTCTAATTTATATTTTCTATGTACAGGTTTCCCATGTCCTAAAAGGCCTCTTCCTTGGTTTTAGGGATAGGAACGAGCAGGCGCTGAATTGGACTGTAAAGCTGGAGAAGGATCTGGCTTGGTAGGGAGCCAAGCTGGGGGAGGAGAAGGTACGCTCAGCCAAAGAGCTCGCGACTCTAAAAGCCTCCTACCAGGAAATAGTGGACAAGCTCGGAAGAAAATCCTCCCAAAATATCAAGGAAGTTTGCGATGCTTGGGATAACCTTTCTCAACGACTCCAGGATGATGGCTATATTAATGTTAAAGTGTTAGCTATTATGGCAGGATGATCTACGGACGTTGAGGGGCCATATGGAGATAAGGAGACCGAAGTAGGGAGAACTCTACTTCAGAAAGTTGTGTTAGGGCTAGATGTTGTCTCCCTAACCACTCAGTTGGAAAATCAAGGAGTGGACGAACAGGAAAAGGTAGACTGAAATAATGCTTGTAACATTTTTAGAATATTTCTGTCATTGTGGAATGAGAAAATTGGTTGCAGTTTATTATTTGAGTAGTGATTTATGGAACTGGTTTATGTGCTTTGATATAAAAATTGTTATGTGTAGGAACTTGAATTGCACCTCACAATTGAGGAATTAAAGAAAGAGCTTGCTAAGGAGAATAATGTTTCATATTCAGAAGCTCTCATGACTGGATGCACTGAGGCTCGGGTTAGAAAATATAGAGATCTTCGTGAAGAACACTGGAGGAACTTATGTGATTCCCACTTAGGATGGGTAATTGTTTTTTAAGAAGAATGAGGTAGTTAGAAAAGATAGGAGTAGGTACTTAAGAATTCAACTTTTCCTTCCTGGTGGTATTAGAGAAAATACCCCAGAAGTAACCAAAGACCTCATATAATTAACTATCTATTTAGAAGCTGAGATAGATAGTGAAAGTGGATTAAAGGAAGCGTATCTTAGATTTTAAGAATATTGAGGTATTTATCCATATCCTGAGATTATAGGGTGTTTGGCCACTAGAGTGAGAAACCTACATAGCTTAAAACCTAAAGAAGTATCAGCTCGTGCTGGTGTGTCATTGACATATGTAATGTAAGATTGTAACTTGTAATCGACCTCTATGTAAATTGTTATTATGTACAAACTGTTTATTTTTATTTTTATAAGGAATATATTTCTAACTTCCCAAATTATGAGAGATCATAATGTTGTGTAGGTTGAGCTAGATGCAATGAGAATTTATCAAAGATCTCTTTTTAAAAGTAATGAAAAGCTCATGTTTGATTTAACCAAAGCTCACGAGGCATTGGAGAATTTTGGGAAACTAAACATGAAAATGGAGCTTAAATTTACCCAGTTATAATATCTGGTAAATGATTTGACTGAGCAGATAAAGAAAAATGAATCTGATTTGGTAAGCGCTCAGAGTTACAGGTGCAAGTTGACTGAACAATTAAAGAAAATGGAGGTGGATTCATGGAGTGCTCAAGGGAATTTTAATGATCTTGTAGAACGATTGAGGAAAAAAGATCTTAAGGTGAAGAGTTCAGCTGAGCGGATAAGAAGCAGGAGGCTAATCTTGTACAAGTTCGAGGTGTTATAAAGAATTTGAATGAGCAAATAAAAAATATGGAAGCCAAGCTTACGAATTTTTGAACTAAAGAAAGGGGGTTAAACGAAGTAATTCTAAAATTGAAGACAGATCTTTTATTGTCCCAAGGAAAATTTAAAGAACTAGCCGAACATATATTATAAATTCAGATCGAAATGGAGAAATCACTGGTGGTGATGAAAGAAATGAATGGAGTCACATCAGTATTGTAGACCCGCAATGCGAAGGCGCTTGCTGATATTGCTAATGAAAAACTTTGTTACAAGAAACCAGAAAGATTATTATAGGGCACGATCGCAATGTTTGCTGAGCTTGATGTACCGAATAGGGACAGGCTGGCGGCTAATGAGGTGCACATGAAAGAGTTAACTGCAGTAATTTGATTTTCCATTAGAGAAATTAAGAGAATTGAAGGAGAGAGGGATAAGCTGTACAAGGTTATTATCAAATATGATGTTCCCTGTGGAGTAGATATAGTTTGTGCAAAGTATCTAGGTTACCTAGAGACTCATATTGGCTCTATTACTCATGAAAGAGTAGAATATGGGAGAATTATAGTTGTGACATGCTAGAGCTCAAGAATATTGGCTTTCAAGTTCTCCTGTGGTTGGTGGAAATTCGTCTAGCGCAAACCAGGAGAAACCTATTATAGAGGATGCTTAAATAATTTTGTGGCTATAATTTTAGATGTCAAATAAATTAAAGCGAGTTTTGCATTTTCCTTAATCATTCGAGATTTAGTAGATCAAATTAGATATATGATAGTAGGCAGTAATATGTGAAAAAACTTGAAGAGTTTTCATTGATTAGAAAAGAATGTACAGACTGTTAGAGATTACATCTCACTTTTAGAATGTAAATAACAATAGTAAATATATCCGGTGCTAGGAAAAATATGGAGTTAGCAATAATATTTCTTCAACCTCATAGTATTCCAAGGACTCGGTATCCTGATGTCGTCTTCTGTCATGAGGTAGTAGGATCTACGGCCAGTTTTTCCTACTGTCAGGAATAAACCTTCCTAGTTCTCTGCGAGTTTCCCAACATGCAGTTCCTTTCTATTTTTGGGAATTTCTCGGAGAACTAAGTCATATATATCGAACTCCCGATTCCGAACCCCTTCTATTGAATGTATTGGCTAGTATATGATGATATCGACCTAAGTTTGCAACAGCTCGAGCTCGTGTTTCATCTATCCAGTTCATATTGTATGTTAATTTGAACTCATTTTCTTCATTAGTGAGCTCGTGATCTTTGACGGGATGGTGATATTCTATTGGGATAATGGCCTTAGTTCTATAAGAAAGTAAAAATGGGGGAATATCCTGTTGACTGTCATGGCGTAGTGCGGTATACCCCAAGACATGTGGTAGTTCCCTTATCCAATTACCATTCTTTTCTAA
Source organism: Kingdonia uniflora (assembly GCA_014058105.1). Lineage (NCBI taxonomy): Eukaryota > Viridiplantae > Streptophyta > Magnoliopsida > Ranunculales > Circaeasteraceae > Kingdonia > Kingdonia uniflora. The sequence continues at coordinate 153,194 of JACGCM010001824.1, read as the reverse complement.
CTTGAGTCTCTTCTTAAGTCCATCTACTATGGTTTTGTTTTTGATCTCGGCCTGTCCATTACCTTGGGGGTAGTATGGATTTGAGGGTAAATGAATGATGTAGTCTTTGTTTAGGAATGCTACTACTTTTTCTCCAATGAACTGTGGTTCGTTATCGATTCGATTAGATGGGGGCAGCTAAATCTTGTGATGATATGTTCCCAAATAAATAAGATGACCTCTTATTCTAGAATTCGACAAAGGGGGATTGCTTTCACATACTTTGTTAAATAATTTGTCACTGCGAGTAAGAATATTTGGTTACCCGGTATGTTTGGGAATTCTCCCACGATATTAAGTTCCCACCATTTCAAGGGCCAGCATACTTTACTAGCGCAAAGTTCAATTACAGGAGCTCAAATTTTGTTACCATGTCGCTGACATGCGTCGCATTTACATGAGTATTCCTTTGCTTATTTTCTCATTCCTAGCCATAAATCTCCTTGTATAATGCTTGATTTGTGAGGGATCGTCCTGCGATATAGGAGCCACAAGTTCCTTCATATAAATCTTTTAGCATTTCTTTGGCGTCTTGTTGCGAGAAACATTTGAGATAGGGACCGGTCATCGATCTTTGATATAAATTGCATTTTTGTACTGTGTATCGCTTAGAGTTTTCAACCAACTGTCTGCGTTCTTTTGGATCCTCTAGAAGTGGCACATCACATTCATTCTTCGGGCTGATATATGTAAGGAAAGGCTTCCTCCAATCATTTTCCTTCTCTTTATCACTGCTAGTATTGATTGGCATGTCAAACTTTGATCAATGTTGGGGGTTAATATTACTTTGATTTGTGGGTATTTTTCCTTTATACCTAGCACCCCAGCTAAGTAAGCTAAGGAATCAGGGTGGCAATTCTCCCCTCGAGGTAAGTAATCGAATGTAGCTGCAGAAGCACGCTCCCGCTAGCCTCGAGGTGGAAGGTCACTGAATGATCTCTCCACCAAAATCAGGAACACCCCAGCTAGCATCGATCGTTTAGGTCATTTTATGAGCTCCCTGCTGACAATGAGCACCTCATAGGCAGAAACTCACTCAACGACCCCAGAGGCACGACAAACACAACCAGTGATGGCAGGCATTAGCCTCTGCCCACATGGAGATGTAGAGCCTACGACCCTGAAGGGATACCTTAGGAATTATACAAAATACGTGAGGAGAGGTACCCTTAGGTCAAACCCTCCCTATAAATAGAGGTGAGAAGGTAACCTAAAAGGGGATCATAATCTTCTTCTTCTTCTTCCTTCTTCTTCTTCTTCTTCTTCTTCTTCTGGTTCTGAACTTAACACTTCCTCTTCCTTAAAAGAGACAGAGTCTAAGAGGAGAAACCCAGAGAGAGTCGAATGGTGCCCTCCTCCAACGGAACGTATCAAGCCCAAAATGATTGGATAGTTATTGTCGTCCCTGAGAGGAATCACAAGACTACAATTGGTGTTGTTTGCATTCATACTTTCAACCTCTATCCAAACCGAGCGACGATGGTGGTTTTTACCCGAAACCAATCGTAATAGCAAGCTATGGCAGATATGCGAGCTGCGTTGCTACAGTTACAAGGGCAGATGTCCACAAAAGAGGACTAAATCCACCAACTCCAACTGCCCAATGATGAACTACGGGACACTCTCATCGCTTGACCTCAACCGCCGCCTGGTAGCCCGGCGGTATCCACTTCTGTCAACAAGTCTATGCCCTTCGAGGCAGCACCCAATGATGGCACTTTGCCCCTAGTCTACGGGCTGGCATACGAACACCAACCCACGCCAGTTTATCACCTGCACCCCTGCCCCGAAGATCACAGGTACGCCCAGTCATCCCAAGCCCCCTACATACCATGTGACAGACCCATCTCAGCAACAACCGGTATAGCAACTTAGTTACAACGATCCACCACCACCTAGTCGCTGTACCCTATAATACTACAGAGCGCGCCCCTAGCACCCATGGAAGACTTCAGAGCCTAGCATAGCGAAGGCTATTCAAGCCCCCCCACAGTTGCACCAACCGTACAGCCTCGACGGCCCCTCTTACCCACCAGGGTATGGCTACAGATCCTATAATGTAAGACATCTTGCCTACAATGATTGATTTCACGAACAGTACCCCGACACGCCTCCTGCGACCCACCATACACGCAGTACCACAAGAGCTACTACGACGAGTCATCCACCCAAGGTAGGGTTGCTCCAAAATGGGATGCCGCCATAAATGACCCACTACCATTAACGGCTACATTTGTGGAGGCGCTAATAAACGATATACAAGGCAATGACCCTACCAAGCGGTTAACCAAGGAGACCCTCTACTGGATCCACAACACACCTTTTACCGCGATCATCCGAAATTACATCTCAGGCCAGAACTACTCCCGACTGAAGATAGAGGCCTTTATCGAGAGTCAAGACCCAGGCCAACACCTCCAAATTCCAGTACAGCATCGACCTACAACATCAAATTGACGTGCACATGTGCCGCCTATTCTACTCAACCTTGTCCGACGGGTCCCTCGCCTGGTTCCAAAGCCTCAAACCCAACTTTATCTCCACGTTTGAACAACTCTTGCTGGCATTCATCAAGAAGTACCTACACAACTAACAATCCAATAAACAGTTAACGGAGCTATTTTCTTTAAAGCAGGTCGGCGAAACCATCGACTTCTTCCTCTCAAGGTTTAAGGCCGAGCTCACCCTCATTGAACGTGTCGATGTTCTAACCACTTGTCTCGTTTTCATGGGTGCCTGCCTTCCCGGTTCTAAACTCTGTAAGGTGGCCGTCCTCCTCAGTACCGCTTCAGCCTCCTCGCCTGTCACTCGTCTGAAACCTTCTAAACACCCGAGGGGTACGCGCAATCTGCAGCGTGATACTGACAATGGCAGGAACAAAAGGTACATGGAGCAAGATCCCTGAGATAAAACCAAGACCCCACGGGATGGAAGACCAAGAACCCCACACTGGTAACGGTATTTACTCAGCAAACTTACTCTTACATGGGCGGACCTCCTCCTCATCATCAAGAATGACCATGACTACAAGAAACTGCATCCCAAGCCCGACCACCCCGGATGCCCATACTTCGCACACCACGATATTCATGACCATATGACTAAGGAATATTACGATCTGATAAACATAATGGAGACATGGTTTCGCCAAGGGCGCTATACCCAATACCTCAAGCGGCCAATCCCACCTATAGACAGACACCCTCGCACACCCCTTGAACAACCAACAATGACTATACAGTCACAAAGGTATGTGGTAGCATGTGAAATGATCATAAGGGATCTCAATAGAGCACCATCACATTAGGCAGCTTCCAACTCCACAAGGCAGTATTATTGCCATAATGAGAACCAATGGACGACCCACGACATTAAGACGGGCCCCAAGACGCAGCATGAGCAGACCATCTACTTCATGGACAATGACCTGGGCTCAATCTCTTATTCGTATGACGTTGCTCTAGTCATTTGGATTGTGATCAGGGGTATCCTCGTTAAGCGTATGCTAGAAGACTTTGGCAGTGGCACCAACATCCTGTATTATGATGCCCTCCGGAACATGAACATGCAAGATTGCCTAGCACCTTTCAAAATAGAGATTTCTAGTTTTAATGGATCTACTGAACGGGAAATGGGAGAGCTCGTCACTCAAGTACAGGCCAGACCAGTCGTGGTACCCACCATGTTCATCGTCATCAGCAGCCCCACAGTCTATTATAATAGCATTCTGGGACGCGACTGGATCCATGCTATGAAGGCAGTCCCATCTTCCTATCATCAGGTAATATAATTCCCCATGAAATTTGGCTCGTACTAAATGTGAGGCTACCAAGTTGTGGCCCGTATTTGCTACGCCAACTCTCTAAAAAATTTGATGGACAGTGAGAACTCCAAGAAAATGGGGAAGAGTATCGCCACTTAGGACTAGCAACAAACAGGGAATGAGCCCATAGAGGTGGACTCGTCCCCCGTTCCTCGCCTCCCCAACATACAAATAAAAAAAGATACACAACCCTCTAATCAGAACGATGCAGTTATAAGAACGTTCAACAGAGACTGGATATCGCCTCTCGTGGAGCCAACTGATAAGATTAACCTCAACGGCCCCACGAGAACAACCTTTATTGGTTCTCTGTTGGCAGGTGATGAGCGTTCAGACCTTATCACCCTCCTCCAGCAGTACAAAGACATATTTGCGTGGTTGTTCAACGAAATGCCAGGCATAAATCCTAACATGGTCTGTCACCAATTGTACGTTAACGACAAGCCTACCCCCATCAAGAAAAAGCATGACGAACAACCCCAAAGATATAGGGTGCCAAAAATAATGAGATCCAAAAGTTACTATAGGCAAGATTTATCAGACCCGTAGACTGTCCATGATGAGTAGCCAACGTGGTGGCCGCTCCTAAGAAGAATGATAAAATGCAGGTCTGTATATATTTTACCGGCCTCAATAGGCATTGTCCGAAGGATAGCTTCCCTATGCCCCTCATCACCAGACTGATAGATTCCACAGCCAGACATAAATAATTATCCTTCATGGATGGTTACTTCAGGTACAACCAAATCTTATTGGCCGCCGAGTACCAAGAGTGCACCTCCTTTACCATTGAGCAGAACCTGTATTATTATACCGTCATGCCCTTCAGCCTGAAGAATGTAGGATCTACTTACCAGTGTCTAGTTACCGCCATGTTTAAAGATCAATTGGGGAAGACAGTTGAAGTCAAAATTGAAATCATGCAAGTAAAAAGCAGGCTGCGCGCCGACCATCTTGCCGACCTTAAGACCATTTTCACAAAGCTGCAACACTATAAAATGTGACTGAACCCTGAAAAGTGCAGCTTCGGTATCTCCTCGGGGAAGTTCATGGGGTACCTAGTCACTCAACGAGGAATAGAGGTCGGCCCTGACCAGATCTGCACCCTCGCCTGTATTCCATAATCACAAATGCTAAAGCAAGTTGAAGCGCCCCCATGAGCAAAATCGCCGCACTCGGCCACTTTATTTAAAAAGCCTCTTATAAATTCCGCCCACTGTTCCAATGTATCCGTGAGAAATAAAAGTCTCAATAGAATGATGAGTGCGAGGCAGCCTTTCAGGATATGTTACGATACTCTGCCACCACCTCCCCCCAATCCTCAATACCCCAAAGGAGCACGAACTGTTGGGCATGTATTTGGGACACACGGACGAATATATCAGTGTAGTCCTTGCCCGAACTGACAATAAAACTAAGAAACCGGTATACTTCATTAGTAAAACCCTCCTAGAAGCAAAGCTGCGATACTCCACAGTGGAAAAACAAGCCCTCGCTTTGGTATCCGCATCACAGAAACTATGCCCAAACTTCCAAGCTTACAAAACCAAGGTCATCACCACCCAACTGTTACAAGAGGTATTCACCAAAAACAACAAGACCTGCCGCATCGCAAAATGGGCAATCACTCTAGGGGAATTTGACATACACTTTGAGCCAAGGATCGCTATCAAGGGGCATACCATCACAGATCTCCTCACTGACCTCTCCATTGATGATGGCAATTGGAAAAATGAGGACAATGACCACTTTACTCTTCCAGATGACACCGAGCCAAGATATATGAAGGGATGGCGACTATACAGAGATGGGTCTGTTAATGCGGGCAGTTCAGGATTGGGGATAGTATTGGCCACTCCTACCGATGACAAAATCTAGAAGGCCATACAATTTAGTTTCCCCCTCAGTAACAAAAAAGCAGATTACAAGGCGTTATTATGTGGGGTGGATTCAGAGTTGGCCCTGAGCGGGGAAGAAATTTCCATCTTTACCGACTCGCAGCTAGTTCTTAACCAGCATAGTGAGACGTTTTAGGCCAACGGAAAAATGTGTGACTATATAGAAATCCTGAAACAACGGCTCAGCAAGTTTAAAAGGGTCAAGCTCGAGCATATTTACCGCGGTGAAAATAGGCACTCAGACGCCCTCGCTTACTTAACCGAAATCATCAGCGACTGGGTCAGGGCTATTCAGGCGGAGATCCTTGACAAACCTAGTGTACTAAAGTATACGATAACGGCCATGCAAGCCGATAGCCCAGTTGCACCCTCGGACACCGATTGTTTCCAACCATTTCTTGACTTCCACGGGGAACACCATATCATCCCTACACACCGGTCGGCCGCCGAGAGCCTCTAAAATAGGGTAAGAAAGTACACGTTCATTAATGACAAACTTTACTGGATGAGCCTATACGCTCCACACCTTACATGTATAGCAGAAAAACGGGTAATAATGGTCATCGCAGAAATTCATAAAGGCGTCTATGGGGAAGACATAGCGGGTCGATCTATGGCTGACCGAGCTCGAACATAAGGGTTGTACTAGCCAATAATGAGATAGGGCTTCATTGCGTATGCGTAAAAGTGTGACAAATGTCAATTCCACATGCACCTTAGCCATCGACCTCCATACAGTCTCTAGCCCTTGGTAATTTGTGAAATGGGGATTGAACATAGTCGGGGCACTCTCTATGGCGAGTGGGAGATGCAAATGGTCAGTGATTTTGGCAGACTACTTTACCAAATGGGTTAAAGCGATACCCCTAGCTCGTATTAGGGAGGAAGAGGTGATCCTCTTCTTATGGCAGCACATCATCACACGGTTTGGCACCCCCATTATTATGATGACCAACAATGGTACCCAATTCATGGGCAGTAAGGTTGTCGAGTTCACTCAAGCTTATAGCATCAAAATCCTTCCCTCCAGCCCTGATACTCCCAGGGGAATGGACAGGCTGAGGCCACAAATAAAAAAATAATCGATGGTATTAGTAAACAATTGGACGTAACCAAAGGTCGATGGGTCAGCGATCTGCCCCATATGTTGTGGTCCTACCGCACAATACTGCGTAAGAGTACAGACTTCACCCCGTTTATGCTCATCTAAGGCTCTGAAGCAGTACTCCCTACTGAGGTCATCACCAATACTATAAGATCCATGATTGTATGTAGTGAGATCAATGACCGACTCCTCACAGAGAACCTAGACCTGATAGACAAAACTAGAGAGGAAGCATCCCCTCGCATGCTCAAGTATCAGGAAATACTAAAGAGAAGCTATAACAAATGGGTGCACCCTCGGGAATTCTGTGAGGGGGAATACATTATGAAGAAAGTCTTCCCTACAGCTCACAATCATAACAAAGGAAAACTCCAACCTAATTGGGAGGGGCCATACCTCATCTCCCGTGTGGTCGACGAAAATGCCTACTATCGACTGAATAGTGACGAAGAAGAGCTCAAATCCCCCTAGAACGCAATGAACCTTCACAAGGAATCAGTAGCAGGACAATAGATGTATAGAGCTCACTAAAATATATGTTTTTAATTCTATTCTCACACCTTCCACACAGGACCCCATATTGGGGGCATTCTTGAAGTATGATATTCTCGCCAATACGAGAGTCGTTTTTTGAAGTAAAAATGCACTCACTATACTGGGGGAGTTCTTGAAGTAGGATGTCCTTGACAATACGAGAGTTGTTTTTTGAAGTAAAAATATACTCATTATACTGGGGGGCGTTCTTGAAGTAGGATGGTATCGCCAATACGAGAGTCGGTTTTTGAAGTAAAAGTACACTCACCATACTGGCGGCATCCATGAAGAAGGACGTCCTCGCAATTATGAAAGTAATTTTTTGAAGTAAAAATGCACTTTCCATACTGGGGGAATTTTTTATGTCGAACGCCCTCGCGACATCGTGTACCTAGTCCTATGAGGACTACTAAAAAATTTGTTGGGTACTTCGTGCCTAACTATCTCTCAAAGGTCATTGCAGTGACTACGCGTACCTTGTCCTACGAGGACTACTAAAAAATAGTGATGGGCACTTTGTACCTTTATTACGAAATGGCTACGCGTACCTAGTCCTTCGTGGGCTACTAAAAAAGTTGTTGGGTACTTCGTACCTAACTCTCTCTCTCTAAGGTCGTTGAACGACTACGCGTACCTAGTCTTACGAGGACTACTAAAAAAGTTGTTGGGTACTTCGTGCCTAACTGTCTCTCTAAATTCGTTACAATGACTATGTGTACCTCGTCATATGAAGACTATTAAAAAAAGTGGTTGGGCACTTCATACCTTTATTACAAAATGCCTGCGCGTATCTAGTCTTATAAGGACTACTAAAAAAGTTACTGGGGACTTTGCACCTAACTATCACTCTAAGGTCGCTGAAATGACTATGCGTACCTAGTCCTATGAGGACTACTAAAAAAGTTGTTGGGCACTTCACGCCTAACTGTCTCTCTAAGGTCGCTACAATAACTACGCGTACGTCATCCTACGAGGCCTACTAAAAATGTTGTTTGGCAGTTCGCGCCTTTATTACAAAATGCCTACACGTACCTAGTCCTACGAGGAGTACTATAAAATTTATTGGGCGCTTCGCAGCTAACTGTCTCTTCAAGGTCGTTGAAGCGACTACGTGTACAAAATCCTACGAGGACTACTAAAAAAGTTGTTGGGCACTTCGCGCCTAACCATCTCTATTAGGTCGTAAAAATGACTATGCGTATCTAGTCCTGCGAGGACTACTAAACATAATTACCAAAATGATCACACGATTCTCTTTTATTTCCACAATAACAATTACAAACGTGAAGCATAACAAATCAGAATCAAAACTGATACATCGCAACACATGCACACCAGGGGCATGCCTCACCCAAGTTCCATAGCCCAGACCTTTGACGTCAGACTCCCTCACATCCTTTAGGTCCATGACCTAAAGGAAAACTACACGGCCGGACAAGGTCTTCACTTGGTCCCGAAGAATGAGATACCATAATCAGTATTTTCGTTACATTTTCCTCTCCTCCTCTGGCAGACACGAAGGGTTGATGTAAGCCCATTCTAGTGGCTTCCTCGCCATCCCACAATGGCCAAAGTACATCTGGGTGTAGAAGTCCACCCACACGGCCACCCGAGTTTCGAAACATACTTACAATCGGGTCTGCATCTTCTTGTAAGCCAACCAAGTACTCAGGTTACAACTTCAAATAATGTTTACACCTCAAATACTCTGAGGCCCTTAGAGAGGATGCCCCTAACATTTATTCGGGTACTTTCTAAACACCTATTAATATACATGGGGAAACCCAATAGCCCCTATGATTAATTACTATGCCTAATCAAGCCACCGTTCCACTTCTTCCAAGGCAGCCTCAAACACGATTCAAGTTCTGTACAATTCCTAATAAACATTTATGGTAGTAGCCCTGGGCCCCCCACTAGTAGCGCAGGGGTCACTATTACGACCACAAAGCCTTGCCTGCTAAGGACTAGCGCAGTACTCATACCTATTTCACCTCACAGAAACACAGGTCATCCCTATGAGCACAGAGCCTATTTACCCGAGTCCTGACTTAATTTGATGAGAACCAATGAGACTATTTGACGAACGTAAATTTACAAAAAATAAACAAGTATGTACACAGAATCCATAACATTCTACAGAAACCAAACGCTTACTAATTAAATTTCATAGAAAAGTAAATATATTATTTTACAAAGTACACGGCAGTGAAGGACCCCATCAACCAAGTTTAACATAACCACCACAGGCTTATTAAAAATTCTTTGCACATCGCCCCAATGGGCCTTACCACATGATATTACGATTCCACTTACGGTTGGGAGATTGGTTCGGTAGCTACTGCATCCTCCTCAGCTACCGGGGACTTCTCCTCGGGGTTGATGTCCATTTGATTCCCCGGGGGAACTGGACCTTGTCATATAGAATATCCCAAGTGACGTAACTCAGGCACTTCCTGGAATTGCTGAAGAGTAAGTAGCAGTGGGACCAGCATAGTAACCCACCATTCGGTGGAGAGGAAAAATTCCTTCTCAAGATGTGTCATGCCCCCCATTAGCTCTGCCACCCGACCTTGCAGACCGTCCGAAAATTGCTTCTCCCCCATGAGCTATTCATGAAATGCTTGTTCGCTCCCCTCCTTCTCCAACACCAGTATCTTTAGATGTCCATGCGTAGCCTTCAGGTCCCCCACAAGCTGCAGTGTCTCCTCAATGAGCACTTTTACTTGCTTTTCGAGCCCTGTAGTTACGCTTGCCACATGGGAGGCCAACTCGCAGTCTACAACCTCTTAAATGAGCCCCTTGTGATGGGCCATCATTTCTACGAGCCGAAACTCTAGCTCGGCGTTACGACCGGCCAGATTCTCACCACGTAGTAATGCGGCCTCCAGTTATACTTCAACAAAAGGGCTATAAGCATACACGCAAAGCAATTCCTTACCCGTATGGCTGCCACAATCGCTGCCCGATGAGCCTAAGGATCACCGAGTGTCTCAACTAGACAACTTTTTTCTTTATCCTTGTAAGGGGTGCTCTGCACCTTCCCCTCTGGCAGGCCACAAAAAAACAGCTTCCCACTACACACCGAGTAGGTTATCTCCTCACCGAATGATTGGGAAAGGGGCTCCTTCTTCCTTCCTCAGAGAGCATCCATGTCCACATCAATGAGACCTATCGGTATAGCTCTCTACCGCTTCGCTGCCAGGGCGTCCTTATTCGTATGAGTACTAGCACCTCCTAAGATCGGGACTCTTTCTAACAACCAGAGGTACCGCTTGCGATGACCCGGCCACGCCCCCCCCCCCCCCCCCCCTCGCAGATAAAAACCACAAATTTTTCTTCCTCGAAAAGAAGGGTACCAGTATTATAGTAAGTCTAGTCTTTAATTCTGTGAACACATGCTCACACTTGTCATCCCAGATAAACTGACCTCCTTCCTAGTCAAACGAGTCAATGGCGTAAAAATTCGTAAGAAGTCCTTTATAAACCTGCGATAGTAACCCACCAGACCTAAAAAACTGCAAATCTCAGTAACAATACTAGGCCTCTACGAGTCTAATACCGCCTCAACCTTAAAAGGATCTACTGCTACACCCTCTCATAACACAATATAACCCAAGAAATTGACCTCTTCCCACCAAAAGTCATACTTTTCGAGCTTAACATAAAGTTTATAGTCTTTAAGTATCTGCAAGATAATCCGCAAATACGTTGCATACTCCTCCTTCGACCGTAAATGGATAAAAATGTCATCCACAAAAATAACAACAAATTGATCTAAGTATGGCTTGAAAGGCTTGTTCATCAAATCCATAAATACGGCAGGGGCATTAATCAATCCGAACAGCATAACTATAAACTCATAGTGGCCATATCACATCCAAAAAGTAATGTTTGGTATGTCCTCATCCTTGACTCAAAGTTGTTAATAACCAGACCGTAGATCAATCTTGGAGAAATACTGAGTTCCTTTCAACTGGTCCAATAGGTCTTTAATCCTAGGCATTGGATACCTATTCTTGATCGTCAACTTGTTTAACTGCCGATAATCAATACACAACCGTAGCGAACCATCCTTCTTCTTCATAAAAAGTACAGGCGTACCCCAAGGTAAAATACTTGGACGAATAAAACCCTGCTATGATAAATCCTGAACCTAGCTCTTCAACTCTTTCAGCTTAGCAGGAGCCATACGATACGCTGTACGAGAAATAGGTTCCGTCCCAGATACTAAGTCGACACCAAAGTCAACATCTCTCCTCGGCAGCAATCCCAGTATCTCTTGGAATACATCTTGAAACTCGGAGACAATTGTAAGCTGCCCAACATACATCTCAACTGGATCAATCTGGAGAAATGATAACATTCAACACAAATGATTTGTAGTACCCGAACCCTTAAACTAAAATTGTTCATGGTCTGGTATATAGAAAGTAATTGATTACTCAAAATAATTAACTATGGTATGGTGGGTAGATAACCAATCCATACCATGGATCATATCAAACTCTTCAATAAGAAAAATAATCAAATTCACAGGTAATGCAAAATCACAAACAATAATCGGACACTCCCTATAAACGCGGTTAAGCGGGGCCGAACTACCCAATGGAGTAGTCACAGAAAACTGAGTCACTAAATAACAGGCTCTAAACAAAAGGAACACATACTGATGTATGAAATAAAAGAATGTGTTATACCAATATCAAATAAGACTCTAAGAGGAGTATGGAATACTAAAAAAGTACTTTCCACCACTGCTTTGTCTCCACTCTGATAATGCATGACTACAAACGTACTACTCTGAGCCTAACCATAACCTTGATGTTGTTGAGTGTATCCATGATGATGTTGAGCCTAACTCTAACCTTGCCGATACAGAGCCTGGCCCTGGTAATGATGTGTTTAATCCTACAGATGATATCCCTAACCATGAGAACGCTAACCTTGCTCATGAGATTGTTGCTAAAATTGTTTCTCATACCTGTGACGACACTGTCTAGCACGATGCCCATACTCCTCGCAATAATAATAAGGACCTGAGATACGAGCCACCTGTGCTAGAACAACTGTTCAGGTATCCGAAGATCTATCATCCCTCTAACAATTCATGCTCTATCCCTGAGCATCCTGGTGACCATGTCTGGCAACCGAATCACCCTCTTTGTTCTTCTCGTCTAAGCCTCTATGCTCCTTCAGCTTGATATTACTTTGATAATCCTGCTCAAACTCTTAAGCTCATGAAACCTACTGCGCATAAGTCTGCCCAATAAAACCCTTGCATCTAGTCCAAATAGGCCGAAGAAGACCATCCAAAAGCTAACAAAAGTATAAAAGTGCAGACTCTGTCATTAATATTATAATTTATCTATCAATAATTTTTCTACCTTAAGTTAATAAAGGTTATATCAATTAAAGTCCTATAATCGTGGCTAAGTTACGTCGTATACCTCACTTGACATTCACAAGTTTTATACAATTCTAACCTTGATCAACAATTCTATATTAGATGTTTAGTATATAAACTAACTTATAATACTAGACATCCATATGTTATGATTTAATATGGCCTTATGCTTAGTACCCCTGGATTGAATAACATGATTCAATCTATATATCTAACTATAATGTAATATTTACAAGTATGGGATCAAGAAAAGAATTTTAAGGCATAGTTTATTAATTATTACCCAAATGAAGCTATTGTTAACATGTTTGTTTCAATATTTATACAATTCAAACTTTCCCTCCCATACCTTTTTAAACTAAAGTAACATGTAGTGTAATGGCCTAATTCCGTAAGCTCGAAGTGGCTTGGAATTAGCTCTTTTACCAATGTATCTGTGACACAAACTATTGTAAAGTAAAAAATGGCACAGGTGATTTAGCAAAGAAAACCTTTGAATAGGTAAAAAAACTACGACCTCGAGGTGATAGTTTTTGTAATAGTAACTTTTATTGCTTGAGGCTGATATCTTATTACAAGTGATCTCTCAACTTGATCTTGTGAATAAGAAGTTTGAAGTTTCGAGAATATAGAAAATGTTGTTTTCTTGGTGATTTCTCATGTATTTTTCTAGTCCTTGTCTCTTCCTGAACTTTTTTTTTTATAGGCCTTCTCCGCAGTTCTTCATCGTGCTGAAGCACATTCTCCAGACAATGTGGTTAGTGGCAGTTGACTGAGTAACTATTAAGTTTGTGAGAGACAGGTATTTTTGACTTATTCTAGCTTTTTTGTTTGAGCTCGACCCATATTTTTTACCAGTTCGTGGAGTATGTGGTAATGTTGACTGTTAAAGTTATGTGCAGAATACGTGAGTCTGACATAGAGGCAATTCAAACTGGAGATAGCTTAATTTGGGAAAGATCGAGGGGTAGGCCCCTAAAATCGCCCCCTCGCAGTTAAAGTCACGAGTGGGTATATGGGTATTCGGGTTGGAAGTTTCAAAATGTAGGAAGTAATTATGGAATTTTTGGCTGCATGGAAAATGCGCGTGTATTGGGGAACGTATATGCATTGAATGATGATGGGAATATTACTGTACGTGACTATTAGAGTTTGGAGGGTTTCGTCTATATTTAATGATGGCACTTGGGAAAACGTACCTACACATTAAATGAAGGGTTATATATATAGTACCTGTACTAAGGCTTGTGGCAAAGTACGCTTGTTTGTTACCAAATTCTCTGAATGTTTTTTACGATGGTGAAGACCCAGAGAATGGTTCTTGAAGAGATAATTGCTACTGAGATGTAGAAGTTGAAGTTGAAATATTTCGGTGATTAGTCCTTGGAGATGCCTACTCCCGTTCCCGTTCCTCGGACGTATCAAGGAATGTCGGAAGATGAAGCGGCTAAAGCTGAGGAGGTATTTTACTGTATGTGGAGGTTTCATCACATTATTTTAACAGGCGAGCAACATTGGGTTTATCTTCGCATCCTTACGGATGATAACGTTGGGGAGACAGATGTAGGCTTCGGTGTAACTCTGGGGGAGTTACGCCGATGTCCTGTGTAGGACTGGATTCTAAGGTCGGGCCCTCTTCATCTCTACCAACTCTGCGAGGGGAGGTTATAGAAGAGGCGGTGATGGTAGTGGAGGTGGAAGACGGAGAATGGAAATCTGCTTCTGCACTTCCATCGCTTCTTGGCGCTGAAAAGACCTTTTTTAAGAGTGGGTTCAAGCACTGAGTCCTTTTCTTTCATGCCCAGACTTCCTCCAAACCTCAGTTTCTGGTCAAAGTAAGATGGTGTGAAGGAAGAAGGACCTATGGTGACTTCCAATGTATGTTTTGCATCAGAGGATTCTTGGAGTGAAACATCACTGAAGTTAGATGATCTGAAGGATTTGAATTTTTAGAGTGCCTGAAGGCCTGTTATCTGTAATACACTAAAATATTTGTTATTTGTAAAGTACCTCTAATTTGTATTCGAGATGAATAAAATTTGTTATCCAAACTCTATATTGAAATAGAATAGAATAACTCTAGAATCGAGCTATGAATAATTCGAAGACTTTCGAATATAGGATGAAATGAAATGTATGAGATTAGAACGTACAACTTTTTGTAATAATCGAGCTATTATAAATATGTTTGTTAAATAAAATATATGTAAGATATGATATTTGACCTAAGGGCTAAAATTTTGGGGAGAGAGAAAATTGTAGAAATTTTAAAATGGGAAGTTCGGGCTCAGGGAGGTCATTCTGAAATACTAGATTTGGAAAAAATAAGCTCAATATGGAATAGGATAAAATGACTAAGGTCGATAGGGAAAGATATGTTCAAATAACTTTTCTCAAGATACTAGGTTTTCTGTTACGTGATAATAGGATAATATCACGAGATGTGAGGAATTTGTAGCAAAAATGTATAAATAAGGGGGGGATAAGTTTCAAACATGTGGAAGAGGATAAGAATTGTGTGGACTCAATAAGAGAGAATTTGTTATGCCGCTGAGGGACGGTTGGCGATAAAGATAGCTGAAGTGCGGGAGTACATTTTTGTACTGTTGGATTATGATGTTGAACTGCCAGTGAGGGAGGCTCAAGTTGAAAGTTTAGATAAGATTAAGAGAGAATTCGAGTATGAACATTGCTTTTATGAGGAGCTGTTCTGAGAAATCATGGTGGATCTTGCAGCTTAAAAAGATGTTGTAAGATTAATTACTGTATAGGAGATCGAATTGGAAGATGTAAAGATTGCAAGAGGATACCTGATCGGATGTGGTTCCTCAGGACATCAGGGATTTTTTAGGTATAATTTTATGTGAGGGTAATAAAACAAATGTAAATATGGATGGCATGAGTGTATGTAATTATATGAGTTTGAATAATTTTAAAAAAATAGAATGAGAATAAAAGTTGAATCAAACCTCTATTGTTACGAATGATGTGTGTGACTGTTGTGAAAAAAAGGAATTTGAAAAGTTTTAAAATTTTGAGAACTTTAGAAATGACGTCAGCACTTCTATAAGAAGAAGAGGAGAAAATAGAAAAAAACCGGTAGCTTTTGATTTTGTCTCTTGTGTAAAAGCGGCAAAAATCCGATTGTGTGTAAGTGTGAGTTATCATGAGCGTGGGATGGTCAGAGAGAGATTTAGAAAAGAGATATGAAAATAGATTAAAATATAAGGCAAAGGGCAATGATGGGAAAGTGTTTTCACCAAAAAGGTATAAGACGTCTAATATTGATAGTGGATGGGATACCTCAGTTCCAAAATTGAAGACGGCCCGTGCGAGGCTCAATAGCTACCACCAGTTAGAGAGAGAGAATATAAATAATGCTTCATCTTTGTCATTCAAACATTTCTACAGTCAAAGCGTGAGAGAGTTGCGGAGACTGAGTCTCGAAGGTGGTTATACAGCAGCGTTGTGAGGGAAGGATTTTACGCTGCCTCGGATTCACATTCTGACATAGAAGGTTAGTAGAGGATTTGCGATATTCTGGATGTTTTGTTTGTAAAAATCAAATTTTGTATTAGGGAAATCTAAAAATTTCCATTTACAATAATCAATAAAAATTTGTTTGATATATGATATATGAAAGATATTTGTATATAAGTGATGTATGTGTAAAAGATAATGATTGATACCTGGACCTGTATGTAGGTCAATCCCGAGGAGTATTTGTGTAGGATCAAACCCTCGTCTGTAGATTTATAGTTGATATGGATATTTCACCTATTAATAAGGCATCGACCACAGGTCGATCGACTGAGTCCAAAATTGTAGTGTCTGATAGTAAGGAAGAAGTAGGGGATGATCAATTTTTAGATTTCCCAGGAAAATTGATAACCTATCCTCCTCATTCTAATTTGTTCAAAGAGTTTGGTAAAGCCATGGGTTTTATAGGGGGTAGATCGGGCAGTTGTATAGAACATGCCGGTAGGAAATTTAAGAGTTGCACTGTAGTAACGGGAGAGGAATATTTTTATCTGTTGGCTGATTTGGAGATTGAGAAATCAGATAAGGTTATAAATGAATCGACCTCTTTAGACTACTTTGATGGGAACGTCCAGAGCGAACATGCAGAGGGTATTTTGTGTTACCTGTCTCAGTTGGAGTACGGGTTGAGTCTTCCCCTTAACAATCTGGCGAAAGGGATTATGAACATCATCAGGGCATATCCAGTTCAGTTGAACGGGAATATGTAGGAGGAGATTAGTGTTTGTGAATTTCTGAATAAGGTTTGGGAGGATGTTAAGAGTGAGAGGAGGATATCTTCTGAGGATATTTTGCAGTTTTATGGGGTAAAAAACTATTTTGCAAGTAGAGGGGCATATTTTTTTGCGAACTCGACTCGGCCTCGTTTCTTCGATCTGAACTTAGCAGGTCGACCATGGAATGATATTGTGATATGGGTAAAGGGTGACTACCTTTAGAGGGATGACGAAGAACCCATGGAACTTTTGTTTTGAACTGCAAAATAAAGTGAGTATAACAATGTATAATGTATAAGATGTATATGTTAAAATTGTATGTTGCTCTGCTGATGATAATGTGTTGTGAATGACAAGTCCATGATCACAGGTGATGTGGAAAGAGTCTTTGTTGGATACAGCTGCTCAGAAAGGGACAGAGCTCGAGGCTGTGTTAGAAGTACTTGGCATTAGCAAAACGAAACGTGCTAATAACCAATCTGAAAAAGTTCAAAAGTCTAAATTGATAAGGCTAATGACGAGCGCTGATGGCAGCAAGAAGAAGGGAACTGATGGGGAGAGGCGAGTGAACTTTCCCAAGGCCCATGAAGTGGACTACACGGGGTTACCAGAGTCTACTACGTCGAGCAAGCTAGCTCGAATGTTTCCCAAGAAGCAGATGCTGAAGAGTGGTTCAACCTTTGGAACCATGGGAAGTGACGAGGTTGTAGGAAAGGTAAAAATGAGAAGGGTTGAACCTTCTGAAATGTTGGGGGTGAAGGTCGTAGAAGATCAACCTGTTGTAGAAGATGACCTGAAAGTGGTGGAGGAAAGGGCTAGGCTGGCAGCTCTCCATGGAAAAGAGGAGATGAGCAAAATGGTAAGTTCATTTTCTTGAATATGTGATGAGTTTTGTATTGTGATTCGAGCTAACAATGAGGTCGATTTGATTTACTTTGTAGGCTGCTCATCTGATAAAGGGGATATGCCTCAGGGTCGAGGGGGAGAAAACTGAGCTGAAAAAGGTGAAAGTCGAGCTTGAGAAGAAGGTAGCTCATTTAAAAACTGACTTTCTCAAGGAGGGAAAGCAATTGGAGGTCCTGAAGGCTTCTCAAGTAGTGGAGATCAACAATCTATCTGCGAAAGCGAGAGTAAATTTAGAGGAGGTATAGCTGAGCGTGATAGACTTGGGTGTCACTTTATATCAAATGGGTATTCTGAGGATGAGGTGAATGCCATTATGGCGAACACCTATGTTGAGGAGGAAGATGATGAAGTTGAAGAAGATGTTGTTGGAATAGTAGATGGTCTGGATGGTGTCTCTCCTTAAACGGTACGAGACAACCAAGGGGATGACAATGAGCGTGCAGAGGGAGAAAATGAGAAGGTAGAATAGAATGATGATTCTGTGATTGAATGAGTATTTTGAAATGTTTGTAAACTGATAGGATATTGTTTGTCGGATAGAATTCTTTAGGCTAAGCTACTTTTATAAACCTGGTTGAAGGAACTTAAGGACATGCACCTAAAAAAAAAATAGAAACTGAGCTCGCTAAGGAGAGAGATGCCTCTACATCCCTGTTGTCCTTGTAAGTAGAGCTACAGGTTAGAGTAGAGCAAGAAATATTTGACTTATATACTTCATTAGTGTAGAGCTACAAAGTAATAAATAGAGTATAGAGACAAACCAAAAACTTGTTATCGGTTTAGGGGCAATGGTGTTGAAATGGTGCACAGGAAATATCAAAGTATTGACAAATTAAAATATAGAAAATGTTTATCTTAGACTTGGAAGTATATGTTATTAAACATTCATCAGATTGAACTTCAACCTTAAGTTTAGAAGTAGTTTCACAGAGTAGATGTAAAAAAAAATTGTTTAAAAAATGAGATATATTTGTTGAATGAGTATTCTAAATTGAACTTGATATAATGTATCTGTAATGTGCAAGTCGAATTATAATCAGCTCGCTTGCGCGAAGATGAAACACGCCAATATAACCAAGAATTTGCAGAGGAGTTTGATAAGATGAGAGAGGCAAATGAAGACAGAGAAGATCAACGTATAAAGGTACACTTCAAGTTTGTTGAGGCCACCCAAACTGATGTCAACCTCGCTCTGAAGATTGAAAATAAAGATGCCAAAATTAATAAAGGGCAAAAAGAGCTCGCGGAGGTGAAAGAAAACTCAGCATAGCTCAAAAGTCAGAATGATGTGCTGATGGCATAGAGTAGGGATGCTGACATGGCTCGATACCGTATACAGGCGCTAGAAAGATCAGAGGAAGGGTTAAATCATTTTATGGCCAGCTTGAAAGATGAATTTATCAGTAAAATGAACAATTAGGAGCAAATTTGAGTTGATCTAGTAAATACCAAAAATGAGTTAGGGCGATTAAAGAAGAAAATGGTTGACAAAGATAGCGAGCTAAAAAAAGCTCAGGATGATCTATCTGCCTCTGAAGTTGTAGTTGAACAGTTGTATACAACTTTACCTACTAAAGATATGGAGTTTCGGACAGTACAACAGAAGTGTGATGAGTTGAATAAAAAGGTGGCACAATTGAAGATCGAATTGGCGCTGGCCAATTTGCGTGCCAGAAACGCCGAGGCTGGAGAGCGCTTGAGAAAGAATAATAATGATGCCAGGGTTCCCCTTGTTCAAGGGGATGTAGTCAGCCTGTCAGCTCGAATATGAGAGCTGGAAGGGGATGTAGCTCGAATTCAAGGTCATGTACGAAAAGGAGTTGAGCGGTTAAGGGAGTGCTAAATTAAGTTAGACACTGCTCTTATCAGGGAACAAGAGTTAGAGCGGGCTATCAGAGGGAAGGATATTTTGATAAAGAAGATAGACGAACTGTTAAAGAATACATCGGTTGGGGAAGATTTAAACAGGGAGATTGAGGCACTTTGAGCTCAGGTGGCAGATTTGAAGGTGATTAATCAGGCTAAATCAGATAAAGCTAACAAGAAATCGGAAGAGAACATTGCATTCACAGCTCGAATAGATAGCAAAATTGAACGGCAAAAAGAACGGTATAAGAGGTTAGAAAATTGTCTTCAGTGAGCAAGAATGAACTTTTCTAAGGCGGTTATACCCCATGCAGCGCACTCAGTCTTGTTGAGGGCGGTGATCGCCTATTTTGTAAAGGAGGTAAAAATACTTGAGTTAGAAAAAGATACTTTGTTCGACTACTAGTCAAACAGGGGATATATTCGTAGAGCTGATATAGATCGAGGAAATTGTATATAATCCATGGAAAAGGATTTAAGCCCTTGATCTGCTGAATTGATAGAGCGGGGTAGGAATGTTATGATTGCTCGAGCTCAAGAATTTATGGACGGTCGACCTTTTGTTGTAGGGGAATGCGCAGCTAACATCCCAACAGCAAAAAAGAATCTATTGTAGCAGTTGTACATATAACCTAAAAAAGTATTCATCGCAGACATATTGAGAGATGAAAACTAGTTTTACCTTTTATTTTATCTTATCTCTGGTAGCACTCCTCAATTAAAAACTAGTATTACATTTGTTTTAATCTTAGAAAATTTAGTAGAGTCAACCAAACCTAGTGTTATCCTTGATTTAACTGGTATGATATCGCAACCATATTGAGTTAGATGAAAGCTTGTTTTGCCTTTACATTATCTTATGCCTGGTAGAGTTCTTCAATTAAAAACTAATATTACCTCTGTTTTAATCTCAGAAAATTTTGTAGAGTCAACCAAACCAGGAGTTATCTTTTATTTAACTAGTATGATGTCGCAGCCATATTGAGTTAGATGAAGCTAGATTTTACCTTTGCTTTATCTTTTGCCTGGTAGAGTTCTTCAATTGAAAACTAGTATTACCTGTGTTTTAATCTTAAAAAATTTAGTAGAGTCAGACAAACCAAGTGTTATCCTTGATTTAACTAGTATGATGTCACAGCGATATTCAGTGAAAGAAAAGCTAGCTTTACCTTTTCTTTATCTTATGTCTGGTAGAGTCTTTAATTGAAAACTAGTATTATCTTTATTTTAATCACAAAGATTTAGTAGAGTTAGTCAAACCAAGTGTTATCCTTGTTTCAAATGATATAGAGGTCGATTGGAAGCTAGTATTATCTATGCTTTAATCTATATATTGTGTATGAAGTAGAGAGATGCGTGGGAAAAAACTTGGAAGTCTCATTGAATAGAAAAGGATGTACATTGGATGGAGATGAAAATATTACTTTTGGAATGGAAAAAACAAGAAATTGAAATATAGTAGTGAGGGACTTAACGATAGTACCATTTCAGTCGCCTAGTGCTCCTAGGATTTGGGATGTAAACTCCCTCTTCTGTCATGAGGCAATATGATCCCAGGCCTAAGAGACCTGTGGTAAGGAATGGACCCTCTCAATTGTCAGCTAGTTTCCCAGCATGAGGCCCTTTGCGGTGTTGAAGGATCTCTTTGAGGATGAGATCATCGATTTGGAAGGTACGGCTTCTGACTCGTTAGTTGTACGAACTGACCAGCATATGGTGATATCAACTGAGGTTGGCAATGGCGCATTCCTTGGTTTCATCGATCTAATTGAGGTTATAAGACAATTCGAACTTATTTTCTTTGTCAGTTAGCTCGTGATCTCTAACTTGATGATGGTATTTTAAGGGAATGATGGCTTCATTACCATAGGCAATAAGGAATGGAGTACAGCCGGTTGATTAACGTGGAGTGGTACGATATATCCATAAGACATGAGGAAGTTCTCGAACCCAATTCCCTATTTTCTGTGAATGAAGCCTTTTCATGAGTCAATCCACGATAGTTTTGTTGGTGATTTCGACTCTACCATTGCCTTGAGGGTAGTAGGGATTGGATGGTGAGTGGATGATATTGTGTTGGTTGAGGAAAGCTATAACTTTTTCTCCAATGAATTATGGCCCGTTATCGATACGAATTAGGTAGGGGCACCCAAACCGAGTAATAATGTATTCCCAGATAAAAGAGATGACCTCTTCTTCTCTGGTTCGACAGAGTAGAACTACTTCTACCCATTTTGTAAAATAATCTGTAGCTACAAGTAGGTGTCAGCGTTTACCTGGAGAATTATAAAATTTATCGACAAGATTAAGTGTCCATCTTTTGAATGGCCAGAACACCTTGCTTGCATGTAGTTCAAGCGCAGAGGTACGGATCATATGTCTATGTCACTAATAGGTATCACATTTTTGTAACTACTCTTCTGCTTACTTGCGCATGCCTAGCCAAAATACTCCTTGAATAATTGTTTTGTTTGCTAGTGAATGACCTTCGGCGTGGGAGCCACAAATCCCTTCATGTAAATCGCGGAGCATCTCGTTTGCTTTTTTTCTGAGGAGGCACTTGAGGTAGGACCCCGTGACTAAACGGCGGTATAAGGAACCATTCTAAGTTATTTAGTGCTTTAAGTTATCGATCAGCTATCAGTACTCCATTGGATCTCCTAGAAGTTACCCCTTGTATTGGTTGTTGATTCTGAGGTAGGCTAGGATGGGCTTTTGCCAATCATCGTCTTCCCCATTATCACCCCCAGTGTTGATCGTTCATGCAGAAATACGATCAATGCTGGGGGTTGAAATTATTTTAATCGGGAGATATTAATCTTCTATTCCTAAGACCCCGACTAGATATGCCAAGGAATCGGCGTGTCTATTTTCATCTCGAGGAAGATAATCGAAAGTTACTTACGCAAACTTGCTCATCCTATCTGTAACGAGGGCTACATATTCTTTCATCTTGCCATTCTTCTTATATTACTCAGAGTAATGGTAGACAATGTGTAGTGAATCTAAGTAAACAGAGAGTTCTAGGATGCCAAGCTCAAGAGTAAGGTCGATTCCATGAATGAGAGTTTTGTATTCGGTGATATTGTTTGAGGCCTCAAAATCCAAGAGGATTGATTTCTCAATTCTGTCGTTGGAAGGGGTAATCAATACGATTCCAATTCCTGAGCCTGCCGGTCTTACTGATCTATCTGTAAGAAGCCCTTACCTTTTCCTTGTAATCCATTCAGCTCTCTCGTTAAATGCCTTAGGGGGTGGATCTTCAGTAATTTCCTCTGCAAGGTCAGGATCGTGCCCCTCCCACTCAGGATCTTCCACTGGAAAATACGCAAGAAAATTGGTAATGGCCTGACCCTTTTCAGAATAACGTTATTTAAACTTGATATCATGTTCTCCCAAACTGAATGACCATTGTTGCACTCTCCTTGATTTTTTTTATGGATAAAACCTCCCAAAGTGGGTAGTTTGTTATGACTTTAATTGAATGAGCTTAGAAGTAGTGCTTGTATTTCTGTGAAATAGAAATAAGAGTTAGGAGAAGTCTACTGATTTTAGAATACCTCGTTTCCTCAGGAGTGAGGGTTTTATTGATGAAGTAGACTGGCTTCTCGATTTTCCCTTCAAGTTGAATGAGAACTAGGCTGATTGAAGTATCTGTAATTGCTAAATAGATAATCAGTTCCTCATTATCTATTGGGGTGCTCATTATGGAAAAACCTCCCCAAATAGGTTTTAAGATCCTAAAACGCTATTTTGCATTCTGATGTCCATTGAACCTTTGCATTTGGCTAAGCTTTTCCTCGTTCGGTACTACCGCAGAGTAGTAGGAACAGCCAACGACAATGATCAAAAGATTTTACAACGAATCGGTTGATAGCGGCAATCTTGCCAGCAAATTTTTGTACGCCTTTCATCGTTTTTGGAGATGGCATGTTGAGGAGAGCCAAATCTGATCTGGATCAGCCTCAATCCCTTTTTTACTGATGAGGTGGCCGAAGAATTGGTCTAAATATACTTTGAATTGACACTTATTAGGATTAAGACGTATCATGTAAGTGCGAAGAATGTTAAATATTATGTCGAGATCTGTGATGTGGCTGGCTGTCTGTATGCTCTTGTATAAGTAATCGTTAATGAAGACTTCCACGACTTGACCAAAATGTGCTTTGATCATAATAGTCATTAACCGTTGATAAGTCGCGCCCGCATTTTTGAGTCTGAAGGGCATGACTTTGTAGTAGTAAAGACCTCTTTTAGTAATAAAAGTGGTCTTTTCTTGATCTTCTTCCAAGAGTAGATTCTCATTATATCCAGAAGTAGTGTCCATCATAGATAGGAGTTCGTGACCTGCTGTGGAATCAAGGATCTGAAGAATATTGAGAAGAGGGAAGATGTCTATTGGAGTATGTTTGCTGAGATCGGTGAAATCTACACAAACTTAGACTTTCCTATTCTTCTTTGGGACAACGGCGATGTTGGATATCCAATCTGGATACTTGGCTTCTTGAATAAATCTTACTTTGATTAATTTCTCGATTTCCATGTTAACTTCATCACGAAGTCAAGGTGATAGTCGTTGCTATTTTTGCTTGACCACCGTAGCATTGATATTGATGGCCAATTTGTAACATGCCTTGGCCGGATCGACCCCAGGCATCTCTTTGAAAGTCCATGCAAAAACATTTCGATTTAGTCGTAAGAACTTAATGAGAACCTCCTTTTTGTACTAAACCATTTTAGTACCAATAAAAGTACCTTTGCTAGGTCCATCAATTTTGATGTATTCTATGGGCTCCTCTGTAGAAGGCTGATCGTTGAGGTGATCAGCTTTTTATAATTGTTATGCAGTGTATCTGTCTAATGTATCTAGAATTGCTGAGACGGTATTTTTACAGGATCAAGAAAGTTTTTGACTACCCTTGATTTCATAGATACCATCATTATGTTTGAAGCGGAATGCTTGATGATAGGTGGAAGCGATTGCTTCCATGTTGTAAATCCAACAGCGACTCATAATCCTGAGATAATGAGATTTGGCATTGATTACATAAAAGATGACGTAGCTGGTAGCTGGTCCTGCAGTAATATGTAAGATTATCTTGCCTACTCGCTCTTCTTTAAAACCATTGAATCCACTGATATCGGTGTCTCTTGGAATAACTTGATCAATCAATCCCATTTGGTCGATAGTACTCTGAAAAAGAATCTCAATACCGCTTCCAGTATCGATCATCATTGTGTGCATGACAAACTTCTTCATCTTGAGCATTATGACTAATGCATCATGATGTGAAAATTTGATATGACTAATGTTGCAATCTTCAAATAAGATCCCAAGCTGGCGATTGCTCGACTCAGGCAGAAGTTTGGCTTATTTATCTTGAGGTGTGAGATCAAAGTATTCTGACAGTCTCTTGCGCTTGAATCTGCTAGAGTGGTGATTTGATGAATTTTGATCATGTTGCTGTGGCGCATAAGGTGAAGATGCTTCTCCTCAGCTTGATCTTAAACCTGGACAACTTCAAGCTGCTTCTTATAACTGCCATTCTTGTATGATTTCAGGTCGATAATATATTTAAACATCAGTCCCTCCTTGAAAATTTATTCCAGAAACCTCTGTAAAGCATAGCAATTGTCAGTAGAATGATGGTTAACCTTATGATGCATGCAGTACGATCGGTTCTCAATTGGTTCCAATGGTTGAGAAAACGGTAGAGCTTATCATTGGAGAAGATTGGAAAAATTGCGGAGATTCTAATATTCATCTTTGGGAGGACCGGTTTGATTTGTGACCGCCTTTCTGAGGGTTGTTAGTATTTCCATTGAAGCGCTTTTGGTCACCCTGATCCTCCTTTGGTTCAGAACATCGATCTGTGGATTGACCTTTCGTGGTTATGATGGATTTAGTAGATTTATGCCTTTCGGACATCATCCATTCCAGGTCGACATAGCTATTGACCTTGGTGATCATATCTTCTAAGGTTACCAGTTTGTTGAGGAAGAGGTTTTTTTTGGCCTTGCAATCGAGCTGGAGCGCGTTTGTAAAAGCAGTAACAACTATTTTCTTATCGAGATTATTTACTTTATGCGCGAGCTCCAAAAACTTCTTCAAAAAAGCCTCAAGCTTCTCTCTGTGAGACTGTTTGAAACTGATAAGAGAATATAAATTCTTTTTTTATCTCTGTTGTGAGCATACATCTTGATGAATTATTTTTGCAGCTGGTCGAATGTGTGTATGGAGTCTTCAGGTAGAGAGTAGAATCATCGGAGCTGTTCTTCCTGTAGACTTGTGGCAAACAAATGGCAGAGGATGTGGTTGAGATTGGAATACAGCCCCAATAAATCATAATATTGCTGAATGTCCCTTTGGATCGGTGCCCTTGTATTTGAAAATTTTTTAAGTATGGAAACCTTTCAGTATTTCCATATCAAATAGTTCTTTAGCAATTGGACTTCCTTGTAATTTGGTAAGGTCGTCTGTAGTGCCCAGAACTTGTGCCTCAATCAACTACTTAATATGTCGTTCTATATGCTCTTGTGTGATATTGTGACATGTCGGTTGAGTGACTTGACGAGGAGGTTACAGATTGTGAGTACCGGTACCTTTACTCAAATGATCTCGTACTAGAACTCGTGGTTGAGGTCGTTGTTCTTTCTCCTGAAGTATAAAAAATCGGTGACCTCCGCTGAACTCAGACTAAACTTTGCCACCCAAATGAATGGAAGGCAGAGGTTCGTGCTGAATATTTTTGGAAATAGTTTATCTAGTAGCTCCTTGAGGTCCTGACCTTTCTCGTGTAGAAACATGGGAGGCTTCTGGAAATTGATCGTGATCTCATGTTGGAGGAGCTTGGTGAGTATTTTGCATAGCTTGTAAGGCAGTCTGCATGGTTGTCATTTGGTCATCATGTCATTTGAACGCTGTCAAAAAAACTTGTCGTTCGGCTTTGAGCTCCTTCTCACAGAGCTCCCGGTCAAGAGTTAATTGACATTCAAGCTCATTACATTTTTCGGTTTCAGTATTGAGACTCGCTTGTAGCTCTGTAACTTGTTCCGGCTCGACTGAAAGATCGAGCTGGATTCCGGTTACTGGTCGTCTGGAAGTGACCATGATTAAAATTTGGAGTAGAGTAAAAGTATGCCTTAGGATATCGTGAAAATGCAATCTTTCTCACAGACGGTGCCAAATATAATGGCCTAATTCCTTAAGCTCGAAGTAGCTTGGAATTAGATCTTACACCAATGTACCTATGATACAAACTAATGTAAATTAAGAAATAACACATGTGATTTAGCGTGGAAAACCTTTGAATAGGTAAAAAACTAACACCTCGAGTTAAGGGTTATTGTAATAGTAATTTTTATTGCTTGAGGCCGATATCTTATTACAAGTGATCTCTCGACTTAGAAATGCTTGATCTTGTGAATAAGAAGTTTGAAGTTTTGAGAATCAAGAAAATGTAGTTTTTTGGGTGGTTTCTCGTATATTTTTTTGGTTATTGTCTCTTCTGGAACTTTTTCTTTATATAGGCATTCTCCGTAGTTCTTCATCATGCTAAAGCATATTCTCCAAATAATGTGGTTAGTGGCGGTTGACTAAGTAACTATTGAGTTCGTGAGAGACATATATCTTTGACTTGTTCAGGTTTTTTTGTTTGAGCTCGACCCACGTTTCTCACTAGTTCGTGGAGTATGTGGCAATATTTACTGTTGAAGTCATGTATAGAATGCATGAGTCTGACATAGAGGAAATTCAAACTGGTGACAGCTCGATTTGGGTAAGACCGAGAGGTAGGCCCCTACAAAGTTAATGATGGATTTTGTTAAAGTGGATATCTACTTCTCATAATTGTAAAGCACTATTATGATGGTTATCAGCTAATATCTTGGTGGCTTAAAAAATAGGATTGTATTCTATCGTACTTTGTGGCTATAAATAAAGGGAGTAGAATAAAGTGGTTAGGTCAATGAATATGGTGAGGACTCATTCTCGAAGGGTTTGTCATGCCGTTGAGGGTCATTTGGCCATAAAAGTAGTAGATGATCATGAACCGTTATTCAGGCTTCTCGGGTATAATGCTGAGCTGTCTGTATTTGTGTTACAGAACGAAGGATTGACGTTAAGGGAGAGAAAAATCAAGGTGGATCATCATTTCTGGTATGACGTGTTTCATGACATGATCATCGACCCTGATGCTCAAAAGATTGATGTAAAAGAGATTGTATTGGATAAGATAACAGATGATGATGCAATGATTACTGGTGGCGTGATTATTAGATGTGGGGTTGTATGTCATTTGGGATGCTTTAGATGTAATTACTTTAGAAAGCTCGGTTGTATTATAAGTCAAAATTTGCAATGGGGTTTATTAAATATAAAATCTATTGTTGACTTTGCGTATATACCTCCTTGTTATGTGGATTTGGTTTGGATATTTTTGAAATTTGAATTTGTGTGATCATAGGTAGTGTCGTCGATACTAATATAAATAAATTAGGTTCTGCAATATCTGTAGTTTGTGAGAAAGGATTATATTTTGTAGTTCGAGTGTGTTTTGTAGTGAGTTGTTATAATGGAATTGGAGAGGTTAGAGAGGAGGACGATTAAGAGAGAGAGAGAGAGATACAGTTAATGAGAGGCATGTTGGTAATGATAATAAGTTGTCTTTCTTCAAAAGGTATGAGTGAACTGAGAGGAACAGTGGAAAAGACGCCTCAGAAAGAAAATCGAGAGCGGCTTACAGGAATTCCCAAAATAACCAGCGGTTTGAAAAAAATATTATAAATACCCTTGCTCAATCAAACGTTAACAAAAAACACAGAGAAGAAAATCTAGATAGAGAGAAAGAACTTTTGATAACAGGGTTATGAGCCAGAAAAACCCAAAGAAACTAACTTTTAAAGAGAAGGAAATAAATCTTAACCGTTATTGTAGAGAGAATAACCTAAAGAGCACTCATTGTGTTCAGAGGGAGGAAGTAAGTATTTGTTTGGAGGAGAAAAAATTGCCATTATTGGTTTCTGTAATGGCCTAATCTCGTAGCTCGAAATTAACTCTTACACCAATGTACCTATGACAAAACTAATGTAAAGCAATGAAATGACATAGGTGATTTAGCGTAGAAAACCATTAAATAGGTAAAAAAATCCAAGACCTCGTGTTGTGGGTTTTAGTAATGGTAAATTTTATTGCTTGAGGCTGATATCTTATTACAAGTGATCTATTGAACTATAAATACTTAATCTTGTAAATAAGAAGTTTTATGTGCCTTTTTCTTCTGATTTCTCCCGACCCTATCTCTTCTGGAACTTTTTCTTTATATAGACCTTACCCGCAGCTCGTTATCATGTTGAAGCATATTCTCTGAATAATGAAATAAGTGGTGGTTGACTATGTAACTGTTGAGTTTGAGGAAGACAGGTGTCCTTGACTTGTTCATATTCTTCTATTGTGCTCGACCCACACTCTTCATCAGTTCGTGGGCTAGGTGTTAATATTGATTATTCACGTCACGTGTAAAATACCTGAGCCTAATATTGAGGTAGTTTGAATTTGGTTAGGTCGAGGGATAGCTTCCTAGAATCGCCCCCTCAAATCTGAAAGCATGAGTTGCTTTAGTTAAGAAAGAACCTTTGTATTGTACTGTTAGAAGTTGAAAAGAAATGATGAATTAATGGTGATTTGACTGGTTGGGTATTTTATATATTTCTTTATGGAGGGATGTATCTACATTGAATAATGATGGAAAGTATTGATGTAATGGATGCTTGGGGTTCTGAGAATGGTTCTTTTTTGAATGATGACGGTTTTGGAAACATATCTGCGCATTAAATATGGGGGTTATATAAATAGTACTAGTACTATGTACGCTTTATCTGAAGAAAAAAATCTTTATATCGCTGTGTAATAATGGTGACAACCCGGAGAAATGTATATGAAGAGAGAGTTGTTATTGAAATGCAGAGATTCAAAAAGAGATATTTTGGAGATCAATCTGTGGAGATGCCTACCCCAATTCCCATTCCACCGATGTATCATAGTATGTCGAAAGATGGAGCGACTGAAGCTGAGGAGGATTTTTACTGTATGTGGAGATTATATTACCTGGTCTTGACAGGTGAGACACGTTGGAGGTGTCTTCGCATCCTTGTGGAGGACAAGGTTGAGGAGAAAGATGTGTGGGCCAGTGTAACTGCGAGGCAGTAACGTCGGTATCTTTCCAAGGACTGGATTCTAAGATAGGACTCATTTAATCTCTACCAAGTCTCAGTTTGTGGCAAGTCTGAAGGGCCAAGTGATCAGCAAAATGAACAAATAAGAGCAAACTCGAACTGATTTAGTGAGTCTCAAAAGCGAACTGGAGCGACTGAAGAGAAAAATGGTTGAGAAGGATAGCGACCTGAAGAGAGCTCGAGATAACATATCCAAATCTAAAACAGCAGTTGAGCAGTTAAGTGAGGCTTTACCTGCTAAAGATTGATATTTCCAGACGGTTCAAAGCTATTGTGATAAACTGAATGAGAGCGTGACCAAATTGAAGGCCGAGTTGGCTATGGCCAATTCGCGCGTCAAGAAGTCTGAGCCTGGAGAGCGGTCGAGGAAGAATAAAGGTGATGTCGGTGTCTCTATTGTAAAAGCGGGTGTGGTTAACCTATCAGCTTGAATTAGGGAGCTGGAGGGAGATGTAGCTCACATTCAAGCTCCCGTACAAAGAGGAAATGAGTATTTAAGGGAGTGCCAAGGTAAGTTGGATGCTGCTCATAACAAAGAGGGGGATTTAGAGTGGGTGATCAGGGGTAAATATCAATTGATAAGGAAAAAGGATGAATTGTTAAAAAAGTCTCCTATTGGGGGAAGTATAGGTAAAGACAGGGAGATTGAGGAACTTCGTGCTCAGGTGGCAGAATTGGGGATCATGAACCAGGCTGAGTCAGATAAAGTAGTGGGCAAGGTGAAAGAGCATATCAATCTTATGTCCCATTCAGATAGACATATAGAGCGGCAAAACGAACGGTATAAGCTGCAAGAGCGCCATCAGAATATGTGAAAGAATTTTTCCAAGGCAGTTATGCCCGAAGCAAGGCGCTAACAGATGTTGATGGCTGTTATTGCCTATTTGGTGGAGGAAGTAAGAAGACTTGAGCTTGAGAGAGATACCTTGTACGACTGTCTGTCGCGAATAGGATATATATGTGTAGCTGATGTTGATCGAGGAAACTGTATAAATACCATAGAAATAGGGATAGGTTCTCGACCTACTGAATTGGTAGGGCAAGGGAGGAATACTGCAGCTTCTCGAGCCCAAGATTTTATGGCTGATCATCCTCCTGTTGTAGGAGATAGCGTAGATGGCCTCCTATTAGAAGAGAAGAATCCTTAGAAGTGGCTTGTAGATGTAAGTTGTAGAGTATCTGTCGCAGGCATATTAAGAGATGAAAGCTAGTTTACCTTTACTTTATCTTATATCTAGTAGGGATCTTTGATTGAAAACTAGTATTACCTTCATTTTAATCATAGAGTATGTTTAGAGGTCGATTAAAGGCTAGTATTACTTATGCCTTAATCTATATATAAAGCTCGATTGAAGGCTAGTATTACCTATACCTTAATCTATATTTGCAGACATATTGAGAGATGAAAGCTAGTCTTACCTTTGCTTTATCTTATGCTGGTAGAGATCTTTGATTAAAAACTAGTATTACCTTTGCTTTAATCGTAGATTATGTATAGATAGGTGATTGAAAGCAAGTTTGACCTTTGCTTTAATCTGTCCCAGACATATTGAGAGATGAAAGCTAGTTTTACCTTTGCTTTATCTTATGCTAGTAGAGATCTTTGATTGAAAACTAGTATTACCTTTGTTTTAATCACAGATTATGTATAGAGGTTGATTGAAAGCTAGTATTACCTATGCCTTAATCGGTACAGAGGTCGATTGAAAGCTAGCATTACCTTTGCTTTAATCTATGTAATATAGGGAGTAATGTGGGGAAAAAACTTAGAAGTTTTCATTGAGTAGATTAGAATATACACTGTTTGGAAATTGAAATCTCACTTGTCGAATGGAAAGAACAAAAATTTTGAAGTGGAAAAACCAGGGACTTAACGATAGTACCGCTTCAGTCGCCGAGTGTTCTACGGATTTGAAATTTGAACTCCAAGTTCCGTCATGAGATAAGATGAAGAATGGTCCTTCCCAATTTTCTGCTAGCTTCCCGACATTTGCTTTTTTCTATGTTGTGGAATCTCTCTGAGAACCAAATCATCAATTTGGAACTCACAGCCTCGAACTCTCCTATTGTACGAGCTGGCCAGTATATGGTGATATTGACATAGGTTGGCAATTGAGCGTTCCCTAGTTTCATCAATCCAATTCATATTGCTAGCCAATTCGAACTCATTTTCTTTGTCTATAAGTTCATAATCTTTGACTGGATGGTAGTATTCTGTTGGAATGACGGCTTATGTGCCATAGGCCAGGAGGAAGGGGGTACAGCGGGTTGATTGATGTGGAGTGGTACGGTACGCCCATAAGATATGAGGGAGCTCCCATATCCAATTTCCTTTTTTCAGTGATTGAAGCCTTTTCTTGAGTCCATCTACTATTATTTTGTTGGTAATTTTGGCTTGGCCATTTCCTTGAGGGTAGTATGGAATGGAAGGTGAATGGATGATGTTGTGTTTGTTGAGGAAGGCGACGACATTTTCACAAACGAACTGGGGCCCATTATCGATCCGAATTAGGTGGGGCTAGCTAAACCGTGTGATGATGTATTCCCAAATAAAAGAGATCACCTCTATTTCTCTAGTTCGACAGAGTAGAACTGCTTCCACCCATTTTCTAAAATAATTTGTTGCTAAGAGTAGGTATCGTCAGTTACCTAGAGTATTAGGAAATTCTTCAACGAGATCGAGGGCCCACCATTTGAATGGCCAGAACACCTTGCTTGCATGTAGTTCAAGCGCAGGGGCACGGATCATATGTCCATGTCACTAATAGGTATCACATTTTTATTAGTACTCTTCTGCTTACCTGAGCATTCCTGGCTAGAATACTCCTTGTGTAATTACTCTGTTAGCGAGTGATCGACCTGCGGCATAGGAGCCACAAATTCCTTCATGTAAATCTCTGAACATTCTATCTGCTTTCTTTTTAGAGAGGCACTTGTGATAAGGCCTCGTGACTGAACGGCGATATAGAAAACCATTTTGAACAGTGTAACGCTTCGATTTCTTGATCAACTGTCTACGCTCCTTCAGACCTGTTAAGAGGGCCCCTTTGCATTCGTTATCGGGTCCAAGATAGGCAATGAAGGGCTTTTGCCAATCATCGTCCTCCTCTTTATTACCCCCAGTATTGATCGTGCATACAGAATGTCAATCAATACTAGGGTCTAATATCAGTTTGATCTTTAGATATCTGGCTTCTGTACCAAAAACCCCGGCTAGTTAAGCTAAGGAATCGGCGTATCTATTTTTTACTCGAGGAAGATAATCAAGAGTTGCTTTTGCAAACCTGCTCATCCTATCTGTAATGAGGACTGCATATTCGATTATCTTGCCACTCTTTTTGTATTGATCGAAGTAATAGTGGACGATGAGTAGAGAATCTGTGTATACAAAAAACTCTAGGATACCAAGCACAAGAACAAGGTTGAGTCCATGAATTAGAGCTTCATATTATGTAACATTATTGGAGGCTTCAAAATTAAGGTAGATTGATTTCTCGATTATGTCGTTAAAAGAGGTAATCAATACATTTCCAATTCCTGACCCTGCAGGTCCTAATGAACCATCTGTAAGAATACTCCACCATTTCCTTGTAACCCACTCAGATTGCTCGTCAAATACTTTGGTGGGTGGATTTTTTATAATTTCTTTGATTAGGTTAGGATCAGGCTTTTCCCAATCAGGATCTTCCACTGGAAAATCCACGAAAAAATTAACAACGGCCTTATCCTTTTCTAAATGTCATTATTCGAACTTGATATCATGTTCTCCCAAACTCACTAACCATTACCATACTATTCATGATTTTTCTTTTTTGGACAAAACTTCCCAGAGTGGGTAGTTCGTCATGACTTTGACGAAATGAGCTTGGAAGTAGTACTTAAGTTTATGTGAAGTATAAACAAGAGTTAGAATGAGTCTCTTGATTTTTGAATACCTCATTTTTGCTAGAGTGAGAGTTTTGCTGATGAAATAGACTAGATTCTCGAACTTCCCCTTAAGTCGAATGAGAACCGAGCTGATAGAAGTGTCTATAACTGCCAAGTAAATGATCAGTTCCTCATTATCTACCGGGGTGCTCAAGATGGGAGACTTCTCCAAATAGGTTTTGAGTTTCTGAAAAGTTGCCTCGCATTCTGATGTCCATTGGATCTCTGCATTGGGTTGAACTTTTCCTAGTTTGGTACAATCTTAGAGTAATAGGAACAGCCAACGATAGCGATATGAAGATTTAGAAATAAATCTGTTAATAGTGGCAATCTTGCCGGAAAGTTTTTGTACATCCTTCGTTATTGTTGATGATGGCATGTTGAAGGAGCCCAAATTTGATCTGGATTGGCCTTAATCCACTTCTTGTTGATGAGTTCATCGAGGAATCGGCGTGAATGTACTCCAAATTGACACTTATCAGGATTGAGTCGCATCCTATAAGATTGAAGAATGTTGAATATTGTGGTGAGATCTATGATGTGGTTGGTTGACTGTATGCTCTTACATAAGAGATTATCAATGTAGACTTCTAAAATTTTCCCAATGTGTTCTTTAAATATAGTAGTCATTAACCGTTGATAAGTCGCGCCAGTATTTTTTAGTCCGAAGGGCATAACTATGTAGTAGTAAAGTCCTCTTTCAATGATGAGAGTGGTTTTTTCTTAATCTTCTTCTAAGAGAGGAATCTAATTATATCCCGAAGCAGCGTCCATCACAGAAAGGAGTTTGTGACGTGCCATAGAATCAAGAATTTGATGGATGATGGTAAGAGGGAAACTATCATTTGGAGTGTGTTTGTTTAGATCGGTAAAATCTATACAAACTCGGACCATTCCATTCTTCTTTGGAACAACGACAATGTTGAATATCCAATCGGGATACTTGGCTTCTCGAACGAATCCCATCTTGATCAATTTCTCAATCTCAATATTGACATTAACTCAAAGATGAGGTGAGAGTCGTCACTATTTTTATCTAACCACCGTGGCGTTAATGCTGATGGCCAATTTGTGACATGCCTTGGTCAGATCAACCCCAGGAATCTCTTCAAAAGTCCATGCAAAGACGTATCAATTCAGTCGTAAAAAGCGAATGAGAGCATCCTTCTCGTATTGGACAAGTTTGGTACCGATAAAAGTACCTCGGCTAGGCCCATAAATTTTAATGAATTTTGTAGGCTCTTTTGTGGAAGGCTGATCATCAAGGTAACCAACTTTCTATAATTGCTATGCAGCGTATCTATCTTATGTATCTAGAATGGCAGAGACGGTATTATCGCAAGCTCTAGAAAGATTTTGACTACCCTTGATTTCACAGATGCCATCATTGTGTTTGAAGCGAAGTGCATAATGATAAGAATAAGCGATTGCTTCCAAGTTGTGAATCCAGCAGCGTCCCATAATACCGAGATAGCAAAATTTTGCGCTAATGACGCAGAATACGACGTTGATCGTGGTTGGTCTAGTGGTGATGGGTAAGATGATCTTACCACTCACTCTTCTCTGGAACCATTGAATCCACTTATATCAATGTCGTTTGGAATAACTTGATCGGCCAAACCCATCTGATCGATCGTGTTCTAAAAAAGAATCTCAATACTGCTTCCAGTATCGATCATCATTGTATGCATGAAAAACTTCTTTATCTTGAGCATTATTACTAATACATCATGATGTGGAAATTTGACGTAACTAATGTCACAATCTTCGAATGAAATCCCAAGCCAGTGATTGCTCGACTCAGGAATAAGTTTGGCTTCCTTATCTTGTGGCGTGAGATCACAACATTATGATAGTCTCATGCACTTGAATCTGCATAAGTTGTTGATCTGATGGATCTCGATCATGTTGTTGTGGTACATATGGTAGAGATGTTTCTCCTCTGCTTGATCTTCATTCTAGACTACTTCGAGCTGCTTCTTATAGCTGCCATCCTTGTAGGATTCCAGATCGATAATATATTCAAACATCCATTCCTCTTTGAAAATAAACTCTAGCAACCTCTATAAAGCATAACAGTTGTCAATATCATGATGATTTACCTTATAATGTATGTAGTAAGGGCGACTTTCAATTGGCTCTAATGGTTAAGATGGATGGTATTGCTTACCTTTGGATAGAATTGGAAAAATTGCGTAGATTTGGACATTCATCTTAGGGAGGACTGGTTTGGGTAATGTACCACCTTTCTGAGGGTTGACTGTGCTACCCTTAGAATGCTTTTGATCCCCCTAATCCTCCTTCAGTTCATTGTTTCATTTTGTAGGTGGACCTTTAATGGCTAGGACGGATTTAGTAGATTTATGCCTTTTAGACATCATCCTTTCCAAGTCGATATACCCATTGACCTTGGTGATCATATCCTCCAAGGTTGCGGGTTTGTTAAGGAAGAGGTACTCTTTGGCCTTGCAGTCGAGCTGAAGCACATTGGTGAAAGTAGTAATAGTTGTTTTCTGATCTAGATTATCTACTTTTCGTACAAGATGCAAAAACTTTGTTCTAAAATCATCAAGCTTCTCTCCTTGTGACTGCTTGAGACTAATAAGAAAAAATAAATTCTCCTCTTTGTCTTTGTTGTGAGCATACGTCGTGATGAATTGTTTCTACAACTGATCGAATGTGAAGATGGAATCTTCAGGTTGAGAGTGGAACCACCAGAGTGGTTTGCCCTGTAGACTTGTTGCAAACAGACGGTAGAGAATATGGTTGAGAATGGAGTACAATCCTAATGAATCACGATATTGTTGAATGTGCTCCTTTGGATTGGTGCTCTTGTATTTACAAATTTTTGGAGTGTGGAAACCTTTCGGTACTTCCATATCGAAGAGTTCTTTAGCAACCAGACTTCCTGTATATTGGTAAGGTTATCTTTAGTGCCAAGAACTTGCGCTTCAATCAACTCCTTGATACCCTGATCCATATACTTTTGTGTGACGTATTGACGTATTGCTTAAGTTGTTTGGCGAGGTGGTTGAGGATTATGAATACTGTTACCTTTACTTAAATGATTACATACTGGAATTCGAGGGGGAGATCACTGCTCTTCTTCTTGACTCTTTGAAGGTCGGGAACCTCAGCTGATATCAGACTGAACTTCACTGCTCAAATGAATAGAAGGTTGAGGTTCGTGTTGAACATTTCTAGAAATAGCTTTGTTGGTGGCTCCTCGAGGTCCCAGCCTATCCTCTGCAGAAACCCGGGAGGTCTCTAGCATTTGATCACGATTTCTTATTTGGGGAGCCTATTGTGTATCCTACAGAACCTATAACGTAGTCTGCATGGTTGTCATCTAATCTTCATGTCATTTGAATGCTATCAAACGAGCTTGTCACTCGGCATCGAGCTATTTATCGCGGAGCTCTCGGTCAAGAGTTAACTAACGTTCGAGCCCGTTATGCTTTTCTATTTTTGCATGGAGATTCTTCCGTAGTTCTCTAAGCTATTTCGGCTCAACTAAAAAATCGAGCTAGATTCCGGTTGCTGGTCGTCTGGAAGTGACCATGATTGGAGATTGATAGTAGAGTGAATGTATACCTTAGGATATCGTGGAAATGTCTTCTATCTCACAGACGGCACCAAATGTAATGGCCTAATCCCGTAGCTCGAAATGGCTCGGAATTACCTCTTACACCAATGTACCTGTGACAAAACTAATATAAAAGAAGAAATGACATAGGCGATTTAGCGTGGAAAACCTCTAAATAGATAATAAAAAAAACCACGACCTCGAGTTGAGGGTTTTAGTAATGGTAACTTTTATTGCTTGAGGTTGATATCTTATTACAAGTGATCTCTCAAACTATAAATACTTAATCTTATAAATAAAAAGTTTTATGTATCTTTTTCTTCTGGTTATTTCCATCCCTATCTCTTCTGGAACTTTTTCATTACATAGGCCTTACCCGCAGCTCATTATCGTACTGAAGCACATTCTCTGAATAATGAGGTAAGTGTTGGCTGACTGTGTAACTGTTGAGTTCGAGGGAGACAGGTATCTTTGACTTGTTCATATTATTTTATTGTGCTCGACCCATGTTCTTCATCAGTTCGTGGGCTAGGTATTAATGTTGATTGTTCACATCACGTATAAAATGAGCAAGCCTGATAATGAGGTAGTTCGAATTAGGTTAGGTCGAGGGATAGGTCCCTAATGTTTTTAATGGTGAAGGAAGAAACGTTTGTTGTTCCAGATTCATTTTCTGCCATTGAAGGTTAGTGATGTGAACGAATTTCTTACTTCCCTTGGATTTGAGTTATGTTCTATATTTTTGATGATTTCTTATATTGGGTTTTAAATTTTGAAAAACTCTTTATATTTGGAAAGCCTTGTTACTTACTGTAGGAGGAGAAAGTGAAGATTGAAAATGTATTGTTCTACTTGTTAGATGGATAGGTACTGTAGAAATATATCAAAATAATTTATCATATGGATTTATTTATTTTTTATTTAAACTACAAGAATCAAGAGAAAAATATAGAAATTGATTGAAATACCTGACTCTTTATGTAGGTGTAGATGCGTATAAAAATAATAATAAATCAACTTCCTTGTTTTTTAAGTTCTTCGTTCGAGATGGATCCTTCCACCTTCGGTCGTTCAATTGCTGAAGAAAATGTAAGGCGTGAGGGTGCAAACTCTGTCGGGGTGAGCTTATAAATAGTAGATCGAATAATATTGTTTTGTCTGTCGGAGATGGGGAGGTTAATTCGGAGAGGAGTAAAGGGGAGGAGCAGATCAATTTCTTGATTTTCTAGGTATACTGCATAGGTATCCTGAGGGTTCAGATGTTTGGAGGGATTTTTGTAAATTGAATGATTGTTTAAAGGGTGTATGGAGGGGTATGATGGAGCATGGTGGTAGGTCGTTTAGGGAGTATTTTGACGAGGAGGGATATAGCTCTTACTTTTTGTTGCCTTATTTGGAGTGGGAGAGAGCTTGCAGGGGTATTTCTGACTCTGTTTCCCTTGAGTATTTCAACAGGGATGGGTCAAAATACCTTGAGGATGGTTTTTTAAGCTATCTTGCCCAGTTCAAATATGGCTTAACTATTTATTTGAGCATTGTGGAGAAAGTTATTATTAATGGGGTTAATGGTTGTCCTACTCAATTAAATGGTAATATGTATGAGGTGATAGTTGTATATGAAGCGTTGAATGAGAAGCGAGCAAGTGAGGGGAAAGAAAGAAAGTTA
This sequence comes from Kingdonia uniflora, assembly GCA_014058105.1. Lineage (NCBI taxonomy): Eukaryota > Viridiplantae > Streptophyta > Magnoliopsida > Ranunculales > Circaeasteraceae > Kingdonia > Kingdonia uniflora. Next base: position 113,948 of record JACGCM010001824.1, on the reverse strand, counting down.
ACTGCTTTAGATGTTTTGAAATTCTATAATGTGAAGTTTTTAGGTGCCACTGGGGGTGCTTATTTCTCTTCTATCTCCTCTCAACCTCATTTCTTCAACCTTAATTCTAGGGGTGAGGTGTGGAATGATAATCTTTTGTGGGTGAGAGGGGAGTGCTTACAGTTAGCTGATGAGGTCGCCCTGCCTCTCTCACATAACTCATATAAGAAATGTAAGTATAGCCACTAACTTTGAGCTGTATATATTTATAGTACTCCATTTTTTATAATATATTGTTGTACATACAGATCCTCGTTCGTCTATTAAGAAAAAAGAGTCCTTGATTGACATAGTTGCTCGAGAGGGGGTCGAGCTTGAAGCGATATTGGACGAGTTTGAGATTAGCAGAAACAAGAGAGTTAATAGCAAATCTGCTAAAGTCCAAAAAATTTAAGTGAAGAGGAAGATGGTTGGGGAAAATTCATCCTTTAGAGTGCACCTTACCGGGGTGAACACGCCTGTGGACACTAAGCTGGTAGTACCCAATGTCTCTATAGTTTAACTATTAGCTTTAAGGCCATGGCCTGTAGGGAATGGCTCGGTGGAAATAGGTTGAAGGCCACCAAAGAGGAGAATTGTAAAAATAGGACGCTTCGACCACCAGGGTTGAAGGTGTGGAGGTGGAGTCTAACTCCAAGAAGATGAGATTGGAGGGTAACACCCCATGTCCTGTTGTGAAGGAGCCGTAGAAGGCCATTGTGGAGATGAGCGTTGGTAATGATATGCTCGAGCTAAAGGGGGAATTTATGGCCGTGACATTGGCTAATCTTATAGAATTTCGATCCATAATGGAGCTCAAAATTGCTAGGGTAAATTGAAATATTGGTAATAGTTTATTTACTAGTTCACAATCTTGTCCGTATATTTTATGTTTATAGGTTTCCCATGCCTTGAAAGGCCTCTACCTTGGATTTGGTGAAGGCAAGCAAAACTGGAGAAGGATCTGGGAGGAGCGAGCTAAGTTGGAAAAAGAGAAGGTCAATGCTGAAGAAGAGAAGTCTTGTTCAATCTCCGAGACGGCGAATCTGAAGACCTCCTTTCAGGAAGTAGTTAATAAGCACGGGAATGACTCCGCTACAACTATCAAGGCATTGACTATTGCTTAGGACAATTTAACATAATGGCTTCAGGATGATGGCTACTCTGATACGGAGGTGGTTGCTATCATGGAAGGACATTCTGCGGACGTCGTTGAGCTATACGAAGAAGAAGATGCAGAGGTAGAAAGGACTCCACTTAGAGATGTTGTGATAGGTTTAAATATTATTTCTCCTACTACACAGATGAAAAACCAAGGAGGGGATGAGTGGGAAAAGGTAGTGTAAACTAAATTTATAATGTTTGTAGAAGATGCTGGTATTGGGGCATGCAAACATTTGTATTGGAATATTCTTGAGTAGCAAATCTTATGAGTTATTGATATTGTTTGATATGAAAATTGTTTTGTAGGAACTTAATGAACTGCGCATTACAATTGAGGCATTAAAGAAAGAGCTCGTTAGGGAGAAAAATGTTCTACATGCAATAGCTCTCCCGACTGGACGCACTGAGGTTCAGGTAAGAAAATATATAGAACTTAGTGAAGATCACTAGAGAGATTTATGTGCAGCTCATTTAGGATGGGCCAAAGATAAAATAGAGAATGACAAAGTAGTTAGGAAAGATAGGAGTAGGTACCTAAAAATTTGACCTTTCTTTCCTGGTGGTATTAAAGAAAATACGCCAGAAGTAACCAAAGACCTTATGAAGTTGACCCCCATTCTAGAAGTTGAAATAGACAGTGAGAAAGGGTTAAAAGAGGCGTACCTTAAACTATTTGAAGATCGATGTATTTATCTAGATCCTGAGATCGTAAAAGTATTGGCCATCAGAGCGAGAAACCTACATAACTTAAAAGCTAAAGAAGTATCAGCTCATGCTGGCGTGTCAATGATATATATATATATGACTTTACTGTAAGATCTATAATTAATTGTTATGTGAACTATATTGTGATGTAAGAGCTGTTTTTGTATGGCGAATATATAGATTGCATAACTTTTAAGTTTTGTAATAAGAGAGCAAACGTTTGAGCAGGTCGAGTTGAAAACTGTGTGAGGATGGCACAAAAAATTATCTGAACTGATAGAGAAATTGAAATTCAATTTAGACCAGAGTCATGAGTCTTTAGAGAATACTGCCGAGTTAAATATGAAATTGGAGGTAAAAGTGGTTAAGCTATAAGAACTTGTGGAGAAAAAGTAGAATGAGTTGGTCAGTGTTCAAAGCAATGTGGAGACGCTGAATGGGTTATTAAAGACAAAGGATGATGATATAGAGAGTGCTCAGAATCATATAAATAACCTTGTCGAGCGAGTAAAGAAGGTGGAGGCAGAATTATTAATTGCTCGTGGTAGTTGGACGAAGTTAGTGGCTAGGCTGAATAAGAAACATAGTGATAAGGTTTGCGCTCAAGATCCTATTAAAAGTTTGGAGACGAACGTATGGGGTGTGAAAGGGGATCTTAATGATCTTAGGGATAAATTGAGGAAGAAAGAAATCAAAGTAAAAACTTTAATCAAGTAGATAGCAACGCTGGAGGCCAATTTGGCATATGTTAGAGCTGTAGTAAGGAATTCGAATGAGCGATTAAGGAACATGGAGGTTGGCAGATGGATTCCTGAACTAGGGAGGGGGATTTGCATGAAACAATTTAAAAATTAGAGGTAGACCTTTTAATATCCCAACGGGAACTTAAGGTAAAGGTCAGTCAAATTTTGTATAATCGGATTAAAATGAATCAATCGATAGGTAGGCTGAGGTAGATGAACGAGTTTATAACAGCGATGGAGGTGCATCATGCTAAGGTAGTTCACGAAACTTCTGCAGAAAGAAGTCGTTGTAGTAATCTAGAAAGATTGTTTAAGGATGCCAAGGCAAGGATTTTTGATGTCATTGTACCTAACAGAGAGAAGATCGTGGCCAGTGCGGTGCATATGGCAGCAGTTCTTGCATTTTTTTTGTGTGAGATTAAGAAAATTTAAAAGGAGAGAGACATGTTACATGATAGGATGATCACAAAGGGCGTAAAAGTATGAAATAGATTTAATACGTTCTGAATATTTAGAGTACTTTGTGTCTGCCATTGATTCCCTCACCCAAGAAATGGTTAATCTAGGTAGAGAGATTGTGGGTTCAAGAGCATTTGAATTTAGAGCTTCTGAAGTTGGTAGAAGCTCGTCTAATACACGCCAAAAAGGACCTGTGTAAGAGAAATCATAAACTAATTTTGTTCTGTATTGTAGATGTTAGATAGTTTAAAGCGAGTTTTACCTTTGCTTTATCATTTCAGATTTAGTAGATAAAGATATATATGTATGATAGTAGACAGTAATGTAAGAAAAAAATTAAAAGTTTTTATTGATGAGAAAAGAATGTACAAGTTGTTTGGAGATTATATCTCACATTTAGAATGTAAAGAACAATAGAAAATGTATCATGTACATGAAAAAATAAGGATTTAGCGATTGTATCTCTTCAACCTCCAAGTGCTCCAAGGGCTTGGTATCTTGATGTCATCCTTTGTCATGAGGTAATAAGATCCAAGACTAGTCTGTCCCACTACTAGAAATTGACCTTCCCAGTTTTCTACGAGCTTCCCAACAAATAGCTCATTTTTGTTCTTGAAGATTTCTTGGAGTACCAATTCGTTGATTTTGAACCCTCGACTTTGAACCCTTTTGTTGTATAAATTGGCTAGCATATGATGATATTGACCCAAATTGGCAACAACTCGAGCTCATGTTTCATTAATCCAGTTCATATTATATACTAACTCGAACTCATTTTCTTCATCAGCGAGTTCGTCATCTTTGACGGGGTGATAATATTTTGTTGGGATCACAGCCTTAGTTCCATAAGAAAGTAAAAGCGAAGGAATGCCCTGTTGACTGTCTTGGTGTTGTACAGTAGGCCCACAAGACATATGACAGTTCCCTTATCAAATTACCCTTCTTTTCTGATTGGAGTCTCTTCTTGAGTCTATCAACTATGGTTCTGCTTGTGATTTCAGCCTAACAATTACCTTAGGGATAATAGGGATTTGAGAGTGATTGAATGATATTGCATTTTTTTAGGAATGCCACCACTTTTTCTCCAACGAACTGTTGCCCATTATCAATCTGAATTAGGTGGGGGCAGCCAAATCTTATGATGATATGTTCCAAGATAAATGATATGACTTCGTCTTCTTGAGTTTGACAAAGGTAAACTGCCTCCACCCATTTTGTAAAATAATTTTTTGTTACGAGTAAGAATTTACAATTACCCGGTGTGCTTAGGAATTCTCCCACGAGATCGAGTGCCCATTGTTTAAAAGGCCATAATACTTTACTAGCATAAAGTTTGAGTGTAGGAGCTCGTATTTTGTTGCCATGTCACTGACATGTATTATATTTTTATGAGTATTCTTCTCCCTATTTTCTTATTCTTGGCCAGAATATTCCTTGTGTAATTACTCTGTTTGCAAGAGATGGTCCTGCTGCATGGAAGCGACAAGTCCCTTAATATAAATCTTTTAGCATTCCATCAGCATTTCATTTCGAGAGGCACTTGAGATAGGGCCTAGTTACCGATCTTCTATATGGATCACATTTCTATACAGTATAATGCTTGGAGTTTTCAATCAACTGTCTGAACTCCTTTGGAACTTCTTGAAGTGGTCCATCGGAAAAAAAATTGGGCCAATATATATATATATGAAAAGGTTTCCTCCATTCGTCAACCTCCTCTTTATCACCACAAGTGTTGATCACGAATACCAGCGTATGATCGATGTTGGGGGTTAATATCACTACGATTTGGAGGTATCTTGGTTCTGTACCTAATACCTCAGCTAAGTAAGCCAAGAAATTGGCGTGGCCATTCACCCTACAAGGTAAATAATTGAGCGTAGCTTTATCGAATCTATTCATTCAATCAGCAACTAGTACCGCATAGCCGAGTATCTTTTAAGTCTTCTTATATCGCTCAAAGTAATGATGGACTATCAACAATGAGTCAGTATAAACTGATAGCTTGGGAACTCCAATTTCCAAAGCCATATCGAGGCCATGAATTAACGTTTCGTGCTCGGTAACATTGCTTGAGGCTTCAAAATTGAGGCGCATTAATTTCTTGATCCTTTTATTTGAGGGTATAATCAGTACGATTCCAATTCCTAACCCTGCAGGTCCTACTGATCCATCTGTAAGAAGTCTCCAACCCTTTTGTGCAACCCACTTAGCTTGCTCTTCAAAAGGTTTTGAAAATACTGGATCATTTTTGACCTCTTCTGTTAGATCAAGATTGTAATCTTCCCAATTTGGACCTTCAACTGGGAAGTCCGCTAAAAGGTCAACTACTGTTTATCCTTTTTCTGAGATTCTCTATTTGAATTTGATGTCATGCTCCCCCAAACTGACAGACCATTAATACACTCTGTGTGATTTCTCCTTCTTAGATAGCACTTCTTGAAGGGAATATTTTGTCATGACTTTGACTGAATGAGCTTGAAAATAGTGCTTGAGCTTCTTTGAAGTATAGACGAGTAATAGGATGAGTCACTCTATTTTAGAATATCTTGTTTCTGTTGGCGTAAGGGTTTTGATGATAAAGTACACTGGCTTCTCAAATTTTCCTTCGAGCCTTATAAGAACCAAGTTTAGAAAGTTTTTTGTAACTGCGAGATAGATTAGTAATTCATCGTTTTTGATCGGAGTGCTCATTACTAGAGATTTCCCCAAATACAATTTAAGTTCGTGGAAAGCTACTTCACATTCTTCTGTCTAATCAATCTCCTCATTCTGCCGTCATCTAGCTCTTCTGGTGGATCCACGAAGTAGGATGAACAACCATTAAGATCGATCTGATGACTTGGAGACGAATCTATTGATAGCTATAATTTTCCCAACGAGCTTTTGTAAGTTTTTTATTTTATTTTAAATGGCATAGAGATTAGAGTACGAATCTGATCGGGATCAGCTTCGATTCCCTTTTGACTGATGAGGTATCCTAGAAATTGACCATAGTGTACTCCAAATTGATATTTATCTGGATTGAGTTTCGTTCTATATGACCGTAATATGTTAAAAATTGCATCAAGATATACATTATGATCGCCTTTTTTTAGGCTTTTGTAGAGCATATATATCATCAATGTATACTTCGACTGTTTTTCCCAAGAGTTCCTTGAACATGCTTGTTACTAACAGTTAATAGGTCACTCTAACATTTTTGAGGCCGAATGGGATGACTTTGTAACAATAGAGGCCTCTTTCGATGATGAAGGTGGTCTTCTCCTGGTCTTCATTGAGAAGAGGTATTTGGTTGTATCCTGAGGCCGCGTCCATCATAGACAAAAATTTATGTCCTACTGTAGATTCTAAAATTTGGTTAATTATGGGAAGAGGAAAATTGTCCATCGGTGTGTATTTGTCGAGATCTGCAAAATCTACACAAACTCTGACTTTCCCATTCTTCTTTGAAACTTCTACTATGTTTGAAATTCAGTTCAGGTATTTGGCCTCTCGAATGAAACTGACGTCGATCAACTTATAAATTTCCTTATTGACCACATCTTGGAAATGAGGCGAGAGCATCTTTTGCCTCTTTTTGACTAGTGTAGCTTTGTCTCTGATACTTAATTTAGGGTAGGTCTTTGTTGGGTCAACCCCAGACATTTCTTGGAAAGTCCAAGCGAATACGTCTCTATTTGCTTAAAGGGAAAGTATTAAAGCTTCTTTTTCCAATTGGAAAAGCCTGGTACCAATGTATGTTCACCTACTATGTCCATCGACCTTGATATACTATATAAACTCGACTGTCGAAAGCTGATCTTTAGCGTGACCAGGGTTCTGTAATTATTATGAAACAAATCTCTCAGAGGTGTTAAGAATGGTAGATACTGTGTTTTTGCAAGTTCGAGCGAGCTTCTAACTTCCTTTGATCTCATGATGCCTTCATTGTACTGAAAACAAAGTGTTTGATGGTATGTGGAATGTATTGCTTGCATGTTGTATAACCAGCAGCATCCCATTATCCCCAAGAATCGGGATTTTGCATTAAATAATAAAAAAAGTAACGTCGAGTATGGCTGGTCCAGCAGTGATCGGTAAGATGATTTTACTTACTCGTTCTTCTTTAGATATATTGAAGCCACTGATATCGATGTCGCTTGGTATAACTTTGTCAAAAAGGCATATCTGTTCGATTGTGCCTTGATAAAGGATTTAGATGTCGCTCCCCATATCTATCATCATTGTATACATGACAAAGTTCTTTATTTTAAGCATGATGACCAGGGCATCATGATGTGAGAACTTAACATGAACTATGCCACAATCTTCAAATAAAATTTCAGTTCACTGATTACTTGATTCAGGAAGGAGTTTAGCTTATTTATCCTAAATCGTAAGGTCGCAGCACTCCGTTAACCTTCTTCTCTTATATCTAGTTGAATTGTTGATCTGGTGAATCTCAATCATATAGTTAAGGTAGAGGTGGTACAAGTGTTTTTCCTCTAATTTCTCTTTGACCTAAATTACTTCAACCTGCTTCTTATAGCTTCAATTTTTATATCCTTCCAGATCGATAATGTACTCGTGCATTCTTTCGTCTTTGAAATTTTATGCTAGCAATCTCTGTACGGCATAGCAGTGATCAGTTTTATGATGTATTACCTTATGGTGCATACAATATGATTTACCTTCGATCGGTTTTAGAGGTTGAGCTACTTGGAAGAATTTTTCTTTTTCCAGTTTAGGATAGATTGCTAAAATCCTAACATTCATCTTTGGAAGGACGGGCTTTGGTAGTAAGTTTCCTTTTCAAGATTTCCCTGTATCTATTTTAGCTCATTTCTTATCACCCTAAACATAATTGTTGCATTTACTATTTCTATCTGTAGGTGGAACCTTTGCGGCTATGAGATTTTTAGTAGATTTATACCTTTTGGGCATCATCCTCTCTAGATCGATGTATCCATTGACCTTTTCAATCATGTCTTCCAAAATTGAGAGTTTATTCAAGAAAAGGTGATATTTTGCTTTACAATCGAGTTGTAGTGCATTGCTAAAGGCCGATACAGCTATTTTTCTGATTGAGATTATCAACTTTCCTTGCAAGTTCGAGAAACTTCTTTACAAATACTTTAAGCTTCTCCCCCTAAGCTTGTTTAAGACTGATAAGAGTATACAAGTTTTCTTCTTTATCTTTGTTATGAACATAAGTCTTGATGAAGATCTTTTGTAATTGGTCAAAAGTAGGGATGGAATTCTCAGGTGGAGAATGGAACCAACGGAGTGGCTCGCCTTGGAGACTTGAAGAGAACAACCGACAAAGAATGTGGTTTAAGTTCGAATATAATCCCAATGAATCTTGAAATTGTTATATGTGTTCACTAGGATCTGTACCTTTGTACTTGCTAATCTTCGGAGTATAGAATCCCTTTGGTACTTCCATATCGAGTAACTCTTTAGTAATCGGACTGACTTACAATTTGCCCAAATCGTCCTTACTGCTAAAAGCTTGAGCTTCTATTAATTCTTTGATTTTCTTATCCATATGTTCATATGTGGTATTGGCGAGGTACTAGAACTATCTGGCAAGTAGGTCCTGGATTGTGATTATTGTTTCCCTCGGTCAACCGATCACGAACTGTACCATGGATGGAAGTCGCGGTTCTTCCTCCTGTCACTTTGAGTGTGTGCTTCACCTACTAATTTCATATTGACCCTCTCGTCTCAGATGAATCGAGGCTTCCGATATCTGAAGATCATTACGATGGTTCTTAGATGTTCCTTTGTTAGTGGTGCCTCTAGGTCCCAACCTATTTCGTGCTAAAATCCTAGAAATCGAGGGTATGACCTCACATTCCCTGGGAGATAGATCATGTAGATTGTCTTGCAGAGCTTTTAAGGCAATCTGTAATGTTATCATCTATTTTTCATGTTGTTTGAACTCCAGTTGTCGAGCTCTACATTCCTCCTCGAATTCCTAATCATGAAGTTCTCGGTCATGCATTAACTAACGTTCGAGTTCATTTTGCTTCTCTATTTCAGTATTGAGGTTTGCCCTCAATTCCCCTAGTTGATCGGGTTCTGTGGATTACTCTTGGGAAATCACCGAAGCTGGTCGTTTGGGATTCACCATGATTGAATGTTGATTGCTAAATAACTGTCTACCTTAGGATTTTGTGGAAATGTCTTCTTTCCCACAGACGGTGCCAAATGTAAGAGCCTAATATCATATCTTGAATGACTCTTACACCAAATGTACCTGTGACATAAATATAATAATAATAATATAAATTGACACAGGTTTTAGGGTGGAAACATCTGAATAGGTAAAAACCGTGACCTCTGTCTGAGGATTTAGAAAAATGACTTTATTGCTTGAGATGGATATCACTTGTTTACAATTTGAGATCTTTTAAGCTCAAAAAATTTGGTCATTTCTCCTCTGGAACTTATCCTTTTTATAGACCTCATCCTCATTTTTTTTTTTTTGCGTAAGCACATTCTCTTGGAATGGGGGAAGTGGGAGTTACTCCTGTAACTCCTAGCTCATGGGAGACAAGTATCTTTGACTTATTCTATTTTACTCAGAGCATTTAAACCACGTTATTCTTCAGTTTGTGGTCTAGTTGTCACTGTTGATAGGGTGTATGTCACGTGTATTTTGCATGAGTTTGGCATGATACTAGTTCATTGCTATCTTAGCTCAAGGGACAAGTCCCTACAGTTTGCCTTTGATAGGCTCTAGAGGTTGAGCCACACGAAAGAATTTGTCTTTTGCCAGTATATGGTAGATCGCTAAGATTTTGACATTCATCTTTGAAAGGACAGCTGTTGGTAATAAGTTTTATTTTTGTGATTTTCCTATATATGTTTTAGCTTGCTTCTCACACTCGACAAAGATGATCATTACAGTGGTGCCTAGAAGCTCCTTTACCAGCAGCGCCTCTAGGTCTCAATCTGTCTCATGCTAAAATCTTGGAATTTACATGAATGACCTCACGTTCCCTGGGAACTTGATCCTGTTGATTGCCTTGCAGAGCTTTCAAGGCAGTCTACAATGTTGTTATCTGCTCTTCATGTTATTTGAACTCCATTTGTCAAGCTCTACGTTCCTCTTCGAGTTCCTGTTCACAAAGCTCTCGGTCATGCACCAACTGTCATTCGAGTTCATTCTGTTTCTCGGTTTTGGCGTTGAGATTCGCCCTTAATTTTTCTAGCAGATCGGGTTCTGTCAAAATTTCATGTTGAGCCACCAAAACTAGTCATTTAGGATTCACCGTAATAGAATGTTAATCTTGGAGTAACTGTTTGTATTAATTAGGATTTTGTGGAATGTCTTCTTTCCTACAAACGGCGCCAAATATAAGGGTCTAGTTGCGTAGCTCGAATGATCTCTTACATCAAATGTACCTGTGACACAAATATAATAATATAAAATATAAATTGACACAGGCTTTAGCGTGGAAACCTCTAAATAGGTAAAAACCACGACCTCAGTTCGAGGATTTAGTCAAAATAACTTTATTGCTTGAGATTGATATACTTGACTACAATTTTAGATCTCTTAAGCCAAAAAAACTTAGTCCCTTTCTCCTCTGTATCTTATCTTTTTTATAGACTTTATTATCAGTTCATTTTTGTGTGTCAGCATGTTCTTCTGAAATGGGGGTAAAGTGGAGGTTATTTCTGTAACGTTAGTTCATGGGAGATAGGTATCCTTAACCCATTCTATTTTATTTGGAGTGCTCGAGCCACGTTCCTTCTCAACTCGTGGTCCAACTGTGTCAATGTTGACAAGGTGTACATTTTGCGTAAGTCTGGCATTGTACTAGTTCATTGTTACCCTAGCTCGAGGAATAGGTCCCTACAGGACCCCGGTGTTGTTTTCACATTATACAACCCATGATTCAGTATAAACTTCTCCTCATTTTCATTGGCATTTCATCAAACATATTAAAACCAAACCATGTTAAACTTAACATCAAACAAAACTCTCTAGCATTTCTCCCTTCTTTCTCTCCTTCTCATAACTCCACCAACCCATCTATCTCACCAATTCCTTCAAACCCCTTGTGGAAAATACAACCGATCAAATTCAAATCCAACCATACCACCCCTATTAACTTGATTTATTATGGTTTGTCATGGAAGAACCCAATCTCTGGCTCCCTTTACCCAAAACTAATTCCCACAGTTAGACTTGTATTGAGAATGCCATAATCGATCTTCTCCATCATGGTACTAGAGATTTCCATCGTCACTTTCTACAATAAAGTCATGTGTTGCTATTATAGAGGGAGAGTGGGAGAGAAGCTAGAGGGGAAATTGAGCATGGGAATAGCCAGTGATAAAAGGAGATGGAGAGAGAGAAAAAAAAAGTTGGGGAGGGGTGTAAGAGGAGAGAGAAAAACACACAAAGAAGAGGTTTCACAATTCACTGTGGTGAGACAAATACGCACAACTGTTTTGTTAGACTAAGGGTATTTTTGGAATTTTGAAAAAAGGATGACCAAAACGACTTTAATGGCGCAGACGACTGCTCAAACGACTCTAAGGGGTGTTTCCCTTTGTACTTTTCGAGTTTATCTTCATTCACAGCTTAGCTTGTTAGCTTCAAATCTGTCTTCTTGTTGATGCCTACTATTTTCATTTTAAAGGTTCAATATACACTGTAGGGGCTTAATCTCGAGGCGGAGAGACTAAACTTTTACACTGTGGGATTAGGCTCTGCTAGGGGTTTTTACAAGTATATGGGATAGAAATAAGATAGTATACTATGCAAACGTACTTACGTGGAGTCCATAAATAGGTATTCTCCACGACCTCTAGCGAGGATTTGAAATAGATAATGTATATATGAACTGGATTACAGATTTCAAGTGAGAGAGGGCCGGATACCAAGCTCTTGTGAGTGCTCGCTCGAAGGTTCTTCATTTCTTAAGGGTGTGTGGGCTGAGTCTTTTTTCTAACCTCTTCATGGTGGCTCCCTTCCCTTATTTATAAGTCACTAAAAAATGGTCAAGTTACATGTATATCCTTTTTGGCAGTTGTCCCGTATAGAAGTCGGTTCTGCCATAATCTCAAACTTCTGCAAGACATTCTTCTTTGGCCATGATAATTGAATCAAGTGGTTAAGATTTGATGCAAGCATTTAAATTTTGCAAATTCCTGAGATTGCACGTGGTTCAGTGTCAAAATGAGCCTAGAGTTGTAATATTTGAGTGTAATATATCACATTCAGGTAAGAATTTGATGGTATAAAATACATATAAGCCCCTCAAGGATGAAAACCCGCATCATCAACAATGTACTTGGACAGATTTATTGAAACTACTTATATGTATTTGGCAAGTTGGGGAGGCAAGGTTTGGTCGAGGAACACTGCAGATGCCATAGTAGAGGCTTCAAATACCACTAGAAATAGTTTCAGTCTTTCTTGTTATTCAAAACTAACACTTGATATGACCACAATGACATAAAATAAATACAAATTAATAAATAAGCTAATATATGGTTCAGTCTTTGCTTGGATTACTAATAATAACACCAACAAATTTGTTTAACATAATGCTTTAAAACGTGGTAACGCGTGTACGTCTGCTAGTGAATACACAAAAAACAAAGTTATTGTCGGTGAGTCCGATTAAATTGTTTCATTCTTCTTCCCCGTCACTATCCCTTCGATTATGGGGTAACTCGCAACTAATATAAAGAACGAGAGAAAGATTTGTCCAAACATTTCATCATAGCTTCCCTCAATGATCACTCTTCCCACACCTCCAATGAAGGAAACTGTGTTCAAGAGGACTAGGATTACTAAGGGAACTATAAAAATTTTGTCTCCTTGGAAATCAAAGTCATCCTTTTTGTACTTTTCGAGTTGATCTTCATCCACAGCTTTATTTGTTAACGTCAAATCCATCTTCTTGATGCCTATTGCTTTCATAATAGCATCAATACATCCAAAGATATTGGCAGTGACAGATCTTATCATCCCCATTCTCACTTCGTTCCACCACGCCTTGAAGGATGCACCAGTAGTAAGGACTTCGTATAAATGATGACCAAGGCAACCTATGAGATGGATTGCAAACCAGATAAACCATGGGTTTGAAACCTGTAAATAAAACATTAGATTGTAACTGCAAGCGAAGCACATTTCCTCAAAAGATCAAGAAATGGGATTGGAACTCAGTAAGCAGACATATGGTTGCAAAAATTAAACGTGTTAGGATCCATTTCATAGATATAACAATGTTTACCCCGCTTAAACATAAACAATGGCTAAATAAATCATGTAAATGTTACCTTGGGGTAGACAGGGGTGCCGCTCAAAAGACAAAGCTGAGGAACCAATGCGTACAATGACATAGGGAGAAAGTATAAAGGTGAGATCATGAAGTATCCGTAGCACATAGTTTGAAGAATTGACATTCTCGATGTCAAACCATAAGTAAAAGGGCTGAATTTCGATATACTCATTCGGAACAACTCTGACATCCATTTCATACCTTGAACCAAGGCCTCATTCATACTCGTAGGAGGGCAACCCAAGAATGCCGGGTTTGAAGGATAGAGGTACGTGGAAGTCCAACCTTTTGAATGCAAATAGTATCCGGTAAACGTACTTTCCAACATACACTGATATAAAAAACCAACCTGCAGTTACCATAGAGCGTTAGAGCTTGTTTCACAACTGAAAGTACATATCAAATGAATTGCTGTTTTGAAATTGCCTGTTTGCCCCATTGTGTATCGTTTTCATAAGTACATGAAGCTAGAACTTGTGCCTCGTGTAATGAATCCCCATTGGAAAGGTCATCAGTGTTAACATCTTGCTGTAGGGAAGATATGAGCTTGTTGGAGGAGCCAAAATTAGCTTTTAGTTGATGGAGGTCGATATCTATGCCATAAATAAAATAGAAAATTAATAAATAACGAAGTTAATTAAAAAACAAAAAATTAAAGAAAATGAATTGACTATAGCTAATCCGTAAAATTCCTTCGAGTATGTAATCCGTGTTTGCACAGTTTCTTGGCCTTCGGTGATACAAATTAAGTGTACCTTTTCTTTGCTCAGGACCACTATATAATGCCCGCCTCTTTAAGTAAAATCCGGTGCCAGACAATACTGGTCCTTGGATCCCGTCCATTCCTTGCCATAGTCTCTGGAATAAGATGATAACTGGATGTTACTCTATTTTGATAAATAAATAAAAAACTTGCAAGGACCCTATGTCCTTTTTTTCTTGAGGTACCTTGAATGTTGTTCTCATTTGCGAGTCATAAAGATCGTTCTTACTAAGGTTGTAGAATCTTTGAGGGAATTGAACGAAAGCTAATGAACTAGTGATCTTCGTATCCAAGTGGAAACACATAGCTTGTCGGGCAGAGGACGGGTTGTTGCAATACATGTCGCAGTCTAAAACCAATATGTAAGGAGAATTGCTTATTACTCCCGACACTCGAAGCTGCGAAAACAAAAGAAAGAAATAAATATCCGTTTAATTAGATAGTAGTGGAATTGTGATTGCGGAGGAAGATATAGTTGAGGGGATTTTACATACAAGAACGTTAAGGGCTCCGGCCTTGTAATGGTGTGGTTGGCCTTGACTTTTTTCGCGAGCAACATACACTAGGTTGGGCATCTTAGCATGATCATCATCAACTCTAACATTCCTTCCTTGCTCGTGAATCATCTATAAATAGAGGAGCATTGGTTTTCTTTTTCTTTCTTTTTTCACTAAGGTTTATCTAAGGAAATATAGGTGAGCGATTAAATATTAACTCACCTCGATATAAGACGCCCGATCATTACTTGACCGAGTAATGATTTTTCCCAAATTCTCTACTTGCTGCTTAAGTACATTATACTTTTCCTGCATTTATCAGCTACAATTAAGTCGACCATTTCACTTAAGACGACTAAAAACAATTAGGATGACAGAAAATGTAAGATCTAACCCAAGTTTCATGTACTAGTATACCACTAAGCGTCGGACCGACGTGACTGTGCCAAAGGGCACTTTTGTTCTGTCATCCATTAAAAACCTTCAAAATTTCAACTACAAAAGGGTAACTTTGGTTACCGTACAAGTTACAACATCCCTCCAAAACATTTTATCCTCTCGAATGGGATTGAAGATATCAGATAGAAAAACTAAAACTTTGGTTCAAGTTGCCTGATTAAATGCTTTAAACATTAAATGGGAGACTACAAATATCCAATATAGATAAAAGAAATCAAGGGCTCGGTTCGACTTCAAGTTCCAGTCGAGAGGGAGACAAAGAACTGAGATTTTGGAGAGGAGATGACATCGGTATAGATTCTGAGGAGAGATCACTGATAGGGCTGTACAATGAAAACGGAAAACCGATAAATCGAATCGGACCGAACAGGAACCGGCGTTATTTACAGGTTCTTACTATAACAGGTTCGATTTTTGGTTTTGAAATAAGAAAAACCGGACTTATCGGGTTGGTTTCGGTTTTAAATATATGGATCTTGTTATAAACCGAAGGCACCGACTTAATGGTAAAACTCAAAGTAAATACAAAACCTATCTCATCTCTTCATTATCAACCGAATGCACCGACTTAAAAGGTAAAACTCAAAGTATATACAAAACCTATCCCATCTTTAATATCAGACTCCACCACCACCATATCTGCTTCTCTCCATTCCCAAATCATCAAAACTCAGTCTTCTCTCTCCAAACAACTCTTCAATCATGTATTTCATCAATCGCTTCACAATTTACCATTGTTATAGGATTTGGGGGTTTATTCTATTTTTTAAGGTTTTAAACGAAAATTATTATTATAAATACTAGAATATGCAAAGTTTACAAAATCGAACCTAGGGAACAATAAATTACAAAATTGATATTGGCAAGAGGAAATTCCAATTTTACCCCTACTAAAGTTTGCATATTACAATAGTTAACCTCTTTTTCTTACAAATACAAATTATTACAGAAGTTTGTCATTTTAAAAATACCAATTTTACCCCTACTAAAATGTGCTACAAATACAAATTGTTTCGGATTTAAAAATAATATATCACGCCAAGTGTTCAATTTTAATTTTTTACACATGTCAACTGTTATTTGTTCAGAAAACTTTGTCATTTATTTTCTTAGAACTTTGTCATTTGTTTTCCCAAAAGTTTGTCATTTGTTCATAAAACTTAGCCATTTATTTTCCCAGAAGTTTATCATTTGTTCATAAATTTTTGTCATTTGTTTTCCCAAAAGTTTATCATTTGTTCAGAAATCTGTCATTTGTTTTTCCAGAAGTTTATCATTTGTTCAGAAAACTGTCATTTGTTTTCCTAGAAGTTTATCGTTTGTTCAAAAAACTATTATTTATTTTCCCATAACTTTGTCTTTTGTTCAGAAATCTTTGTCATTTGTTTTAATAGAACTTTGTCATTTGTTTAGAAAAATATAACATGTTTTTTTTTTGTAGCACGTGGACTCCACAAGTACAAATTTCACTTTCGAAATGATAAAAAATGTTTGAATCATTTAAAAATAATATATCACGATCTGTGTCCAAATTTAATTCTTCAATGTACACATGTCATTACCATTTGTACAGAAAATTGTGTTATTTGTTTTCCCAGAACTTTGTCATTTGTTCAAAAAAAATTGTTATTTATTTTCCCAGAACTTTGTCATTTGTTCAGAAATCTTTGTTATTTGTTTTCGCAAAACTTTGTCATTTGTTCAAAAATCTTTATTATTTGTTTTACTAAAACTTTGTCATTTGTTCAGAAATCTGTCATTTGTTTTCCTAGTACTTTTTCATTTGTTCATAAAATTTTGTTATTTGTTTTCCCAGAACTTTGCCATTTGTTTAGAAATCTTTGTGATTTGTTTTCCCAGAACTTCGACATTTATTCAAAAATATTTTTCATTTGTTTTCCTATAACTTTGTCATATATTTAAAAAATAGGTGACATTTTTTTCACCTATTTTTTGCAGGTACGTCAACTCCACAAGAACA
This sequence comes from Kingdonia uniflora, assembly GCA_014058105.1. Lineage (NCBI taxonomy): Eukaryota > Viridiplantae > Streptophyta > Magnoliopsida > Ranunculales > Circaeasteraceae > Kingdonia > Kingdonia uniflora. Next base: position 96,864 of record JACGCM010001824.1, on the reverse strand, counting down.
AATTTTACTTTCAAAATAATAATAATAAATGTTTGAATCATTTAAAAATAATATATCACGACTTCTGAAGAAGAAATAGTTTATTTTTAAAGTTTGTAGTTTATTTTGGAGAAAATATTTCATCTTATTATTGTAGTTGATTAGACTACTCATCAATATTTAATGCATGACAGCTAGGAGGAGATAGTAGTTGGGACCAATATCTATTTGATAATTTTAATATATATTTTGAAACCTCGTTGTCAAAATATAAATTTGGAAAGTTTGGAGTATTTAAAATCGTAATTTTCATTTTCAATTTTGATTTTTCTTTCTTCAGTTTTATAGAGATAGATTGTTTGGGGAAAAATATGACAAGATTTAAATGGGTTTACGTTTACACAATCAAGCATTTGTCCTCAAAAAACATAAATCGAATTGAATAAAAACTGATGATCATAGCCAAACCCTAACCGATGAACATAAATCAAAAAACAAGAAAGTTACAGGTTTACCCTTTAGCAATAATTACATTTTTAACTTGAGGGTCATTTATGAAATTACACATGGACAATCATACCAACACAAACGTCAAAAACACTTCTAGTCCTCATATCTATCTAATGTAATATCCTAATGTAAGACCTCCTCCCTACTGGTCAGTCGTCGGTCTGATTATACAGTATAATTGACGAATTACAATGGTAAGACAGAATAACAATATGCAGAGAAATTTTTAAAAATCAGTTTCACGTGAAGAAAGGGATATAAATACGTACCTTAATCTCATCTTCTTCTGTAACAAATTCGCTATCTAGCTTAGCCCGATCTGTTTCCGATATGCCAAAATATAACTCGGGTGAAAGAGTCGTGATTTTGTATTTCCTACAAAAGAGAATCCATGATTTGGCAAACAAGGCTGCCTCCTTAATAGCAGATAAAGTAAAAGGAGAGCCAGCATCATCAGATAAGTACACGGTGAGCTTCTCCGAAGGGTAGTCAAGTGCCATTGAAGACACAACCGTGTTCATCACATTCAATATCGGCTCCTTCTCAGGGTTTGCGGTACAAATATACACATCTATGGGTGGTAATTCTTTAGAGATGTTTTCAGGGAAGACAGTTCGGGAGATAGGCTGCAATGAGAAAGCTTGATCTAAGAGCCAAAGAAAGATAAAAAAGAACTCGGAGATGGACATCAGAAACCATGGGAACACTGATATGCTATTGCTGGAGAAGATGAGAGATGAAACTCTGTAGTAGAGTAATGCTAGCATAGGTATTGAACGACCGACGAAAAAAGCTTTGTTAATGGCTCTTAAACGTCGTGGAACGTTGATGATACTTAGCCTACTATCCTCCATAGCTCTTTTTCCTTCTTTCTCTTGCCCTGTCTTTTTATGTATACTATTATAGACAGATAGGTGCAGAAATGATTCAAAAATTTCTCTTGCACAATACATCTTCGAAATGCACAAACCAATTATAAGCTTATTATAATATACCGCGTGATCTGCATTATTTATTAAACTATACTTATAAGATAATGCACGTGGAACACGAGTCTGAAAATTACATTCATCGTCACATGTATCCACTACTTATGTTTCCGCCCATAAATATATAGAGATTTTAACTGTAACTTATATATATTATAACAATCTCAGGACCTTCACCTCCATTTTAACACAGGAGCATTAAGATCATAGAGATGAAGGTTGAAGTTATTTCAAGAGAGATGATCAAACCTTCTTCTCCAACTCCTCCTCACCTTAAGACCTATGAACTCTCCCTCTTAGATCAGATCCAACCTTCCAGTTATATACCGCTTGTTTTCTTTTACACTAGTGATGATTCCAACGACCGAAACAAGGATGAATATTTCCAACAATCCCATCGATTAAAGGAATCCTTGTCCGAGACCCTTACCTGCTTCTATCCTCTAGCAGGGAGGATCAAAGATAACCTCTTGGTAGATTTTAACAACACAGGCGTGGACTATGTTGAAGCTCAAGTAAATTGTAAGCTTTTGGATGTTTTGGGACGTTCTGAAGTTGAGGTATTGCATCAATTCCTTCCTTGCGATGTTATGATGAACGCTGGGGCATCCGATAGTGGAGTACTGCTAGCCGTTCAAGTCAATATCTTTGACTGTGGGGGATTGGCAATCGGTGTATGTGCTGCGCACAAGATCGTGGATGCTTCTACATTAAGCACGTTCATCAATAGTTGGGCAGCTACTATGCGGGGGGACAGTGATAATATTGTGCACCCAACATTCGGTTGCTCCTCTATATTTCCACCAAAAGCAATTTCACAATTCAATCCGGCGACAGGCTTAGTCGGAGAGAAAGTTATCACGAGGAGGTTTATCTTTGATGCGTCAAACATTGCTGCTCTCAGAGCAAAAGCAGCAAGCAATTCAACACTGCCAACTCGGGTCGAAGCAATATCTGCACTTATATGGAAATGTACCGTGACCGCAAGCAGATCACTGTTTGACGCGGATCAATGTACCTTGAGACCATTATCTATGGCAATGGTTTCAGTAAATATGAGAAGTAAAATGGTCCCACAATTACCAAAACATTTATTTGGTAATCTGGTAACGGTCGCAGTTTCAACGGCAAAGAGTGAGTTAGATTGGTATGAATTGGTGGATCAACTACATCATTCAATAAAGAAAGTCAACCCTGACTACATCCGTTACTTCATCCATAAAATACGAGGCAGTAGTGATGAAGGGTCAAAAACTATTCTTGATTCTTCGAATCAAAGGCCTAAATCAAATCCTGAGGGTGAAGTGAAGAAGATCATCTTTACTAGTTGGTGTAGGTTTGGTCTCTATAAAGCAGACTTTGGTTGGGGAGAACCTGCATGGGTAAGTGTTGTGAATGTGCCTTACAAAAATGTAGTTCTCCTAATGGATACAAAAGGGTGTGAAGGGATAGAAGCATGGGTGAGCTTGATTGAGGAAGACATGGCTATGTTTGAACGTTATCCAGAGCTACTCGAGTTTGTTTCCTCAACTCACCCAGTTTGATCAAACTCGGCACTTTGTTTTTCTGGATTTCCAAATAAGAAGTTTCAATATCACCATTGACCTCAGATGGAGAGGAAGATGGTTTAGGGGTTATGTTTGCATCTGGTTGTTCTTCGCCTGTTGTAGCTTGATTGAGTAATTCTTATGCTTTCCCATTCGCTAGATTTTTAATAAGAGAATAGTGGCTGATCATATCTTGACTGAGAGTAGCCACCGAGCACTCGCAGGGGAGACATTCAAACCCCCACGGGTGCCCGATCTTTGAAGCCATCAATGTGAGATCCAATCTTGAAGGAATCTTACATATACATAGAATTTGAATCATATATTGGATCAAAGTGTCAACACCTCCTAGTTTTTTCCTTGAAATACTTAAAACGAGGTCATAATCATGTACTCATGCATTTCTGAAGCAGGCATTATGTCCACAATTTAATGTGCTGAAACCTAACTAACCGTTTAGAGCATCGACAGCAGTAGGAGGGTGGATTTTCACCAATCCACCCACAGCAGTTGAGCCCAAAATCAAGGTGAATTTTTACCCAACGCAGTTCTGAACTGCGCGGCATAATTAAAAACCTAAGATCTGGCCATGTGTCTCCATCTGGAGCGCCCATTACCCAGCGCGCAGTTCTGAACAGCGCGACATCAATCCATCAAAAATTCACCTAGAGTTCAAGGTGGAAAATGGGTGGACATGTGAACAATTCACCTAGCTGATGTGGGGTGGATTTGCCCAAATGACGGTGAAGGATGTGAATCCATCCTCCACGTCATCCTTCACCTAGGTGTAGTGGGTGCTCTTATAGGTATATATTACATGTCACAAACTATATAATTTTCAAATATGCATTCCATGCACATTATTTATAAGCTGAAACATAAATATTTCTAATCAAAACACAACATGTGGCATGAGAGAGAAAAATTCAAAAATAATTTAACGCCACAATTTAACACTGTTTAGATCCTTTTTAACTCCTCTCTTTTAAATTAATTAAAAATTTCTCCATCAGTCCCTACACTGTTTGGGATCATTTTTTAACTCCTCTTTTTTAATAAAAAATAAAATAGGTTTATCTTCCTCTCTTTAACCTTAGTACCATTCCTAATTCCAACTTCCAAACAAGAGTAAAAAAGAAGAGGGCATTATCATCAATTCAATACAGTAAGTACACCAAGTATCTTTTAATTAATATTTTAATAGTTATAACATGAGAGATAGGGGCAATCTTTATTTAATCATAGTTTATTATGTGAGAAATAATAAATACAATTCCAACCACAAGATTCTAAAATTATAGTTCTTCTTTATCAACTCAAGCTTCTTGTTGAGAATCAAGGTAGCTACTCTCTCCTCTCTGACAAGAGCGATACGCGGAATAAGCCCTAACAGAAGAATTGGCCAAGCAAGAACAATAAAGAACACAAGAAAAGTTTCTCAGAGGAGAGAAGTGGAAAACCCTTGCGGATGAAAAACTACTCCCCACGAATAATTCACTATGATATCAAACAAGTTACAATGATTTTTCAAGCTTCTCAAGCTTTAATGGAGTCTCTTCAAACCCTAGGTTTTCTAAGATTAAACTCACCAAAAGATGGCTAACAAAATAGCCTAAGTCCTCTTTATATACTAGAGGACTAAATACAAGTAGTACAGATCTCGAGGCAGAACCCCGACGTCTTAAAATAGACATCTAGTGCAAACCTACGCCAAGCTCGTTCGAACGACTTTGCGATAGTTGGTCTCCAGCCCTAGAAACTTAACATCTCGTTCGAACGACATCTAAGCTCGTTCGAGCGAGATTGACTCCTGGGCCAAAATTCCAGTGAGTACAAAAAAGTTTGTTCGAACGACTTTGAAGCTCGTTCGAACGACTTCCTTCTTCATTCAATCTTTATATTTCTTCGACAATCTTGATTCGAGTTCATACCCAACAATCTCCCACTTAAAATCGAATCCTGTAACCCATCTCCAGATCTCCCAATGAATTGCTCGTACTACCCGAACCTTCAATCTTGAAGACCTACAGAAGTTGTACATGTCATCAACTTCTGAAAAGTCACCACCTTCGTAAACATATCGGTCGGATTCACATCAGTGTGAATCTTCATAAGCTTCAACACACCGTCCTCGAGGAGCGAGCGAATATAGTGATACCGAATATCAATGTGCTTGGTTCTAAAGTAAAATACCAAATTCTTCGCTAAGTGTATAGCTCTTTTACTATCACTATACAACTTAGGAGAAAATTGTTCTCTACCAAGTTCTTTCATCAACCCTTTGAGCTAAACCATATCTTTGCACGCTTCTGTAGCTGTAACATATTCCGCCTCTGTCATAGACAAAGCTAAAATCTTCTGTAGCCTAAAAACCCATATAATTGCACCGCTTCCCAATGTAAAAATGAAACCACCAGTGCTCTTCTGCCTATCCATGTCACCCACCATATCAGAATCAACAAAACCCTATAAGTATATCTGAGGACCCTCATAACATAATATCATATCTTGAGTCCCCTTTAGATACCTCAGTATCTATTTTACAGCTCTCCAATACTCCTTGCCTGGATTGCTCATATACCTACTAACAACTCCCACTACTTGGGAAATATCTGGTCTTGTACAAATTATAGCCTACATTAGGCTACCAATCGCGGATTGATAAGGAATCTTTTGCATCTCATCGCGATCCTTCTGCATCTTCGGACAATAATCTTTTGATAATTTGAAGTGACCTCCCAATGGTGTACTAACAACTTTAGAACCATCCATATTGAACCGCTTCAGTACTTTGCCGATGTACTCAGCTTGAGACAACTTTAATTCTTGTCGCTTTCTATCCCTTGTAATATGCATACCAAGAACTTGTTTCGCCGTACCCAAGTCCTTCATAGAAAACTCCCAGAATAACAGTTCCTTCAACTTAACTATCTACATACAGAAGTAGAATAATATACGAGTTCCCCATATTCTTGATAAAACAACATTGATTTGCATTGCTCTTTGAATAGCCATTTCTTAACATGCACTGTTCGAACTTTAAATACCACTATCTCGATGCTTGTTTCAAACCATATAAGCTCTTCGTGAGCCTACATACAAGATCTTCTTTCCCTTTAACCGAATACCCTTCTGGCTGCTTCATATAAATTTCTTCATCAAGGTTATCATGAAGAAATGCGATCTTGACATCAAGTTGTTCAAGATACAAATCTTCAACAACAACTATATTCGTCACAACCCGAATAGTAGTTATCTTAACAACAGGAGCAAAAATCTTGCCAAAATCAATGTATTCTTTCTGTTGAAATCCCTTCACCACAAGTCTAGCCTTGAATCTCCTTGAATCATCAGATTTCTGCTTTAGTCTGTATACCCACTTGTTGTGTAATGCTCTCTTCCCCTTCGGTAACAGAACTAAATCCCAAGTTCGATTAACTGATAATGACTATATCTCATCATCCATAACCAGCTCCCACTTTCTCTTGGCTTCCATATCTAAAGCCTCCTTGTAACATTTAGGTTCACCACCATCTGTAAGTAACAAGTGATTTAAAGAATTTACGTACCTTGCCAGAATTCTTGCAACTCTCGGCTCCTTTCGAAGTGCTATTGGAATGTCTTGATCATTAGGTTTCCCATTTTGATTTGGTGCAACGAACTCAACAACGACTTCTACATCATCCTCTCGAGAGGGTTTATCACCTTCAATGTCAACACTTTCCGCTACTTTACCTCGAATCCTTTCTACGGGTACTTTGAAGTCTTTATATAAAACTTTCTCATTGAATGTAACATTACGGCTCCGAATAACTTTTTGTTTCTTCGCATCCCAAAATTGGTACCCAAACTCATCACCACAGTATCCAATGAATATGCACTTCATCGACTTTGCATCTAGCTTTGTCCTTGAATCTGAATTATCAAGCACATATGAGGTACAACCGAAAATATGCAAGTGATTAAGATTTACCTATTTGCTGATCCATGCTTCTTCAGGAAGTTCAAAATCCAAAGCCGCTGAAGGCCCTCTATTAATCAAGTACGCTACCGTACTAACTACATCAGCCCAAAAACACTTTGGCAATCCAGTGTTGAGTCTCATACTCCTCGCTCTTTCGTTTATTGTTCGGTTCATGCGTTCTGTAATACCATTTTGTTGTGGTGTTCTGGAAATAGTCTTCTGTCTCCTAATCCCGTTTGATGCTCAAAAGTCTTCAAACTCGTCACTACAGTATTCGCTCCTATTATCCGACTTGAGACACTTCAGTTTCAAACTGATTTTATTTTTAACTAGAGCCCTCCACCTCTTAAATTTATCGAACACATCTGACTTATTCTTCACGAAGTAGACCTATAGTTTATAAGCATCATCATCGATAAAAGTAATGTAGTAGTAAGGACCACCAAGATAAGATACCTTGGTTGGCCCCCAAACATCCGTGTGTACAAGATCCAGCTTTCCGGGTTTCCTTGATCTTCCAGATAATTTGAAACTGACATTTTTTTATTTCGCAAGAACATACTCTTCACAAAACTTGAGATCAATCTCAGCAAGTCCCTCTAGCTTTCCCTTTATTACCATTATCTTCATCCCCTTCTCACTCATGTGACCGAGCCGTTTGTGCCACGTACTTGTATCAATCCCCAGAGTGGCCGCACAGATAGTAGAAATTATGCTATGCGTTGTATACAACATTCCTCGTCGCAAGCCTCGAGCTATCACCATAACTTCCTTTGTAACCTTTTAGAAGGTTGCACCAAAGGTACACTCATATCCGGCATCATCCACTAATTTGCTAACCGATATAAGGTTACGCCTCAGTTTAGGTATAAGTCGCACATTCTGTAAAACTAATGTTTCCCCTGAAGGCAATAACAACCTGGTATTTCCCTTTCTAGTAATATTGTGTACTGCACTCTTATCTGCAAGAAAGACCATACCGAAGTCGCCTTTAACAATATTAGTAAGAAAACCTACGTTCGTAGTAGCATGGAAGGAAGCGCCCGAATCAATAATCCAAGATTCGTTAACATCGTCACACGATAGTAGTAGAGCCTCGTCAGAACTAACCTTCACAGTAAGGTTCATTGTATCCTTCTCTTCATTATTAATCTTCTTAGAAGAAGAAGAGTTGCAATCTCGCCTGAAGTGATACTTCTTTCCACAAGTCCAGCACGCATCGGGCGGCTTAGACTTTCCTCTTGACTGTGATCGACCCCTTCCAAATTTTGGCCCCTTTCTGTAAGACCTCCCTCTTCCTCGACGTTCAACATACTTCCGTTTGAACTCGAAGAGGGATAAGATGCTTTACGCCTATTATCTTCACTCGTAATCAATGAGCTTATAATGTCAAATTTGATGCCTTCCTTCCCTGATGAGTTCCTCATAGCTATAATAAATCCTTCCCAGCTTTCTAGCATTTGCCCTAGAAGAGCCCACACTCTTACCTCCTCGATAAAACTGATTTAAACAGATTCCAGTTAAGCATGTATGGTATTGAACTCACTGATCTGAGGTTGCACACTACCATTATCCTTCATCTTCAAAGTAAACAATCACCGTAAAAGGTGTACCTTATTTTCCTCGGACGGTTCCGAGTACATAGCAGAAAACGTCTTCATCAAACCCTTTATAATCGTAACTTTGGAGATCATGTGTAGAATCTGAGATGATAGCGCTAACCTAACGGCTCCAAGCGCTTTGCGATCCAGTGGCGCCCACTTTACAATATCGTATTCTGGTGGCATCATCTCAACTCCACTTAGTGGTAGATCAAGATCCTTATGATAGAGGTAATCTTTTATCTACATCTTCCACACTCCAAAGTTTGATCCATTGAACTTTGTGATCTTCAACTTCTCCTGATCAGTCATCGCTCTTTACCATACAAGCCCTAACACTCGCTCTAATACCAATTGCTGAGAATCAAGGTAGCTACTCTCTCCTCTCTGAAAAGAATGATACACAGAATAAGCCCTAACAAAAGAATTAACCAAACAAGAATAATAAAGAATACAAGAAAGGTTTCCTAGAGGAGGGAAGTGGAAAACCCTTGTAGATAAAAAAATCACTCCCCACGAACAATTCACTATGATATCAAACAGGTTACAATAATCTCTCAAGCTTCTCAAGCTTTAATGGAGTCTCTTTAAACCGTAGCCTCTCTAAGATTAAACTCACCAAAAGATGGCTAATAAAATAACCTAAGTCCTCTTTATATACTAGAGGACTAAATACAAGTAATACAGATCTCGAGGTAGAACCCAACATTTCAAAATAGAGATCTAGTACAAATCTACGCCAAGCTCATTCGAACGACTTTGTAATAGTTGGTCTCCAGTCCTAGAAACTTAACATCTCGTTCGAACGACATACAAGCTCGTTCGAACGAGATTGACTCCTGGGCCCAAATTCCAGTGAGTACAAAAAAGTTTGCTCGAATGATTTTGAAGCTCGTTCGAACGACTTCCTTCTTCGTTCAAACAACTTCGACAATCTTTATTCGAGTTTATACCCAACACTTCTTACTTATGAGATATTCTTTGATTGTATCTTTTTAATTTTATTTACAACAATCCTCATAAATTGTATTTAGTTAATATTGATATTCTTACTTTTCAGGATGGATACAGAAAGCGAAATTCTACCTCAAAGTATCAAAATTTTGTATCTTATATCGGTAATTGTGAAGACTTTTAAATCTGAAGATGAAGCTTATAATTTTTACAATCTTTATGGGAGATAAAATGGATTTAGTATACGTAGAGGTTCCTCTACTCAGCGATCAGGTTCAGATAAAATAGTTACGAAAAGAGTTCTATGTTGCTCAAAAGAATGTCAGTATAAAAACCATCTAAGAGGATCCCCTGCGAATAGACGATTGATTACAAGAACCAACTATAAAGCGAGACTTGTTTATAAGTTCATTTCAGACAACCTTAATCATATGACAGAACTTCATGAAACCCATAATCATGATCTTGCACTTCCTTCTGAAGTGCACCATTTGAGGTCACAATAAAGCGCAAGTAACAAACAAAAGGTATTGATGAAGGACATGTATGATTCGGGGATAGGTTCGACTGATATGTTCGATCTAATCATTTTGGAAGTAGGACGTGCGCAAAATCTGAACTTCACACTTCTAGATTGTGCAAATGCATTACAAAGAATGAGACGTAGTGAGATATTAGAAAAAGGGGATGCACAACTCTTCTTGGAGTACTTCATGTCCAAGAGAAAGGAGAATCCTTATATTTTATAACTCAATACAGATGGATGAAAATAATGAGATTTGCAGTTGTTTTTGGGCCGATGCGAAGTCAAGAGCGGGTTACAGTTTCTTTGGTGATGTTCTGTGTTTTGACACAACTTATCAAACCAATGTATATGAAAAGCCGTATGCTCCTTTTATCGGAGTGAATAACCATGGGCAGTTGGTATTTTTTTGGTGTACTTTGTTGTTAGATGAGACTACTGAGACTTTAAAATGGTTTTTTCAAACTTTTTTGGAAGCAATGAATGGAAAACATCTAGTTACTATCTTCACTGATCAAGCAACATCTATTGTGAATGCTATTAAAGAGGTGTTTCCAACTACTCATCATCATTTATGCTTATGGCATCTATACTAGAATGCTGTGAAGTATTTGTCTCAAGTGTTTGACGACTTTGCCAGTTTCGTACCAAATTTAAAATCTTGTATCTATGAGATAGTGACAAAAGAGGAGTTTCAATCTTGCTGGGATACACTACTATTTAAGTATAAATAAATTGGAGCAGAATGTATGGATGCAAGGCTTATATCGTTTGTGAGAAAAATGGGCACAAGTATATACTCGACAATAATTTTGTGCAGGTATTTAATTTAATTTAATTTTTTTTTTATAATTTATATATTTTTTAATACATTCTTTTTTATTGCACAGTTTGCTGTCTCCAAAATAAATAAATATGTTCTTCAAAGAAAATGAAAAGGGGAAGCTTTAGAGAACTCATTTTGTGCTTACTTAGGATTTTTTGTGAAGGTATGACAACAACCCAACGAAGTGAAGGGATGAATAGGTTTTTGAAGAAGTATTTCAAGAGAACGCTATTATTATGAGAGTTTGTTATTCAGTACGATAGAGCGCTTGTAAATCGGCCTGAAAAAGAAATAAAACAAGACTTTAGTTGCAGACAATCAAAACCTAATATGAAGACAACGTGGCCAGTAATTCGTCAAGCATATAAGAAGTACACTATAAAAATATTTTCAAAGTTTCAAGATGAATATCTCTCCACGTTGGATTTGTTTGTGGAGAGCATTAACGAAGAGGGGTCATTATTAACATATAAAGTTTCTTGTTTTGTTAGGAGATCACGCACCGTTACATTTGATTTGATATAAGTGATAACTCAGTAAACTGTAGTTGCAGAAAATTTAAGTTCATGGGAATTCTTTGTGCACAGGCCATGAGAGTGCTCTCTAATAAACATCTACTTGAGCTTCCGTAGTCTTGTTATTTAAATAGATGGACCAAAGATGCAAGGTATGGTGTTGTAGTTGATGACCGGGGAAAAGAAGTACACGTTGATTGGTACCCATCCTTATCTTTGTAGTGTAGCGAGTTATCACATATGACACTCAATATAGCCATGAAAGGTATTAGTTCTCACAAAACTTTTGCATTTGCTAAAGGATTACTCACTAAATCTGGGGAAGAGCTAGATAATTTTTTGAAAACTAACTGTGTGAAGGGGGAAAAATTGAAGATAGTGGAATTGATAAAAGGGGTGAAGAAAATAAAGCCATAGACTTGACTAAAGCAAATATCATATTGCGAAATCCACCGCGGAAGAAAGTGCAGGGTAAAAGAGCGGGCAGATTCAAAAGCTCATTAGAGACAGGAAAAAGGAAGAAAACAAACCAGCAAACAAAAGATGGTTAGGAAGAAACACTTATTTTTTTTATATATATTTCCATCTTTATGTGTCAATTACTATTTTTAAGGTAATGTGCTTTACTTATTGCAGAAGCAAACAATCAAGTATCAGTTAAAGCAACTAAAGCTACGTCCAAAGCGCCCATATTAAATGTTAGGAAAGTGCATCCTCGACAATCATCCAAAACAAAAGATAAGGTCGCGAACGCTAATAGTGTAGAACATGAAATACACCCACAGACTACACAACCTTGAGTAAGCGCTTTATATATATGAGTATATTAGTTTAAATATTTCAAATGGCCAGTACTAATGATTGCTATGTCTTGCAGGGATTTGTTGAGCTTCTTAATTTATCAACATTTGATGAAGAAGGGTTAAGTTTGTAAAAAGAAATTTACTATCAGAAAGGTACCATATCCACATAATTTTGATTACTTGTATACTATACAACTTGCCCTCCTTTTTTATGTTCCCAACTTTTATTATTTTTATGTGGCAGATTTGATGACCCTAAAATTGATGAAAGAACTTGAGTAACTACAGAATTGGTGGCTTACTAAAGAAATAAATTGTTACTGAAGAATTTAGCCAACAACTTTGTAGGTTTTTTAATCAAGAATTGACTCGCTTTTTATTTCATATTTGATCCAGGAGGATCTCGGGTTGATTTGAAGAAAATTAACCTAATCTATTCGAACAAATTTATTTTCTGCTCGAATACATTTCGGCCTGAGGTATTTTATTTGAATAGATTAAAATCTATTCGAATGCATTTTCTATTATTTTTCTGTTCGAATACACTTTTATGTGTATTCGAATACATTTTGGCCCGAGGTGTTTTATTCGAATATATTAAAGTCTATTTGAATACATTTCTTTTATTCGAACAGAAACTTATTCTTTTCGAACAGAGGCGTGATTTAGCCTTTCTCTTTAGGCGTTTAAGGGCATATTTATCTTATTTTTTAACTAGGACTTGTAACCTTTATTAAAGAGGTAAGGCTAGACATTGCTAGATCCATGTTAGTTCAATAGAAGAGTTCTAAGGAAGAAACTTAGGGTATAGAGTATTTTCATTGTAATTACTTCGTTTAAGCAATTGAATCTCTGATTTTTCCCAACCAATTTGGTGTTCTTCATACTTTTCTAGTAACTAGGGTTACTCTCTTCGTATTGTGGATTAATATTGTTATGACCTAAATGCACTAATATATAGGGATCTGAAGTTTTACCTCTTTAGTTAATTGAATATATTTATTGTTTATTCTCTTATTTGGTTAATTCTTATACTAGATGCAAAAGCCAATGTGCTTCGACTGTAATTTGTTGAGCTCTTTGATATCCCTCCATTATTGCTCCTAAGACTAAAATTGCTCAGGTACATTTTCTTTTTAAAAGCTCTTATTTCGCTTAGGTTCAAATAATGAGAGCTTTGTGCAATGAATGAGAGCTAAACATGGATAACATGCAAGATTTTCATCGCAATATACTTTGTAGATACTATTATTTTTAAACCATTGCAAACTTTATATACATTGGTTTGGCATAAAATGCATCGCGGAAAATGTTGCGCTTTGTTTTACGGCAAGTGATGTCATGTACCGTGGGAAATCTTGATGTATTATATATTCAAGCAATTTCTATGAAGCAACAAACAAGTACAATTTTAGGGAAGAGTATGCTCTTCAAAGCTCATTGGTATGACAACTTTACTTGGATAATATATTTACAATCCATCATAATTCTTTCCTTCTCGAGAAATTACTTTACGACAGGTTTGCTTCTTTTAATAATTCTCATGAGTTTGTTAGCAATTTTGACATCAGGTAGAAGTTCCTTATAGCTTTCCCTTTTATTTACCATAACCCCTCCTGTTATACTTAGAAGTGCAAAAAAATCTCAACCCAAAAAGATCAAAATATGTGTGGTATTAACCAAATATATGTTGATCCAGGATGTACTAGTTGATTTTGGTGTCTGCATGATTCTCGTTCATTTATTGAGTACCTGGAAGATTCAATTAACAAAATCATTTTAGGGTACGGATGATCCACTTACCAAGCCTCTAGAAGAATATAAATTCTCTTATGTTTACTTCGAGAGAGTATACACGAGGGCTATACGGTACCCATACCCGTAGATATACTTGTCATTCTTAAGAAATGTTTACGAGATTGTGGAGATTAACGGGGTTTTATCAAATGAACACACTTTTGATGGCCTATTGGATTCATGTGGTTGGAGAATGCCACGTTTTAGTTTTGGCAACAGTGATTGTTTGAATAAATGTCTTTTATTTTTTGCATGGCGATCTTCTTTTAACTTTGCAACAATAAAGATATGAGGAGATTCACGTGGAATTAGTTCTAAAATAACTTTTGGGGTGTAAGTAAAGAACTCCAGAATTTGCATCTAATCATTTTCATGGTTTGAGGTACTGTGCTTTGCTCGAGTAAAAAAACAACAACTGTGTTTATGCTCGAGTTAAAAAAACAACAACAATGTTTATGCTCGAGTTATCGACATTGCCAATAACATTTTAAATTATGAAGATCATGATCTTAATATCTAGTTATTAGGAGTATGATCTTCATACGAAGGGTAGCAATTACCCTGGTTTCATATGAGTTGTCCATATGAGGCACATTCTTTTGGTGAGCCTCTCTTTAGTCTGCAGATACTTGCCTGGCTTTAGGCGATTTAGAGTATAGGGACTGAGGGAGAAATTTTTGATTAATTTAAAAGAAAGGAGCTAAAAAAGGATCTAAACGGTATTAAATTGTGGCGTTAAATTATTTTTGAATTTTCTCTCTCATGCCACATGGTGTGTTTTGATTATAAGAGATCAATTTTTGATCTCTTTAGAGAGATTTTTTTCCCAGAAGAGATCAAATTTTCATCTCTTTAGAGAGATTAAAATTTTTTCCCCAAAGATGAATGTGATGATCATTATTTTTATCATGCACGTGTTTCGTGTGCAATAGTTTATTAAACATTATTGTAACATTGATATTGAAGCAATATTTTCTACTTGGAGCATCTCCAGTAGTTGGATGTAAGTTGGTTTGTCTGCCCCACCATGTCAGATCCAAAAAAACCTAACCCACACTCAAGCCTCCCAGCAGTTGTTGACGACGTGAAGGTCTTTTTTGAATAAAAATTCATAATTGTATAGTCCGCGCGGTGTTATTTACTCTGCCCACAATTATTCATATCCTTTCACATAAATAAATAATATTTAATCTACGCAGTGTAATTTAGTTTGCGCTGTATTTTAATCTCTGCCAAACTTATTTTTTTGAGTGTGAGCTCCCCATACCAGGTTGAGTTTTTGACAATGCCACAGAAGCAACTCAAACTCATTTTTTTTACTCTTGGAAGAGTTTAAGTTTGAATTTAGTGTGTGGGTTAACAGAAAAACCCATCATACACTCATTTTAACAAATGCTGGAGAGGCTCTTAGTAAATATAATTCATTTGCTACATGGATCAAAATGTAAGGGCCAAGGCCTTGCAGTTTGTCTAGTAATCTTTATTATGAAAATATGATAATAAAAAAAATAGTAAGGTGGGGGCGCATTTAGCTTTAGAAGATATTTTTGTAGTCCGGTGATGGCTCGGCTACAAGTTTTGGGATAATTAGTGTGGATTATTGGATTGTGGATTGAGTTTGTATAACTTTCCAAGATAATTAGGGTGGATTATTGGATTATGGATTGAGTTTGTGTAACTCTCTAAGTAGGGCAGCATGCCGTATGCTAGTACTGCTAAGGTTTTAGCTGCTAGAATTGTAATGGCATATTTTCCAGGAGGAAAACCTTCACCAATATTGTTCGTAAAGATTGCATAATAAAGAGCTAAGCAACCAAGATTTTGCGTAGAAAACTCAGCAAAAGCTGAGAAAAACCACGACCTCGAGGAGGATTTAATATAAAATCTAGTAGATGCTAGTTATTAAAAAAATTTAGAGTGTAGCTAGTATTTAGGATTGATAATCGTAAGAATTGCGGCCCCCCCTTTAGAATATATTCTTTGCCTGTATTTATAGTAGATACAAGCAGTTTACAAAAAGAAAGAAATAGTCTTCTATTCCGGGGGTAGTGGGCGAACTTCGCAGATCTTTAACAGTTCCTTCTTGACTGGGCTTCAACGACTACTTTTGGTGGGTTGAGGACTCATGAAATCTTATAGAATGTTGAGCTGTCTTCGACTATAGAATGTTGAGCTGTCTTCGACTATAGAATGTTGAGCTATCTTCAACTTATATCATGCTGGCTTATTTTTTTCGAATCTGGGGAATATGATACTACAATCACCCCATTCTCGACAAAAGTACTTGTAGTTTTGTCGAGAAGAAATATAGAAATGGAAGAGGTTACCAAATATTCTAAGAAGTCAGCATATGTTATTACCAAGGTCAAGGTGAACTATATCTGGTCAGGTTGGTTTCGAGGTACAATTAATGTAGTTCATTGAATATAGGGGGAGGAAGTTAGGTATAAAATGAAGGTTATGGAAGGTGGGATGGTGGTGTTTTATGGAATGATGCCGCCCCAAGTGTGGCGTATGATGTGGTCTGGGGCTAAATATGGTGAGCGTTCTGACGAAAACATCTGGCACAAACTGAGAGATGATAAATTATCATGTGATTAGATCAGAGCATTGGGGTGGGAATAAAGATCAAATAGAGACGATGTGTATCTGATGGAAACAGTGGTATCAGTATGCGATTATGAATGTAATGGATTGTATCAGTTGGGGGGTGAGGGGGTAACTGTTGGTATTGGTGATAAAGATTTGAAGTTTAGATGGGCGTCTAGAGATCTTGTCGAACGTGTGAGTGTTCATGTAATTTTTTGTTGCCTTTTTCCTGCTGAAGCGTCCCTTAGAAGTTCAGTGACTTGAGAGTCATTGAGCTTCGAGGACTAGAAAGAGGCTTTAATGTCTGATTCTGGCGTAAAGCAAACATCGATATTAGTAATATGTCGAAGAAAGTTATGAAATATCAGATAAATTGTAACTGAAAAAATATCAAGTATTAGAAATGAACGTACACGAAAGAGATAGAAGTCGAATATAAGAAATGAAAATGTAATCGAATGAGAGAGATATCGAATGCAAAAAATAAGTTATGAAATAAATAAATATGTGTGTATTTAATTTATTTGTATCTGTGTATTGCATTAAGGACTGTATATTTATGAGAACATATTGGATATAATTTTTTTGAATATGTGCCATGTGTATAAAGTCGAAGGTAGTTGATTGTATGGGGCCAGTGACTGATTTCGAGGATGATTGATTTAACTTTGACTGTGTAGAGTTCCAAAGCATAATAAATACGGGTGAGTTATGTTTTGATTGAAAGGATTATAAATAGAGGTTTGTTACTGCAGAGGTGGTGCATTCACGCAAGATGGTGAAGACGAGATCTCAGGTCTGGGATGGGGTGAACAGATTGGTGCAGGCGATGTATTGGGTGTTGTTTAACCGATATTTTGGCTTACGGAGCATGGAATGGCATTTTGATTTCTTGAGAAACCAGATTATGAAGGGATGAGCGAAGCAGAGACGAAGGCGGTTGAGGAGGAGTTTGAGTTTCGTGTAAAACTGCAATTTTGGCATCCTCCTGATCGTTGTGGGGGCATGTGGACGCGAGCAAAGTTGCTGGTAAAGAGGGAGGATGAAGCGACAGCGAGGGGTTTATGAAGAGTAAATGTTTGAGATGCAGGCTTTATGTACTGGTGAAATGTGTGGGCAAAATGTAACGTAAGGAAATTGTACAGTATGTTTTGTTGGTTTGAAGGAATGTTTATGGTGTTATAGAATGTAATATGTACTTGTCATCTGTCGAGAAATAAAAATGGTGGCTTAAACGAAGTACTTTGTTGAAAAAATGAAAGTTAACTTATGTCGAATATAATCCCATAAGTATAAGAATTTATAGGATAGTCTGAATAGGGGAACACATATGGAAAATGAATATGGCAAGATGTGTTCCACTAGGTGATGGTATGAAATATAAGGAAAACGATGTAAATCAGCTGTAGGATAAGATAGATCGTACACTGATGGATATGAATGTATCCACCGAAATTCTTCAAGAATTGGAAGGATCGAAGTACGAATGTAGAGGGTTATTAATTGTAAGAAGGTTAAGAGTCAAAGAAGTCAAGAAAAAATGTATGAGTTATTACATTCGGGGAACTGAACGGTCGCGAAGTGGTGCAGCGAACAATCACGTGGGGGTCTATAAATATGTTAGAGGTGGGCGACTGTTCATACACTGTGAAAATAGGAAAAAAATTTGGGGGAGTGAAGTGCTATTGTTCATCGTTGAAGTGGTTAGATACGATTGTTAAGGAGAAGATTAGGGTATAGATTGAAAGGGCCAAGCGAGCAAAGGAGAGGGATACGGAGGTGGCACGTAAACAGGGTTAGTGATTCTCTCGAAATTGCTTTTAAGTTTGATGGAGTGGTCATAGATGAATAGATATAAGTTAGGTGAATAAGATGTAAGTGAAATGGAAATGAATTGTGATCATGAATTAGATAATAAAATTTAGGTCTATAAAATTTTGAGTTTGGTAAGTACTTTGTTAAAAAAATGAGATAAATGGTGGATAGGAGGAAAAGAAAAAGGAATGGTGAAGGCCATTGTGATTACAGCGCAGTAGGAGGAAATGATGGTGAGATATGCGGAGATATGCGGAGATAAATGGTGGTGAGATTTTTTATGATATGGTATCAACTGGAGGTCGATATACCAACGAACGATTACTAGTGTTCAAAAACTATGAGTTCAATCAAAAAGATCCTGGGGAGCCACTAAAAAGAAAAGCGTTTCATCTAGGTCTGTGGTTAGGTAACTTAAATGATTAAGTTTGATATAATTTCGGGCTAGATTTATGTTTGTTAATTTGTGTTTGGTTCTCTTTTTTGTAGCTTTGAAGGAAAGTGGGAAGAAAGTGGAAGTGGAGGAGAAATTATATAAGATAATGAGAGAATTTTTTGGCAGGATTAATAACTTAGCGATTGATCAACATCGTCTAAGTATAATTTTTCAAGAAGTAGGGTTGAAAAGGTCGAGAACAAAAGGTTTAGAAGTTCCTGTAATTGGGGGTAAAATGTCGGCGAAGAATAAAAGAGCTATAGATGTGAGTTTTCCATTAAACAATCCTTCTTTGAAAGGGTACGATATAGACATGGAGATCGATGCAATGCTAGGGGAGTCTTTTGTCAAAAATAAGAAGAAAAGGAAGGTAAATGCTAAAGTACCATCGTTGTTAAACCCGAAGAGAAATACTCGGCAATCGTCAACCGAGGGGGTCGAAGTGACTGCCAAACCCGCTGTTGTGGTTAGTGGGTTACCTCTATGAAGTTCGGGTAGTGTGCCTCCCAAGAGGACGACTGGTGGGATATCGAAGAAGAAATTTGTGGAGGAGTCTAACACAAAGGTGCAGAAGACCATGGAGTCTTATAGGAACGGGACAGATGTGTTGAAGAAAGATATGGCAGATTGTATGGTAGGGATTGATAACATAGATACTTTTTTAAGCGAGGGGTAGAGGAATTTGGCGAAGGTGAGAATTTTTTTTGCTTATGATCGAATGAAAAAGTTTAGTAGGCCAATCGAATACTCATTATATAACTTTCATGCAGATTAAGAAGTTGATGGGGGAAGTGATGAGTCGTATTGAGGGTAGTGGTGAGTTGGCAAACCAGTTGGTTGCCTACAAAAATATAGAGAAGGAGCTGACCGTGAAAAATGCAAATTTGAATGCGACTCTAAATAGGTACAAGGTTGAACCAAAGAAGGCGAAGGAGGCTACGCTGGCTGAAGCAAAAATAATGCAAGAGAAAGAAAAGAAAGAAGCCTTGACATTGTTGAAAGCTACTTATGAGAAAGATGTAAGAGATCAAGTTGTCGATGCTCGCAGAGCAATGGAGCTAGAGCAGAACAATCTTCTCGATGAGGTAAAAGCTCGGATGAATGAAGAAAAGTTGCAAAAATACAAGGAAGTGAGGGTGTATTATTTAAAACAATTTGAGGAGGCAGAAGAAAGGAAAAAAAATACTACAAGGGACTTGTAAAATTTGGTGGCCTTCCATGTGACAATAGTTCAGATGATGATATACCCCATACTCCTAATGTTCGTGGAGTGATTGAGATGATCGAAGATGAAGCGACGGTGGAGGTGGATGATCCTCGTCCTATAGAGGTAGCAGACCTGCAGGTGCCCAAAGGTGCCGTAAATGAAGAAAAATCTCCTTCTGAAATGTTAAATCTTGTTTAAAGAGTGCGAGTTAAGTGAAAGTATGTAATAAATGGTCAGTGGGACGGAAACAATTTTAATTTGGTGTGTGTGACGGATTTTGGTGTTTGTTTTTAAATATTTGGAGAAATAACTATTTTTCATGTGCAAATAAGTTTAAGTAGTAGATATGATAAAGTGATAGTAGAATTGAGCAGATAACTAAAGAACGCTTGTGTGCGCCAAATGTGAAAGATAGCCAATAAATAACAAGGAGGACCAGATGTATATCCGGAGATAGGTATCTGGATTTAAATTGGAGAAGAACAAGAGCTCAGAAGAGGTTGTTCGATAAGTAAAGAGCGCGAAGTAAACTATCCTGTAATTGGATAGTGGTCGCGCAGTGTTGATTGATAGGTTTTAGGATACTTGTGTAAACAAGGACCTGAAAACAAATCAAGATAGTAAGGGATTTGTTTGTCTCAGGCAAACTTGGTAAGTATTGATCGAGAGCAAATCGAAGTAGTAAAGGGATTTTTTATCAGATCTATACGTGAAAAGTATAGATCGAGAACAAATTGAAGTACTAAAGAAGATAATGATAAAACAAAATGTTTATTTGATTCAAAGAAAATGATTACAGGGTATCGTCTGTAAAAGAGTTTCAACTGAGCAGTGTTCCATGGGTACTCAAGCTGAACTTCGTCTTCGGTCATGAGCCAATAAGTTCCGTTATCTGTTTTGTTGCTAACAATATAGGGTCCTTCCCAGTTTTCTGATAATTTTCTAGAATTTGGAGGTCGAGTACTATCTTGTATTCGTCGTAGAACAAGGTCTCCAATACCGAACTTCCTTTCTTAAAAATTTTTGTTATATACTTTTTTCAATGTATCATGATAACGTCCTAGAGTGGCAATGGCTTTATCTCGGGTTTCTTCAATCCAATTAAGGTTACAAAGTAGACTGAGTTCATTGTCTTCATCAAAAAAATTGTGTCTAGTACTGGGGAGGTCAAGGTCTGAAGGTATGACTGCTTCAGTACCAAAAGCCATCATGAAAGGAGTACAGCCTATCAGAACTCAAGGAGTGGTACGGTAGGCCCATAATACACTGATTAGTTCATTTACCCATCTACCTTTTTTGTCATCAAGGCGCTTGCGTAAGCCAGATTTTATGCTTTTGTTGATGGCTTCAGCCTATCCGCTACCCTGAGGATAATAGGGTGTGGAAGTTGTCAACTGAATCTTGTATTTATGAAGGAAAGCAAGGACTTTAGCACTGATAAATTGTTTGCCATTATTAGAGCATATCATTTGTGGACAACCAAACCGGGTAATGATATACTCCTAGAGGAACTTAATGACCTCATTCTCATCAGTATGGCATAGAGGAACTGCTTCAACCTACTTGGTGAAGTAATCGGTGAAAACTAAAATAAACCTTCTATTTTCCGATACTAGATGGAATAGGCCAATGATATCGATTCCCCATCGCTTAAATGGCCAGAGTACATTGTTAACATGTAAGTCGAGAGCCGGGCTCTTGATGTCTTGAGTGTGGATTTGACATTTGCAGCATTTACGAACAAAGTCTTCGTAACCTTGTTGCATCTTGGGCCAATAGAGTCCTTGTGTGAATGCACATTAGGTCAAAGATCGTCCAGAAACATGTGCACCACAGATACATTCGTGAAGCTCTCTAATTTTGATCTGAGCCTATTTCTGTGAGATACATTCGATATGTGGTCCGCCTCCAGTGAGACAATATAATATTTCATTTTGGACGGTAAATTGGGGGCATTTGGCTAACAGGGATCGAGTTTCTTCTTTGTTACTGGGGAGGATGTTGGAGTTGAGGTAAGCATAAAATAGTTTTCTCCAGTCTTCAGGGTCGTCATTTTCGGTAACGGTTATCTGTAGTGTTGACAAAATATTAAGGCTAGAATGTTTGATGATCTCAATTTCTAAAGATCGTTTTTCACTGTCTCCCAGTATGGCAGCGATGTAAGCTAATGCATCAGTATGACAATTTTCTTGTCGAGGTAAATACGAGATGGTTACATGTTTAAATTTTTTTCATCTTTTCTTCGACCAAGGCTGCGTAATCTACCATTTTTCCTGATATCTTAAAAGTTTGGTTATAATGAATGGTGACGAGTAAGGAGTCGACATATATTGCAAATTTCTCAGCTCCCAGGGTAAGTGCAAGATCAAGACCGTGCAAGATTCCTTCATATTCGGTTTCATTATTGGTAGCATAGAAGTTGAGTTTGATAGTTTTCTCAATGCGATGATTGGAAGACGTAACGAGAACTATGCCAATTCCAGGTCCTTGTGGTCCTGCCAAACCATCTGTAAAAATTGCCAACCGGAATGTCTGGACAATGCGTCTGGTTCTGCAATTAAGTCATCGGTGAAGATTTCATCGAGTTCCTCCCAATCGGGGTCTTCGACGGGAAAGTCTACCCCAAAGTTGACCACTGCTTGTCCCTTGATGGATGTTTGAGGTTCAATAGAAATGTCATATTCCCCAAGGAAAATAGACCATTGTTGAACTCGTCTGGATTTTTCCTTTTTTGAGAGTACGAGTTTCAGGGGATATTTTGTAATAACTTTGATGGGGTGAGCTTGGAAGTATGGACGGAGTTTTTGAGAGCTGTAAACCAAGGCGATCAATTTCTTCTCTATGGTTGTATATCGTTTTTCAGCAGGCATAAGAGTTTTACTGATAAAGTAAATAGGTTCCTCGATGCCTGTATCTTCTCGAATAAGAATAAAGTTGATGAAGTCTTCAGTTGTGGATAAGTAAATTGTGAGTGTTTCACCTTCAATTGGAGTACTCATTATAGGGGGACGCTCTAAGTATCGTTTAAGATCTTGGAACTCCAGTTCACAGTAAGGAGTCCAAATAATTTATATTTGTTGTTTGTGTGAAAGAGAAGTGGGGTTACCATGAAGAAGAAGGTAAAGAAGTTTGCATCTATCAGATGATTTTGAGATGAATCTGTGAAGAGCGGCTATTTTGCCAGTGAATTTTTGAACAACTTTTTTCGTTCGAGGAGAGGGCATTGCCATGAGTACTTTGATTTGGGCTGATCGATTTTGATTCTTCTTTTGCTGACTAGATGGCCCAGGAATTTTTCAGAAGCGACGCCGAATTGACATTTCTCTGGGTTGAGTTTCATCATGTATTTACGAAGGATATCGAAGATAGTTTAGAGGTTGTTGAGATGATCTTCCCTTTTCTGGCTTTTGCAGATCATATCATCGATATATACTTCCATGATTTTACTGAGCTAATCTTTGAACATTTGAGTGACCAGTCGTTGGTAAGTGGCGCCTGCATTTTTTAACCCAAAAGACATTACTGTGTAACAGTAAAACCCTATTTCGGTTATGAAGGCTGTTTATTCTTGATCATCTTCGGAAAGTGGAACTTGGTTGTATCCCGAGGCGACATTCATCATAGAAAGAAGTTCATGTCCTGCGGCTGATTCGAGATGTTACAGAATTAGTGGTAGCGGAAAACTGTCTTTGGGTGTGAATTTGTTAGGTTCTGTGAAGTCGGCACAAACCCTTATTTTGCCATTTTTCTTTAGCACAACGACGATATTAGAAACCCACTTCGGATATTTAGCTTCCCGAATAAACTCTACACGAAGGAGTTTATCAATTTCTTCATTCACTGTATCTCAAAGTCAAGGAGCTAGATTTTGTCGTTTTTGGATGATAGCTTTGCTGTCTGGAAGGTGGTTGAACCGATGGCAAGCGATTGAAGGATCGATTTCAGATATTTCTTGGAAAGCCCACGCAAAGACATCGATGTTTTTCTTAAGTAGTTGTATCACGACATCTTTTTTGTCGACTGGCAGCTTGGATCCAATGAAGGTTATGCGTCCTAGACTATCGAGTTCAACAGTTTCAACCATTTCGGTATCATGTTGTTCAAATGTGGGTAGTGCTTCATGCTGTAGTTGCTATACTTTGAAAAGTTTAGTTGTATGAGGGTTAGTTGTGGTATTTTTGCCCATTCGTGCAACTGCTTGGCTGCCCTTGATTTCATAGACTCCATGATCCGTAGGAAAACATACCGCTAGATGATAAGTTTAGGGTATTGCTTTGATAGAATGTAACCAACTACATTCCAAAATACCCAAATATTTAGACTCTGCATTAATGACAAGAAATTTAACGAATGTGATTTTTGACCCTGCTTGAACTGGTAGAGTGATTTCTCATGTGGCTGATTCTTTTGAACCATTGAAGCCCGTGATTATTGTTATCGAAGCTTGTACTAAATCTGTGAGGCCCAGGACTTTGATTGCTCTTCTTAATAAGACATTCGTGACACTTATGTTATCGACGAGGAGCGTATGTAAGTAATCTTGTCCGACTTTGACCATAATAACAAGAGGGTCATCATGAGGGTATTTAACATGACTGGTGTCGCAGTCCTCGAATGTTATCTGGTAAGGACGTTTGGATTTGCTTGTGCTTGGAAGATGTTTTGCCAATTTGTCCGAGGAGGTCTTTTTGCAGCAAGACGTAATACGATCGTCTTGTTTTCACTTTTTTCCTTTTTCAATCTCGATTATATACAAATGGCGAGCTTGTCACTGGATCTGATTTTGCTCAACTTCTGTGGCTTTTTCTTTTTCTTTGAGAAATTTCTGAATGTCGATGACATAATTGTGGAGTCTTCCAACTAAGAGGATACGATGAAAGATACGTATGAGGGAGTAACAACTATCAGTTTCATGACTATGCACATTATGATACTGACATAAGGGTCTATTCGGAAGATCTGTAATTGTTTGTGGCGTGCGATAACACTCATCTCCCTTTATCGTTGACAAGATAGCGGAGAGGGTTGTTGTCATTGGCGCCAGAATTGGGATAGGTCTGTTGGGTTTGCCATTCCTTCGCCTAGTATTATCAGTGTTTTTGTCTCGTTGCTTCGGCGTTTCAGTAATGACTGCTCGTCGGGATGGGGTCGAAGATGCTTCTCATGAATGGATGACAGATGAACTTTTCATCTTATCTTTCTTCAATCGTTCCAGCTCGATGTAATTATTAACCACATCAATCATTTCAGTGACCGTGCGCGGTTTATGTAGAGTAAGTTTTTCTCGAACTTTTGAGTCGATGTGCAAGGCGGAGGTAAATGCCGGAACCACAATTTTAGGGTTTGAATTCCCTATTTCGGTGTTTCCTTTAGGAAACGTTTATAAAAGCTTGCCAAAGTTTCTTTCGCACCTTCCTCGAAGTAAAATAAAGAGTCAACGGTGATTTTGCGCTCCCGAGCATGAGCATAGTTGGATTCAAAAAGATGTTACAATTGGCTGAAGGTAGTGAAGGAGGCTTCTTGGATAGTGTAGAACCATCAGAGTGGTTCTTCTTTTAGGCCCATGTTGAATAGCCTACACAGCATATGGTCAAGCTTAGAGTATAACCCAACTGCGGCTTTAAAATATTGATCATCTGTCAATGGATCAGTGAGGCTTGCATATTGGATGAACTTAGGCATATAATTTTTTTTTGGGATGGGCATATTTTTGAGATATGGAGAGATGAGGTTTGTTTCGATTCGATCTACCGTAGATCGTCGGCCTCGGATGTCAGAGTTGATGGTTTGGATTCTGTTGTTAAGGTCATCTAAAATGATGAATTACTGTGGGGGAAGAGGTTGGGCTGCAATCTGAGGAACAAAATCGCCCTGTCCCTTCGGTCCCAATCGATCTTTGATGGGCCTCCTTTCTGGCGGAGGAGTTTGATGACGTGTGCATCGACTTCATTGGGTTGTCGAGGCTGAAGAAGTTAAACCAAAATGTCGAGAGGCTCTATTCGGATTTCCAGATATGGATCGAGACATTTGTTGATTGTCCTCTCTCGCCTGATCATCGCGTTAAACTGCTCTTGATCGATGTTCACTTCGAGTCAGTGGGGGTGACGTCTGGCGAGCAGTGAGTCGATCTTGTGTCTTTCACAATCTTTCCATCTTTTTTTGATGTGTTTGACTTTTCTGGTCCAGGGCTTTTCTGCGTTTGTCTCTTTTCGTTTGAAGAGCTTGAGCGTGGATACGCTGATTTTCCAGTCTCTCGATTATTTATGCGAGCCATTTGTTTTTGAAGTTCAAGGACTGCACCGTGTAGATCAAGAGCACCTGGTATATCCTGATCTCTGATGGTACTGGAATGGCTTCTCAAGTTCATGTTTGTCATCGGATGGTGTTTAGATTAGAAATGGTAGAAAAAAGTGTGGTTTTCCCACAAACGGCGCCAATTGTAATGACGTGTTTTCCGGGAGGAAAACCTTCGCCAATACTGTTCGTAAAGATTGCGTAATAAAGAGTTAAACAACCAGTATTTTATGTGGAAAACTCAGTAAAAGTTGAGAAAAACCAAGACCTCAAGGAGAATTTGATGTAAAATCTAGTAGATGCTAGTTATTACAAGTTTTCAGAGTGTAGCTACTGTTTAGGATTGATGATCCTAAGAATTGCAGACCCCCCTTTAGAATCTATTCTCTGCCAATATTTATAGTAGATACAAGCAGTTTACAAAAGCAAAGAAATAGTCTCCTATTCGGGGGGTAGTGGGCGAACTTCGCGGATCTCTACAGTTCCTTCTTGACCCGGCTTCAACGGCTAATTTTGGTAGGTCGAGGACTCATGAAATCTTCTAGAATGTTGAGCTGTCTTCGATTATAGAATGTTGAGCTATCTTCAACTTATATCATGTTGTCTTATTCTTGTCGAATCTGGGGAATATGACACTACAAGAATATTGTTGGGGAAGAAGAAGATCCCTGTCCTAGGCCATGGGTCTTCTATTTGTAAACATTTTGGGTGTCGAGGGCTCTTTGCCCTAGGTATATTTTATTCCTCATCTACCTTCCCTACATTCTTGAGTATGACTAGGGTTAGGTTTCTTCGGGAAAGTGTCTTGTTTCTCCTCCCTGTTGTTAAAGAGATTGTCTATTATTGACGAGCAACCTAAGTGGGCCGCCTAACTGGTATTTTATACTAGCTTGTTAAGAACAGTGCTCGTCGTACATGAAGATCCATTGTTGCTACAGTTTTGAGCATCATATTTGTTGAAAAAATTTAGTGACTTGTTAACTAAACAGCATTAACAGCAAAATGTAAGTTAGATTGGCATGAATTGGTGGATCAACTACATCAATCCGCAACAAAAGTCAACCCTGGCCACATCCGTTGCTACATCGTATAATTAGTAGTGATGAAGGGTCAAAAATTATTCACGATTCTTCCAAATCAAATCCTGAGGGTGAAGTGAAGATCATCTTTATTAGTTGGTGTAGGGTTGGTCTCTATAAAGCAGACTATGGTTGGAAAGAACCTGCTTGGGTAAGATTGTGAATGTGCCTTATAAAAATATAGTTCTCCTAATGGATACAAGAGGGAGTGAAGGGATGGAGAAGCATGGGTGAACTTGATTGAGAAAGACATGGCTATGATCGAACGTGATCCTCAACTCAGCGAGTTTGATCAAACTCGACACTTTGTTTAACTGGATTTCTAAATAAGAAGTATCATCATTATGTATGTACATCTCAGGCACGCATGTAACAATGAATATTTCTCTTTTACACGCATTCCGTGTGCAATACTAAAGCCATACTTGGTTACATGATTGTGTTTTTCAATTTGAGATCAATGTTGGAGGAATCTCATGTATATATTACATGTGACGAACAATGTAATATTTTTTTTCTCCCCTCTCCCCTCTCCCTTTTTTCTCTCCCTCTCCTCCCTCTCACCTTATCTCAGACGCCTTGAGTTTACCCACCCTCTTCCTTTACTCTCTCTCTCTAACCATGCAATCCAATCCCTCCATATTAAAAAAAAAAAAAAAAAAAACCCTACTCTTAAACTTTCTTCTCCAACCCAAACCCTTTTCCTTGTCTGTGCTTTTCTTTTGACATACCCAAAACCTTCTTCTCAACACCACTTTCATCCTTCACTCCCCGGCTCACCCACCCATTGTCTCTCGTTTTCTTTCAGCGGTCTCCTACTTGCTCCTCCAAAACCTTTCTCTTTACTCGATGGAAGAAAAGAAGAGTCTCCTGACACACAAAGATTACTTGAGAAAGGAAAAACACTAGCCGATATGATGAATAAATGCTCGACCCATGACCCAATCCCTATTCTTCTCCTTGACAATCAACGTTGGGAAGATCTTCAAGCTCAATGGAAATTTGCCGCTGCTTTTAAATCCATCTCGCCGAACGTTAAAGAACACATTATTATCAACCGTGTTTCACGTGCATGGTCGAAGCTTATACCTAGGTTACCACCTATCTCTTTCGAACAAAGCTCTAGGGTTTTTGTAGCTAACTTCCAGAATCAAAAGGATCAAATGACCATTCTCGACTCGCAACCGACAAATGTGTTTGGATTCTCCATTCTCCAACAACGTTTCGACCCGCTCTTGCATCAATCAGAAATCGTATTTCCCAAATACCTGTGTTGGGTTCAGGTTGCCGGCCTCCCCTGTTGCCTACTAAACAAAGAGGCTCTGAGAATTATAGGTAACAAGATAGGCGAATACATTCGCGATGATTTCGACGAATATTCTACAGAGACTAGAAGAACAAGTTTTGTTTGTATACAGGTTAATTTGTTCACTGACAAATCTCTGTGATTTCCATCCCTATCCTGCGTCCACAGAGGTACGGCGATACCCGGGTTAGAGTCCGGTACGAGAGGCTTGAGGGTTTCTGTCCGTACTGTGGTATTATTGCACCCTCTCTCTCTTTGCAAAAGTTTCGAGAGACTCATGTACGAACGAAACCGCCTGAATATCGGTTCAAAAATCAATTTTCAATACGGCTCGCATATTCAAGTCAATCCCCCAAAAAACTTTCACGCATCCGCCCCACCGTTCAAGAACTTTTACAAGGAGAACGATTCTCCCAAGCCGAACTACACCCATCCATCTCCCCACCCTTAGGACAACCCTACTTTCCACCGGCATGCACGACGAAATGATAGCGAAGACATCACCAGACAGGCCCTTAAGACGACACACCGCGACAGTAACTTTTGTGGTAACTTTCACACCTCCGATCAAACGGGTGGAACTTTTGAACAACATACCCGAACCAACATCATCATTGAACAACTGGGATTGTCCTATCCAGCCCCTACACAACAAGGCCGACAATTAAAAAAATAGAACAGTTCCCGGTTAGTCCCATTAGATTTTGAAAACCGTTTAGAGAGGCCAGAGCTTTACCAAGCCGTTGGGAGTTTCGGCGGAGATAAGACTGCAAAACAGCTTCTAGAAGATTTTGAATCATCACCTTTTAGGTCGACGAGGGATAGAAAAGGAAAAACTTTGGCGGGCCACAACCCTTTTGAGTATCCTCTACAAACGCTGCAGTTTCAGAAGCCGTTGGGTAATGATTACACCCAAAAATTTGGGACCCACCCACTTATTACTCAAACAAAAAACATTTTGTTTGAACCAGTTAGTTTGCATTCTCAAACAATTGCGGGGTCTCACCTACCAAACCAAAGTTTTGTTAACAAATCCATCATGGACCATATTATTCAAAAGCCTCCCGAAAAACTGGACAGACTACTGTTAAATGGGGACTTGGGCTCAAAAAACACATGGCGGGGTCAAACCTCAATTTCGGGTTTCACAGTGGGCCAACAGTGGGTGGACTTTTCAAATTTTTCTTCTCCCCTTCGGGCTAATCCTATTTGCAGGCCTGTTGCAAAGCTACCCAAAGGACCGCCTCTACGGCAATGGCTGACACCAACTCATATCCTTTTCCTGACTGGTCCGGCCTCTCCATCCATTTATCGACCATCAACCTCAAAGGGAGGTTCCTCCACTGAACCCGAGCCGTTAGAGATTGGGTACTCCTCCTCGGAGCTTTTGGCATGGGTGACCCCGCGTTGAGTTGATTTCTTCGGCTCCAGCATAGACAGAGATAATGACCATTCCGACAAGAGCGTGATGAGTAGAGGAGCCAGGAAAGGCGGCAGCTTCACAACTCTTTCTGAGGAGGAAGGTACAGGGGACTCTGATCACCCCGCAAAGGTACGTGTTTTTGATTTCCGTAGTTTATTTTCTGTTCCAACTTTATTTCTGTCTTACCGTATTAGACTTATCCACCCGATCAACTCAGATATGGGGAACTATGGGCAGAGGTCAGGGCTCTCCCATCCTGATTGAAGCCGGCCACCGGGTTGCCGAAAAGTTTGCATAAAGACCAAATCGTCGTACCCCAATCCCCGTTCTAGGCTTGACCTGCTAGGATCATGCATCCCCCCGTATTTTAGAAGGAAACCCCCCAGGGGAAGGCCTAGAGGTTCTTACTCCTGGTATAAGGGGCATCAGACCACCATCAACACCATCCCATCCAGATCGAACATACGGCTCTGGATTAAAAGGGTCTGGGAAACAAAGAATTTAGCTGCTCTCCTTCAGACCCAGTCTGAGGGCGAGCATCAGTCAGGGGCTCCCAGCTTCCGCAAAACTTTTGTTCATCTAGCCCGTAAGCTCCTCCCGCCCTGGCCTTACTTTTGGTCCCTCTCCTCGTCCATCTCACTGTTGGGTCTTAGACCGACATAAAGCAAACAACACCAGAATTACCGTATCCTAAAGCGTCTCTACTCCTAGGCCGCCATAAGGCGTTTGCACCCCATCAACATCCACCCATCGGAAGCAGGCCCGACACCGGCCCTCGAATTGAAATGATTGTTCTTTCCTAGAACTGTAGGGGGAGTGGCAAGCCCTCCACCTTAAGAGAGCTCCTCAATATCCAAAAGAAGTACTACCCTGATATTATTTTCCTTTTTGAAACCAAGTCCTCAGAACCTGATTCCTTTCAAAAGTTCTCCACCCTGGGCTACGCCCACTCTCGCTGTGTGACAACCACTACTAACCATGGAGGAGGTCTCTGGTTGGCCTGGGAAAAAAACATTGACGTCACGATCCTATTTTCTTCTCAGAGGAGTATCGATACCCTGATCACCTCCTACAACGGTAACTCGAACCCGGACACGACGCCTGTTCACTGGATGTGCTCGTTCACTTATGGACCGCAGGAACACCAGCATCAGGGACCTTACTGGGAGTTCATTGCCACAATGGAAAACGTAATCCATATTCCTTGGATCATTATTGACGACCTAAATGGTATCGTTTCCAGAGAAGAAAAATTTGGTAGGATCCCTTTCGATACCACCACCACCAACCCCCTAGAGAATTTCATCTTTAATTCTTCCATGACCGACTTGGGGTTTTTTTGGCATCCCTTTTACCTTGTCAAACAAGCAGAAGGGGTCTAATTTGACTAAGCTTAGGCTAGACCGTGCCTTGGTCTCAGACCCCTGGAGGACCCACTTCCCTGACGCCTCCATTCTGAACCTCCCCATTATTGGGTCGGACTACGGCTCTATCCTTCTTAACACAGATCCTGTCCATCACCAGCTCCCTAAATAATTTCACTTCTAATCTATCTGAACCAAGCATGAGGATTTCCCTGACATTGTCAAGAATGCCTGGAAAGTCAAACAAGATGGCTCGCGGCCTCCGTCTTTGTAAGAAGCTTCGACACACAAAGAAGAAGCTGAGCGTCTGGAACCGTATAATGTTCAACTTCACACCGGGCACCATCCAGCTGCTCCGTGACCAGATTGGCCAGATCCAAAAGGAGGTCCCTTCTGAGCAGAATATACTTTTAGAGCAAACTCTGTTAGGAAAGCCTGAGTAAACCCTACAGAATGAGGAGACCCTCTGGAGAGATAAATCAAGAGAGACCTGGCTTAAGGAAGGGGACCGAAATGCCAAATTTTTCCACGTGTCCACTATCTGCCGCAGAAGGACAAATGTTATCTCCAAAGTGAGTAAACCTGATGGCTTATGGGCGCAAGACAGGAAGGACATCGGTGATATTTTCCTGGCTTTCTACAAAAACCCTTTTACTTCGGCCGAGCCAACGGCTAAGATCTTCAAGCTAAACATTATGGAGACGTTGATCACCTCAGAGGACAACACTACCCTCACTCTAGAACCCACGATGGAAGAGGTCAGAGAAGTTTTTTTCTCTATGAACTCAAACAAAGCCCCTGGCTCAGATGGTTTCACACCCCTCTTCTGCCAAAAATCTTGGGAGATTATCAAGGACTACTTGTTCAAAGCCACCCTCACTTTCTTCCAATCGGGGCACCTTCTGGCTGAATACAATCACACAAATATCACCCTTATCCCAAAAAAGAAAAACCGACCACCCCTGATCACTACCAACCTATTAGCCTCTGCAACGTAAAATTTAAGATCATCACACAAATTATTACTAGCAGACTCAAACCCCTCCTTAACAATATCATCTCCCCGACGCTGAATACTTTTATCCCTGGTAGGCAAATCTTCGACAACATCATCATGGCCCAGGAGATTCTTAGATCTCTTAAAAAGAAAAAAGGGGCCACGGGGTACATAGCTGTCAAGCTAGATCTGAGTAAAGCCTTCGGCATAGTTGAATAAGATTTTCTTATCGACACTTTGAAAGCCATGGGTTTCTGCGACAAGTGGTGTACCTGGATCCAACAATACATCTCCACTACAGCCCTTTCCTTCAATCTGAATGGCTCCCCGTATGGTTTCCATAAGCCTGTGAGAGGCCTCAGAGATCCCCTCTCACCCTTCCTCTTCCTCATTTGTACAGAAGTATTTTCTCGTATTATCCTTATGGCAAATGGTGTGATTCACGGCATCAAGACTGCTAGAGGGAGCACCCCGATTTCCCATATTCTATTTGCCGATGACTGTTTCATTTTTTACAAAGCTAATTTGACCGAAGCCGGTAACCTCAAAGATACTCTGAATACTTTTAAGAACGTGTCTGGGCAAGAGATAAACTTGGAAAAGTCCTACATTTTATTCAACAAAAACTGCCACCGCAGACATCTCAAGCTTATTCAGTGCATCCTTCACATCAAAAAGGATACTGGTGGAGATAAATACCTCAGAGCCCCGCTTGAGTTTTGGCCGAAAGAAAAGCCTGAACTTTCAAGAGATTATTGCCCGTGTTTCTGGTAGGATCGAGGGTTGGAAGGCTAAAAACCTCTCCCAAGCCGGTCGTCTTACTCTCATTTAAACTGTTCACTCAGCAATTCCCTCTTTTCATATGTTTGTTTTCCCCTTCCCCATCGAGATCTGCAGGAAGCTAGACTCCATAAATGCCAGATTTCTTTAGGGTTATAACGCTGACGGCAACAGAAAGGCTTTTTTATTAGCTGGAAGAAAATCTGTTGGCCCACCAAATGTGGAGGCCTGGGCATCAGAACCTCCCTGTCCCACAATCAAGCCCTGCAAGCTAAACTCTTTTGGAGGGTCATCAAAGAACCCGAGAAAATCTGGGCGCACAACCTAAAGAATCGTTATTCCCTCCTCGAATCCTTTTTGACCACTTCCCCTAAACCCACTGACTCCTGGATTTGGAAAGGAATTATTACCGCTAGAAATAGAATCTAGCCAGACCTCATTTGGCACATTGGCGATGGGGAAAGTATTGACTGCTGGCTGGAACTGTAGATTCCAAATGTTCCGTTTGGTAGACCTTGTAGACCTCTGCCACTTCATCGTACTATCACTAAGGTGTCCGACCTCATTTGTCCTTCCCAGCGTAAGTGGAAGGAAGCTCTTATTCACTTTAATTACCATAAAGATATTCCTGAGGCCATCCTCTTTATCCCACTTAGCAAATTCCCTTCCAAAGACACGCTTCGATGGAGGAAAGAGCTGAATGGCATTCTCACGGTTAAGTCTGCCTACCAGTCTGCATTTCAAGATAACTCTAGCATGACTATGAAAGACAATAATAACATCCGATGGAAGACAGTTTGGAAAATGAAAGTACACTACAGAATTCAATTCTTTTTATGGAAAGCTTTGCAGGATGGAATCCCTACCAAGAGAAATCTTTGGTTTGGAGATCCCGCTTGGGATAATACGTATCCTAGATGCGGAGAAGAAGAGGAATCTACCACGCATGCTCTCTTTTTCTGTAAGAACGTTAGAGATTTTTAGTATGTTTTCGAACCTTCTATTGATTATAGTTTATGGCCCTTTACTGAATCCCTAATCTCTCTACTTCAAAAGCTTGCTAAACTTGGGACGGCAGCACCAGATACCTCCTCATGGAGGAAAATTAGCTCTATTTTTTACGTTATCTGGTCTAGTAGAAATGAACTTATTTTCAATAATGTCGTTACTAACCCCTCTGCTTCTGTGAATAGGGCAAAAATATACTTCTGCCCCCTTGCCACCCCAAACCACTCCCAGACCAGATAATACATTCCTCTACCTCTGCCTGCAGTCGGGAGGGATGGTACATTGTCACAGTGGATGAAGCATGGTCAAACAGAGACTCTCCGGGTGGGTTAGGTTTTGTGATAAAGAGTCATGTTTTCTCTATTTTTGGTGCAGGTTATGACTCCTCTCGGGCGGCGAACCCGGAAGAGGCCGAAGAGATCTCCGTGATTAGAGGCATGGAGGCGGCGCGTAGTTTGAGCCTTGAGCGAGTCATGGTGCTCACGGATTGTAGAAGACTTGTCAACGCTTTTGAGACAGAATCGGACGACCTTTCCTGGGGGGCACTCATATTAGCGCCAGACATGATTACCATTGCTTTTAGTTTTTCAACTTTTAAATTTTGTCATTTTAGTAGACTTTGAAATTATGAGGCTCATGCCCTCGTTGCCATAGGAGTACAACCCCCTGCGATTTCGTTTTTAGAGCCGGTTGCGGCTACCCTTTTTATAAACACAATTATTTCTGTTTCGGCCCAGGTGGCGTTATGAGATTACTCCCTTTTGTTTAAAAAAAAACATGTGATGAACTATATAATTTTCAGACATGCATCACATGCATTGTTTTATAATATGAAACATTAATTATAAACCAAAGACAAAGATGCATGTGATGATGATTATTTTTATCATGCACGCCATTCGTGTGCAATAGTTTATCTTTCATGGTGATGCATGGCAGGGGGACCAAATGACCCCACTAACATCTGTCAACTGCCATATATATATTTATTCTTTTATGTTTAAGATATTTTTTAATATATTCGAGCATTGGGTGCCACGTAGGATTTTCGTCCTCCAACAGTACTTCATTCACTTGGTTTTTCTCCTCAAAAAGTAAGGTTGAGCCTTACTTTCTAAGGTGCAATCTTACTTTTTTACGTCCCGATCGAGCGCCCAAGTATTAGGCGTCTATTTGTTTTATAACCGGGGGCCTAAGATTTGGGCACCCAATTGTTTTTTCAAAA
This sequence comes from Kingdonia uniflora, assembly GCA_014058105.1. Lineage (NCBI taxonomy): Eukaryota > Viridiplantae > Streptophyta > Magnoliopsida > Ranunculales > Circaeasteraceae > Kingdonia > Kingdonia uniflora. The sequence goes on along the minus strand of JACGCM010001824.1, from coordinate 61,333 downwards.
AAAATAAAATCGGACACTTAATAGTTAGTTTATTATTAAAAAATTTGGTTCTAACATTTAGGTATCTGTTATAAAAACTAACTGAATTACTATTGGATGAAATTAGACCTTACTCAGTTGGATTTAGGTTTTTCACCCAATTGAGTGAGGTACTTTAGGGGATGTTCTTTTAGTTAACACTGTAATGACGTATTTTCCGGGAGGAAAACCTTCGTCAATACTTGTTTGTAAGGATTGCGTAATAAAGAGCTAAAAAACCAAGATTTTACATGGAAAACTCTGCAGAAATTGAGAAAAACCATGACCTCGAGGAGGATTTGATGTAAAATCTAGTAGATGCTGGTTATTATAAATTTTTAGAATGTTGCTAGTGTTTAGGATAGATTAATGTAAGACTTGTGGTCCATTTAGAACTTATTCTCTGCCTGTATTTATAGTGTATACAAGCAGTTTACAAAAAGAAAGAAAAAGTCTCCTATTGCGGGAGTAATGGGCAAACTTTGGGATCTCTAACAGTTCCTTCTTGAACGGGCTTCAACGACTACTTTGGGTAAGTCGAGGACTTACAAAATCTTCTAGAAAGTTGAGCTATCTTCAACAACAGAGTGTTGAGTTGTCTTCGATTACAGAGTGCTGGCTTATTCTTATCGAATCTGGAGAATATGATACTACAGACACCACTCAAATTTTGACAGTTTAATATCAATGATTCACTGGTTCTATGTGTTTGCAGCATGGTTAATAGTTCAATTCCTCTCTTCAACAGTAATTTTTCATGTTTTTTAAACAAACCATTAGATTATCATTACTTCTTAGTCTTTAATATAGTTTTTGCAAGTAATCATTAGCTTTTATAAACTTAAAAAGTGTTTGTATTATAATTTGAAGTTGTTTGTTTTTTCTGCTGAATCTGACCAATTACTCTAATTGCTTATTTTGAAGCCTGATTGCTAAATCTAAAATCTGAATGCTAACTCTGAGCCATAAAAATTATGTTTGTTTTTTTGCTTAATTCGAAGTACGAACCGTATGAAAACTATTTAATTGTAAATATTACCATGTTCTATATTTTTTGTTTAACATAGTTTCCTCGTAAATGCATTTAGATCTAAACATTTTCTAGCTACAGTAAATTAAATGATTGCCATTTTTGTTGATTGAAATGGTTATGATGGGAATTGATTCTTGATATTCTTTCCATAACGTGAAACACCAAGAACTGATAAAAACCATCCTTGTTCTTTCATATAAGTTTCCCATGTATATATGATAAACTAAAATAAAAGAGATAAAAAATATTGGTGTTCTTGTAAGAGCATCTAATAACACTTCTTCCTTTATTTTCTTAAAGATGGCATAACAATAGAGATCTAAAATCAGGATGGTGGGGGTGTATGATTTTGTTGATTTGGGTTTTGAATAATAAGCTTCCAGATAATCAAATAACTTGATGGGTTTGAATGCTTAAGCCCCCAATTCTAATTTTTAACTTGAAGATCCAAAATCTCTATCACCACCAAAATGAATTTGTTCATAGCAAACATTTTAGGTAAATGAACCAATACCATGACCGAATTATTAAAATAATCAAACCTTACCACATAAACAAATAATTTTTTTTCCAAACTTAAAATATTGAATAAACACAACCATATTGAGCTTTGAATCACTAAGAGGTACTTTGATTTGGGAGTTTCCCAATTGAAAATTTCAGGATACCTACCTCGAAATCGAGATGAAAAATTACAAATCGTCAATGGCGATATTATTTCTCGAGAGAGAACGCAAGAGAGAGAAGAAAACAAAGAGAAGGAGAACAAATAAATACAAGGGTAAAGTTGAGTTTGCCAATTTTCATTAAGTTACGTAACAAACCCGCCAAGTTAAGTAAAATAGATTTCAGAAAAGCTATATTTTCTAACTTATTAAGTGATGAAAAGTGGGGTGTCATTACTAATAAATATTTAAAAAAAAATAGAAAGCAAGCACAGCTTATTGTGAAATTTGACTTAATATAGGCCAAATAAGTCAATTATGTTAAATAAGCTAAAAAAAATAACCTCTTAGCTATAAATTTTAAAAAAAAATACTAATAGTGTATCTTAAGAATTTTAAATCTTTTCTACTTTGTGAATATGGCTCCCTTACTATATAATGAGTTGGATCAAATTATAAGTGCAACAACTTGCTATTTCTCTTGAAATCTTTATGATGAGAATGTTGAGATATATAGTCCCACATTGGACACATAGAGTATTGCACCTCAAAATATAAGAGATCTTGGGGCTACTCCTCTCATTGTCATTGGTTTTAAGAGGGGATCAGCCTCTAGTTCTATTATGGCATCAGAGCGTACCTTGGCATTAGAGTGGGCCTTTCATTCACGTATCGTGCCTAACGGCCTATGTACTATACTGTAAAATTACTAGTCGCCAGAGACTAACTAATTTCGATCATTTTAGGTCTAAATCGAAAGATCCTAAAACCTCTGAATTAATGATCAAGACTTAACCAAGTTCAAGTCGATACGATTATCTAATGTCAAGCAAGCAATGAAAATTAAAGGCAAAGCAAAGATTTTTAACCCTGTGGGAAACCGTTCTTAGAAGAAAAACCCACAGGTCGCTATTGAGTCACTCGATAGCTAAACAATACACTATTGAAAAAGAATTACAAGAATATAATCACTTACAGACTCGATAAGCACTTCCCATAGTTATCTCTCTTCCAATGAATCTTCTTGCAATCAATTCCACGTTCTCGCAATGCCTCGCTACAATCTCACGTCGAAGCTCCTATTCTTGAATCGTTCAAGTTCTTCAATGCATGACAAAGATTTCTTAATCAATTGATTGATTCAAGATTGAGTGATTTGATTATCTCTAGATTCTCTCAAAGATCGATCTCTTTACTCTTCAAAATCAAACCTCCAAAAAATAGGTTTTCAAGAAGTGAGTATTTAAAAATGGCAAGTATGTCTTAAATAGTAAAACAGAAAACACGGGCTCTGTTCGAATAGAAATCAATCTATTCGAACAAAAGTCCATCAGGTGAAGGTAATTTGAACAACAGTTATTATATTCAAATAGAGAAGTAACTATTGAAAGTTATTCGAACAACAAACAGTCTATTCGAATATAAATGCAACTGTTGAAAGTTTTTTGAACAGAAGTAATTCTATTCGAATACAATTCTATCTGTTGCAACATATTCGAACAACATTAAAGATTATTCGAATACAACTTTTGTTTTCTGTAAATAGACATTCTTATTACTTTTTCATACTCTGTAAAATATAGCGGCTGGACTTTTTAGAACAAAGAGTTAGAAATCCATTTACCTGTTCAGAGACAGTCAGTCTAGCTGAAGTTGCTCTACGTGCATTCATTGACGCCGGATAACTACGAGACAATGCTGACGCCTACTCTAGATACTAAATGAAACAAACTCCAGAATTAGATGTTTCACACTGCATCACCCAAACCCATACGTGAGGGGGAGTGTTAAGACATAGAGCCTTGCACCTCAAAACATAACATCTTGGGGCTAGTCCCAATTGGTTTTGAGATGGAGGCAATACAAGTCCTTGTATCCTTTCCATTCCTTGCCATATAATCTATCAAATAAGATGGATTTAATGTTAATGCACATGACAAAGCGTGCTTGAGAACAATATAAACATTTATGTTTCCAGACATAAATATGTATATAGATATGTTATGCTCTCAGTGAACTTCATTCATATCCATTTTAGCACATAACTAGCAATAAGATGGAGATCATCAAGGTTGACATTGTTAATATACCCGAACATGTATTTTTGTCATCCAATATATTTAATTTTGGATACTTATGCGCGTTTGTTTGACTATAACTATTGGAGATGGATATTTGAAACTGAGCACTAAAAGTCAAATAAAAGTATCTCCAACAATTCTTTAGAAAGAGTTATTCAAGAAACAAGAAATATTTAGAGTTAGGGGTATCTTCGGATCGGATATGAGAGGGTTCAAAAAAAATTTGATTTTTTTTTAAACCAAAATTCCATTCCAATCTAATCCATTTTTTTGGAAAATCCAAAAATAATTTTGAAATTGAAAAAAATAATTTTTTTGGAAGAATCAGAATTTTTGAAAATCGGATAAAAATTTGGAATATTAGGGGGGGAAAGCACTCAAAAATAGTGAATTTTCGTGGTTATCATACGAAAATTCAATTTTAATATTTTCAAATCATTATATTCCACAACTATTCATACTATATGTCACATATTTTCATCACAACATCTCAATATAACAAAAAATAAACCAGTAATCTATAAACAAAATGTTAAAAATGAATACAAATATTCAAAAAAATTGGATCGAACAATGTTTGAAAAATTCAAAAAATCGGAATCACAAAACCATATATGATTCTGATCCGATTATTTTTAGAAAATAATCATAATTTGGATTTTCGGAAATCAGAATATTAATGTAGTTATTCAAAATCGAAAAAAATCAGATCAAATTTCAAAAAAATTGGAAGTCTGGAAAAAAGCTGCGGCCCTATTTAGAGTATTATATAAAGGAAGATTACTTTCAAGATCCATGAATTATATTGAGGAAATATTCTATAACAAAGATATATTCAAGAAATTCCATAGTTATAAGATTTCTATACTTAACAAGGAAAGGATATGGAGATGTTCTCATATATCTTAGTGATTGATTGTGATAATATATATATATATATTATAATATTCTAGATGTGTAATATTCTTAAAGATTTGGGTCCCTTCTCCTATAAAAGAAACCCTCTCTTATTATTATCTCATATTGGAGTAAGTTTAGAAGAAATATTGGAGTAAGTTAAAAGTAACTTACTTTTAATTGCCTAGAAATAGTTATGTTGTAGTTCTAGGATTAGTTCTCTTTTACAATCTTCTAAAATAGTTATAATCAACTTCTAGGCTAAACCATAACTAGTAAGTAGATTTAGAGGCTATTTGTTTATTTACTTCTCCAACTTATTCTACTTAATAGGTGTTACTTAAGTTAAATACGGAAATAAGTTGCGTTTGTTTTTTAATTTTTCAAGACACCTTATTTGGTTTGGCACCCACCCCCATTTTAAGCAATGATACCCCCATTTTTACCCATTAAGATAAGTCGAGTTTTGATCCAGGAGGATCTAGGAAAATTGGGAAATTAACCAAAGTCGTTCGAACGAGATTTGGAGTCATTCGAACAACTCGTTCGAACGACCAATATTCACCTCTATGGAATTTTGGCCCAAGACAATTTTCGTTCGAAGGAGCTTGGATGTCGTTCGAACGACTTGTCAAGTTTCTTAGGTTTTAGACCAATTAGCGTAAAGTCGTTCGAATGAGCTTGGAGTAGGTTGTTTTTTTAGGGTGTAGTTTTGCCACGAGTTCCGTGTTATTTGTATTCTTTAGTTCCCTAGTATATAAAGGGGACTTAGGTTATTTTTCTACATCTATGTTAGTTGAATAGAAAGTTCTGAGGAAGAAGCTAGGGTTTAGAGTAATTTATTGTAATTAACTGTGTTTTAATCAATTGAAGTTCTTAAAGGGACTTTTCCTGGTCCAATTTTTGGTGTTCATCGCACTTTTATGTTAACAGGGGTTTCTATATTCGTATTGAAGATTAAGTGGTATCAGTTTTCCAGTTGCGATCTTTGAGGGTTGATTGTGGTTTATGGTCTCTACGCGTGACCGTCTCAAGCAAACGAAGGAGAAGCTAGTGAGTCCGTTAAAGATCCATCGCAAACTTAATTCAAAGAAGAGTGACGATTTAGAGATGGGCGATTCCAACAATCGACTCACGACTTTGGAAATAAAAGTTTCTGACCTAACTTTTACAGTAGGGGAGTTGGTAGAACAGTTCCGTCTCACGAACATCGCGAAGGCTTCCACTATGGTAAAACAGCGAGGTCGCTCGAAGAAGAAAGGGGTTATGGAGCAGGATGGTGACAGGCAAACTACAGAGATAGATAGTGATTCTAGTGATGCCGAATCCGATGAGGAGCGATCGGTTATTGGTAAGTCCATGAATCCTATGTGTAATCTTTGTATCAATTTCAAGATTGAAATTCCGATATTCGATGGTTCAATCGATGTCGAGAAGTAAGATAATTCGCTAGATAGGTTAAAACTTATTTTTCCATTTACAAATACTCTAATGCTCAGCAAATATGTTTTGCAACGTTGAAATTTGTAAGTCGGGCACTCACGTGGTAAAAATCTTATCGAAAATGCCACGATGTATGAGGTTTGGGTTAGAAAGAATTCATGGTATTAGTACGAAAATAGATTTATCCGATTGGGTATGAGCAAGAGAGATAGTATAAATGACGCAATTTACGCCAAAAATTTGAGTAATCCGTACAGGAGTACACTACAGCATTTTATAATCATGCTTTGGTTTTGGACATTGATGTGGACGAGTATGAGGTATTCATGAAGTACACAGGGGATTTATTGGAGTCCAATAAAAGAGAGTTGAAGCTCTTTATTGTGGCCAATATCGGGGACATTACCGAGGAGGAGAGCCGGGAAGAACTTTTACATGTCAGTATTAAGGTGAACCAGAGTTTAGTTGAGGCCATTGTGGATTTGGGTAGTCAAAATATTTTAATTTATGAGGCGTTGGTGAAGAAGATGGGTTTGACGACTATAGCTCATCCTAAGCCATATGGCCTGGGGTGGATTCAGACAGATGAAGATTTGATGATCACGAAGCAGTGTACATTCAAGTTTGCGATCACTGAAAGGTTTATTGACGAGGTGACGTGTGGGGTGGTTCCTTTGGATGTGTATCAGGTCATCTTGGGTAACCCTTATCTTTGGGACCGAGATGCAATTCATTACCGTAGAGCTCATAAGTATCTTGTGAAGGAGGGAAAGGAGTTCCATATCAATACTTGTAAGGAGTATGTCAATTTAGTAACGACAACTAAGGTAAAGCGGTTGGCTATTGCGCGTGACAAGTTTGTGTTATTGGTGTGACCGGTTCAAGAGGGTACGTCGGCTAACGCGTTATCTACAATTATAAGCAACAAACCGACATGGGGATCTTGCAAGAGGAGGTTGTGGCACATTCTGATCACAAACCGTTCCAATTTTTAGCTATACAGTCCAAGCCACAGAAAGCTCGCCAGATGAAGGGGATGTCGTATCTCCAACAATTCCTATTAATTATACATTATAAGAAGGGATTGAACAATAAAATGGCTTATAGATTATCTCGACCCCCATTACCAACTACTTCTGCTATGTTGGTTTCAATGCAGATACAACCAATGTTACGTCAGAGTATGTTGCAGGTTATGATAATTCCAAAAGGTGTAGTATGTTTCACCGAAAGTTGCTGTAAGGCAAGACATGTAAGTATGAATTGGATTTGCCGCCTTCTATGCAGATGTATTCGGTAATTCATGTCAAGCATTTGAAGTTGTTTGAGCCGTCTCTTTTAGATGAAGACTCTACAATCGTCACTCGCCTATCGTCAGTTGATGACTTATGGATGGAAAGAGAAGTTCTGTTGCAGGAGGATGAGATTCTAAAGAGGAAAGTACATACTACAAGATGAGGTGATATTGAATCGTTCAGAGTTGGGAAGAAGGGTCAGCTACCTAGTAAGTCGAAGTGGTACAGCAGGGAAATGGGTAGTGCATCATTTCCACATCTCCAGTTCCAGCTTGAGCAGGAGCTCAAGGCTCATAAAGGGGGGAGCCATAACCCAGGAGGATCTATGGAAATTAGGAAATTAACCAAAGTTGTTCGAACGAGATTTGGAGTCGTTTGAACGACTCCCTATTTCGCTTGAATGACTAATGTTCACCTCTCTGGAATTTTGGCCCATAGACAATTTTCATTCGAACAAGTTTGGATGTCGTTCGAAGGACTTGTCAAGTTTCTAAGGTTTTAGACCAATTAGCGTAAAGTCGTTCGAATGGGCTTGGATGCCGTTCGAACGAGCTTGGCATAGGTTGTTATTTTGAGGCGTAGTTTTTCCTCTAGATCCATGTTATTAGTATTTTTTAGCTCTCTAGTATATAAAGGGGATTTAGGTTATTTTTCTAGATCTATGTTATATCAATAAAAAGTTCTGAGGAAGAAGCTAGGGTTTATAGTAATTCATTGTAATTAACTGCGTTTTAATCAATTAAAGCTCTTAAAGGGACTTTTCCCGATCTAATTTTTGGTGTTCTTCATACTTTTCTGCTAACTAGGGTTTCTCTGTTCGTATTATGGATTAGGTTTTTAAGTTTTCTTAAACTTTTTTTTTCCTTAACTTGATTGTACTTGAAAAAACTAATGTATCATAATCTTAAACCCTAAAATACCCCTAACTTTTAACTCAGACACATATCAGTGCTTCTAATATTCATAATTGCCAAACCTTAATAATAAAACATAGGGATTTCATGACAAAGGAGCATTTCTATTGAGATTGAAGGCAACTAACAATTAGTTGAATTTGGCATACCATTGCATTGTCGTCATCATACAATATTGAGATCCATGTTAAAGCAAACTACTACAACTCACAATTATTTTAATTAACTGATATTGCAAAAAATTTACTTGAATTTAAATGCGATTATGTAAAAACATGTGCAAAAAATAGAGAACATAGTAATTTTGACAATTTGATAGTTTTTAAACATTTCGTACTCAGATTCAACCAAAAAACAAACATAATTTTTCACATTTCCGCTTCAACATTCAGATGCTAGATTCATCAATCAAGAAAAATAAATAAATAGAAAAATCAAACAAACAGTCTCTTAGACTATTTAGCCAAAATCCAGTATTATAACCATTAAACCGGATTTTATGGCAAATACGAAGAGAACTTGTAGGAGAAATTTGACCAAGCTTAACAATAGTTGGAAGAATTCCTATACAACAGATTAAGTAAAGCCTAATATGACCAAATTCTAGATGCCTAACCATATATCTAGGGTTGGTGCTTGCATCGAAAATGCCTTATCAAAGATTTTTGATATGAATAATCCGCCTATTGAAACTGCATTATTACTATTAATACTTTAGTTGGGCCAAATTCTTAGTTGTATCTATTCTCTTGTTAATTGTTCTTTTAGTTTCTTTCTTTTTAATCGATCTCTTACAAAACATATTCAGTTTTTCCAAACTACCTTGTGGATTTGATCCCACTCATTCGTACTACAATTTGACAACCGCACTTTGAGCTCATATTTTATTAGAGGTCACAAAAATTAGGGTTGTCAATGGATCGGATTCGAATCAGATCTACTATAATACAAATCTGATCAAAACTTTGTAAGTAACATCCATATCCGGTCCAAAATTTTTATGGTTAAATCTAAATTCGATCCAGTCCAAAACTATTTTTGGAAGTCCGCATCCGAAATCCAATCCAGTCCGAAACTATTTTTGGAGGTTCGCACCTGAAATCCGATCTGACCATAATTTTATTTGATGAATAAAAATGTGGATGTAAAGGCTTGAACCTATGTTCTTTCATGGGTTTTAAAAATGAAGTATCACTTAACCATTAAGCTAGATTTGTTATAATTTTTTTTCTTATTATATATAATATATTTCTAATTGTTGTAGAACATTAACATTGAAAAATATTAACATACTAGTACTACCCGTGGCTCGCCACGGCAACAGCGTCAACGCGCCCTCGACGCTTTATAATTTTTCAGTAACGCGCCTTCGACACTAAAACTATCGCTCATTAAAATAATAGATATCTTAAGATGATTAAGGCGATGCATAGTCTTAAAAACACCTACATAGTACTACCTATGGCTCGCCACGGCAAATAAGTTGACGCGCGTTCGGCGTTACCTTTTGAGCCCTTGTGGGTTTGTCGCTATACTAAATCCAAATGTACTATGGTCGATTTCAATTTTTTAAAGTCCAAATGCGCTTAATTTCAATTCGTGAGAACCTTGCCAAACCACATACTGAGTTTAGTCAAGGTAAATCTTGGCGAGTGATCTGTTGGTGGTGAATCGAACTTAAAATCTCTGCTTATGTGTATGGGAGTTGTTTTTGTCATCACTTATGTAGCTAAACCTCTTATTCGAACAAAAAAATTTTTGCATCATTTATGCAGCTATGAGAATATACGCTTCTCAAGTTTATGCCTAAAGAAGATTTTAATGATATGTTATGCATGTTGTCAAAAGTCTCCCCTTGGTGTAGTTTTCCCCTTGGAACGAATAGTTAAATTATAAATGAGAAAAACCCTTATAACAGATCATTGCCTTCTTTTGTTTCACGGAAAACCTGGATCCTGGGTTTTTTTTTTTTCTACCAACATTGGACCTAAACTTTACTAGATTCACTTTTACGCTATTTGATTATAGACTTGTACTATATTAAAAACCTCAAACATTCCTAAGTTCAGTGTCTTCAGTAGCTTAGTGGAGTAAAGATGAGACCTCTTCTTATGATGAAGTAGAGAGAAAGGGAGGAGAGGATAAGAGAATAGAGTTTCTTTTATTAAAGGCTTAGTCAAACGCAAAAAGTGGGCAAGAATTATTCTAGTGGAATGTGTAAATCTACTATAACGTGAAATGTCAGTTTTTCTGGTTTCTTTTGAATAAAATCAGAGCTTTCGAACTATTTTTACACAACAAATACCTAAAATGAAATTTCCTATGTCTTTCTAGGACTTGATTTTTGCCTGAAGAATACAATTCTCATGGACTAAGAAAAGCACAACATCATTAAGCAAAATAAGGTTGTACCATCCAAATGGTAACTCAAGAACCAATACACACATGCCCACCCACCCACATACACACATGTAGATATACAGATAATGTACATAAGAAAATGCATATTTCTTACTACGAAGTTAATGGTAAGAAAATGTTATATTGTATTAGCAAGTCATGAAAGTTGAGATAACATACGTGTTGAGTGTTGGGATCAATGTCAAAAACTTTAGTAGGACTACTTTCAACCCAGTTTTTCTTATCCTCAAGTGTTAACGTTTCCATCAAATCTTCATTGATGTGGATATCTGGTTCATACATAAAAGTAACCGTTGTAGCAGGTGACCATTTAGCATGATCTTTTCTAATTCATTTTCTGCCTATGGCTCTCAGTCTCAATTCTTGTCCACGACGCATCTTCACAATTATAATTCCCCTAGAAAACCCTATAAAAAAGATTAAATGCTTGCATCAACCCGAAGTAATCTAGCATATAATGCACTTTCAATTAACAAATTCTTGGCATGTATCTACGCCAAAATCAAGTATTATACACTTACAGCCTGAGCAGTGTTACCCATTTCTAGCTACTATAACTTAATACCCATTAAATCTACTTACAATTCCACCCAATACTCAATCACATAGTTTCCCAAAATTAGAACGAATTCTTTGACCCTATGTATAGTAAAACTAAATCCCAAAACCCCAAACCTTCTTTCATTTAGAGGTATCTACCATTGCCATCTTTGCCATGAGCATAACCTAAAGTTGAAGCCAGGAACACATATCTCCCATTACGATGTAAAAATGTAAATGCAGTACCTAGCCAATCAATAACGGCTGAAAAAGTACTTATGGCCTGAAATTGGTAGACAATGAGGAAAAATCCCCAAGGATGTGATTAAAAGTTGATACAGACTGGTTGATGACACCAAACTTGATTTTCCTAGAGAAATACATTGAAGAAACAATAGCAGTGGGAAGAATCTGAATCAGGTATCTATAACCACTTGTGAAGAAATCCAGATTCCGAGAAGAAATCAACAATCGTTCAATCGTTCCCCGAAAGCGCTCACCTTCTCCATTAAATCGTCACTCATAGTCGAAACTCTAATTTACAATATAGGTTTTGATATAGAAGCAACTGCGGTAGCTGGTATGAATTGTACAAAGTTTGTGGTTGATGATAAGGTAGTTTTTAGGATCATGTTCAAGTCGTAGGCAACCGCATTGGATTTTTCCATTGTTAGAACCATTGAACACGTACTTTTCATTGTTCAAATTTCTAAAGCTAATTCTCTTAGAACCTTTCCTGATTCCAAGCTCATCCTAGTGCATGCCTCCTGAATTTGCTTCTTGAATACCTGTGGCACTTGCATAATTCAAGTTGCCCAAAATAAATTAGTACACCAGTGGAAACATCACTAACATTTTTATATATCTACTAAGGTTTTATATAATTTTGGCTGTTCTAATATATGTTTTTTAATTTAAGATGCGCCTGAAATCAACATGTACTATTTAATTTCAGGATATGCTTGATATTGTTAGAGGCGTGCTTTGGTGGCAGCCAATGTGCTTTTTTTTTCTTTCAATAATTAAAGCGGTAGAAGGAAAGGTGTATGTTTGATTACATGGACATCAGAGCTGAGGTAGCCGTGAAGAGTTGCAATTTGGTGCGCACATTTCCGTGTTAATGCTCCAATCTTCACATATTGCATTCAAGGATGATCGAACCTAAAACTACCAAGGCAGGGCTCCCATCTCACAAAATTGGCCTACAATATATTCTAAAGCTTCATCAACCAATATTCTAAAAAGTTTGGAGCTTTTAATAATTTCCTCACCATTGTTTATTCGGTAGTCTTCGAATTGAGAACACTCTTATACCCTTCAAGAAATGATTTGTCAGCCTTAGAATCCATGCCACCCTTTCCATCTCCCTCATTTCCAAAATATTCACCTACAAATCCTGCAAATAGATGTTCATATATATTCTCTGTAAATATAAAATCCCAAGTACAATAACTTTACTCTTAGCAAAATTGTACCTTCTAAAAAATCAGCAAGCTTTTCCAAGTTGAAAGCAATAAGCTTCTTGAGATCCTCGCCAGCCCAAACAAGGCAAACTGAGATCGAAATAATAATACAGATAGCTCCACTGATCATTATCGTTGACAGTCTCTGATGAGCCAATTCTAGAATCTGATCCACCCGATAGCCAGATACTGATACCAAATTAAACGTAAATATAAATATCACAACCTCGTAGTCATATCTTGCCTTGATATTGGGAAGAAATCTTGAGAATGTTGCTACCGCGGCAAATAAGAAGATAAGGATGCTCAGGACTATGGGTTCCCTTCTATCTCCTGCCATACATGCTAAGTGATGAACTACGATTCCTAGAGCACCTACTAGTAATGTTGCAATACCCCGATTTAAGCCTTTAGCTAAAGTGGCTCCAGAAAAGAAAATTGTTAGCAGAGGTCCCGAAACCTATACCCCATTTATGCAAAAGAAAATTACAACTTACCCATGGTGAATTCGAAGACAACAACGGTTAAGAAAGCCCAAATAGCGGAGTCTCCAAAACCTCTATAGGGAGGCCTAAAGTAGTAAAAGAGTGTAACAAAAGAGAGGGCTAATCCCACCTTAAGAGAATGGATTATCCTTCTTGGGTCATCTTGGCCTACTTTCTTTGTCGTCTTTGTAAATCAGACTACCCACGCCTTAAGCCACAACCACATTCGAGTAAAGCAACCGCCTGCCTTCTCAGTTTCCATTGCTTTAGAAAAGTGAGGCTATAGTTTACATGACCTGAGTGAAACATATAGAGAAGTAGGTGTCTTAGTTGATTTTGTCCGCAATGTTTTCCTTTGTTGTCTAACTGAAGATCGCACCAAATTATCAGAGAAAGAGAGACTATAAATTTGCCATAATACATCGCATATAACCTTCAATATCTTGAAGCTCATCGAGCTCATACTAGCCGTAACTTTTCGCCCTACCTCGGCTGAGCTGATCTTCAATCGTTCCCCGAAAGCGCTCACCTTCTCTATTAGATCGCCACTCATGGTGGAAACTCTAATTTATAATATATGTTTTGATAATTGAAGTATTGAGAGATGATTGAAACCCTAGAATTGGAGATTGGATTTGATTTGGGGAAAATCGATTTTGGTTTTCGATTTGAGAGAGATACTTAAAAGTAAACTTGATAAATGATTTTGTTTTTGATTTTGCTGTAAAGAGGGAGTGAGAAGTTTTTGAAAGAGGAACTTGATAATGAGAAAGGGAAAATCCCGATTGCGAAGAAAGAGTCGGGATGATAGAATTATTTAGCAATTGACTAATGAGACTAAATTACCCTTTATCTGTGTTTAGTCTAAATTACCCTTCAACTTGTTTGTTCTATCAAGAGTTAAATAGATCTACCGTCAATCTCACCCTTCTCATTAAATCTCAGCCCCTCTTTATCTATGAGACAATGACAGACTTGTCTATTTGAAAAACACCATTGTGTAATCTAATATAGACTAGTACTACCCGTGGCTCGCCACGACGATTACGTCGACGCGCCTTCGGAGCTACATAATTATCCATTATCGCGCATTCGGCGTTAAAAACTCTCAAATTCATTGACATGGCACTTCCTTCATACTGCTATTTGGAGCTACATAATCATCCATGAACGCGCTTTCCCCCTTATTAATGTTTCAAAACCCATTGTGAATATAAGTGTCCAAACTGCATCTCTCAAATTCATTGACGCGACACTTCCTTCATCATGCTATTTGACATTACGTAATCATGGGGATCATTGTAATACTAGAAGTGATATAGCCTTGTGGTAAATTGGTTCAATAAAGAGTTCCTTAAGGGCAGCAAGTATATCTTCCACAAAGACGTCGTTAAATAAACACGGTTGCAAAAATGTCATTAAGTAAACAAAGTTCCAAAAATATCAATTAGAATATGTATAGCATTATTATGTTAAACAAGAATTTGGATGAAGGAAAAAAGCTACAAAAAATGTTTAGGTACTTAAACAGGTCTTCTATGAACTCATGACCAATGTTATCACATGATATTAACAATGAGAATTGTATAATTCAGATTTCAAGAAAAAGGAAAAAAGAAGAAGAGGAAGACAACTAAAGAACTCAAAAAATAACTGTGAATCAATGACCATAAGATTAACAATGATATTTGTAGTTCACAGGTAAAGCAAATTAGCTAGATGGATTACTACAAAATGAGACAGTAGTGACAAACTCATTTTATAGAGTTAATCCTTGATACGAATGTTAGTCCAATTAGGAGCAAACAAAATACTTACGCCAAGTATATATTACACTGAGGAAGAAAATCAAACACAGGTCAAGTATAACTTAGTGTTAAAGAAAAGCAAAACAACAATCCAAGTATAACTTAGTGTCAAAATCGATTTCTTCTTCTTATGATTAAGACCACCAATAACTTTTCTGCACACTCTGGGCTTCATATAAGCTTGAAGACCCATGCTCTCTTTCACATAAACGTGTTCGAAGAAATAATTGAAGAAAAGAAATAGCCTGCTAATAGAAAAGAAAAGAAAGGCTACCAAAATCAAACGTCATTGTGCAGCCAGTAACCAAGCCCTAAATCGTACCAATAGAAGAATTTCTAAATCACAGTAATAGAAGAAACCCTAAATCGCATCAACAAAGCAAACCCTAAATTGTAATTTTGAGAGGAGATTAAAGAGATCTGAATCAACACCCCTTAAATCAAAAATCGAGCCTTAAAACCCTTTAATCCAAACATTTCACTGCAGGGATCGAGAAATCAAAGGAGGTTAGTTCACCAATGGTATAGAGAGAGAGAGAGAGAGAGAGATAAGTACCTTATTTTACAGATAGAGAGAGATGGGAGAGATGGGAGAGATAAAGAGTTGTTGGTTGGAGAGAGAGACGAATTGGGAGAAAGGGAGTCGGGAAAAAGGTAGGGATTGGTAAGCCTAAACTACCCATTTTTGGCGTTATGTCGAAACTACCCCTAAGCCAAATAGTTGAACAAATCTAGGCCATCCACCCCCCTCCTCCCCACAAATCCCAGCCCCTCTTTATCCCTGAGACAATGACAGATATCTCTATACGAAAAACACCGTTCTCTAATGTATAATAGATCGGTATATAACTTTGGATAAGATATTTATCGGATTGGACTAGGCACCATTCGAATCCGATTAGAAATTATTTAAGATGTTCCTTATTTGGATTGGAAAAAATGACATCCATATCCTAAAAAGGAATCGGATTTCGGATTATATCCCATCCATTGACAGCCCTAACGAAAATCCTCTCATCAGTTGAAGTTATTTCAAGAGAGATCATCAAACCTTTTTCTCCAACTCCTCGACTTAAGACCTATAAAGCCTCTCCCTATTATATCAAATCCAACTTTCCTTGGATGTGCCTCTCCTTCTTTTATACATCACCGTTGATTCCAGCAAACAAAACAACTATGAGTATACCAAACAATCCCATCGGTTAAAAGAATCCATGTCCAAGATCTTAACCCACTTATATCCTCTAGCAGGGAGGATCATTGAAAACCTTTACATAGAGTGTAGTAAAATAGACATTGACTATGTTGAAGCTCGAGTAAATGCTAAACTCTCAGATGTTTTAGAATGTTCTAAAGTTGATGTATTGCATCAATTCCTTCCTCGTGATATCGTGAAGAACACTGGGGCATCAAATAGTGGGGCACTACTAGCAGTTCAAGTTAGCATCTTTGAATGTGGTGGATTGACAATTGGTCTGTTGCTCACAGGATCTCGAATGGAGCAACTCTCGACACATTCATCAGAAGTTGGGCAAATATTGCACGCGAGAACAATGATAACATTATGCACCCAACTTTTGATGCATCCTCTATGTTTCCATCAAAAGCAACTTCATAGTTCAATCCGAAGACTGGCGGAGTGGGAGAGAAAATTGTTGCGAGGAAATTTATCTTTGATGAGTCTAAGATTGCTGCTCTCTGAGCTAAAACAGCGTGTAATTCAAAACTACCAACTTGGGTTGAGGCAATATCTGTAGCCTACTCGTAGCCTTCTAGCTCCAGTCGAACACTCGAAGGCTACATCGAAGCAGACCCGATAACCCAAAGCCTAATAAACTCATAATCAAACCCTCTGAGACTATAAGAATACTCGACTGAGAATAGGCTTTGACATTGGTTATATGTGGTCGAAGGAAAACATGTCAGATAACCAGCTCACCAGACAAAATGGCAGAGCACACCACTCGATAACTGCAGTGTCAAAACCAACAAGCTACAGCGTCAGAATAACGACTACAGTGTTAGACCCGACAGTTATGACGTCAGAACCGACTCTGGGTACAAGTCGATTATCCGGAGGATACTCTTGTAATTTGACCTCCCATGATGACTCAGCCCTTCCTATGTTCTATAAATAGGAGGGAGGGAGAATTATGGAGAGGTTAGAAATACTCTCCCCACAGACCTTGAATTTTACCTTTGAATACCCTGTAATCACCTTGTACTCAAAATTTTGACTTCTCAATCTTTATGAAGTGACCCATTCTAGGCCTCCACGCAAGTATATTGCCAGTAGATTAGTATTATTATTGATTATATGCTTAAATCATTTGATTGAAGATAATATTCGTAGTGTAAGAGTCAACTTCCTTCCCTACGAAGTTAGGCCCCTACATTATTCACATTAATTCTTCGATTAGGTTAATCTCAATTCGATTGTGGATTAAGCGGTATCAGATTTTTAAGTAACGATTCTCAGAGGGTTGTGGTTTATGGTCTCTACATGTGACCAACTCAAACAAACAAAGGAGATTCAAGTGAGTCCATTAAAGATTCACCAAAAACATAACTCAAAGAAGAAGGAAAATTTGGAGATGGACGATTCTGAAAATCCACTCACGAAGTTAGAAACGAAAGTTTCTGACCTAACTACTACTTTAGGGGAGTTGGTAAAGTAATTATGTATCGCGATCCTTACGAAAGCATCCCCTTTGACGAAACAGCAAATGCACATAAGAAGAAAGGAGTTACAAAGGAGGAGAGAGACAAGGGTAACAAGGAGGATGATAAAGATTCTAGTAATGCCAAATTCGTCGAGGAGAGATCGGTTATTGGTAAGTCCATGAATCCTATGCGTAATCTTTGTATCGATTTTGAAATTAAAATTCCAGCATTCGACGGTTTAATCGATGCTGAGAAATTGGATAACTGGTTAGATAGGTGAAAGACCTATTTTCAGTATAGGAATATTTAAATGCTCACAAAATTTGCTTTTCTACATTAAAATTTGCAAGTCATGCACTCACATGGTGGAAGTCCTATAAGAAATATCACAAAGTAAGAAGTTTGAGTTGGAAGGAGTTCAAGCTCTGAGGTAGTCATGAAGAAGATGGGTTTGGCTACTATGGCTCGTCCTAAGCTGTATAGTTTGGGTTAGATTTAGAGAGACGCAGAGTTGAAGATCACAAAGCAGTGTACGTTCAAGTTTGCGATCACTGAGTTGTTTATTAATGAGGTGAAGTGTGAGGTGGTTCCTTTAGATGTGTGTTAAGTCATCTTGGGTAGCCCTTATCTTTGGGACCAAGATGTGATTTATTACCGCCGAGCTCGCTATTATTGTCTTGTAAAGGAGGGAAGGGAGTTTTATATCAATACTTCTAAAGAGCAAGTTACCACAAATAATTTAGTAACGACGACTCAGGTACAGAAATTGGTTAATACGAGCAACAAGTTTGTATTATTGTTGGTGCGACCTATTCAAGAGGGTCTATCGGCTAAGGTGTCGTCTACTTTGGCAATGTCTCCTTAGCAATAAACCAAAATGGGGACGTTGCAAGAGGAGTATAAAGACCTATTTTTAGCCATAAAAGGGATGACGCCCAAGAGGGATGTGATGTATGATATCACCTTGGTGAATGGTGAGCCACTACCCAATATTAGGTTGTATCAGACTTTTGTAACCGTGTTTGATGAGATCAAGAAATAGGTACAAGAGCTCCTCGAGCAAGGGGTTATTAATCCGAGTTGCTCACCTTGTGGTTTACCGATGTTATTGGTACTGAATAAAGATGGGTCTTAGAGAATGTATATGGATTATCGGGCGCTGAACAAGATTACAGTGAAGAAGCATTATCCGCTTCCACAGATTGATGAGCTTTTAGATGAGTTACAGAAGGCTCAATTTTTTACCAAGCTGGATCTTAAGTCAAGCTACCATCAAGTTAGAATTCGAGAAGAAGATACATGGAAGATGGCTTTCAAGACCAAGCAAGGACTCCTCGAGTGATTGGTGATGCCTTTTGGGTTATGCAACGCTCCAACGATATTTTTGCGGTTGATGAATGAGATACTTTGTTCTTTTATTGATGATTTCATGATTGTGTATTTAGTTGATATCTTCATATATAATCAAACATGGGAGGTACACCTCGTACACATACGAAAAGTGTTGGAAGCATTGAGATCACAATAACTCTTTCTAAATGGGAAGAAGTGCGAGTTTGGGAAGAAGGAGCTAATATACTTGGGATTCAGTATTGGTGGAGGTGAGCTTAAGATAGATCCAGAGAACGTCTCGGTCATTACTGATTGGCCTAGACCCCGTACAATGATAGAAGTGAGAAATTTTATGTATTTTTGTCTGTATTTACGAATGTTTATTCGGCATTTTTCATAGATTATCGCACCGTTACATTCCTTGACAAAAGTCAGTGTTAAGTTTGTGTGGGAAGCTCACCATGTGAAGAACTTTTGAAGCACAAGATTACAAATTCACCAGTGT
Source organism: Kingdonia uniflora (assembly GCA_014058105.1). NCBI lineage: Eukaryota > Viridiplantae > Streptophyta > Magnoliopsida > Ranunculales > Circaeasteraceae > Kingdonia > Kingdonia uniflora. The sequence continues at coordinate 41,769 of JACGCM010001824.1, read as the reverse complement.
TAGCTTTTCCAAATTTGCAACGGCCTTTTGACTTCAAAATAGATACGTCAGACTGTGTATTAGGGGTAATTTTATTACAAGATGGGAAGCCAGTTACCTGCCATGCTAAGATGTTTACAAGAGCAGTAAACAACTATCCTACCTACGATAAGGAGTTTTATGCATTATATCAATCAGTGAAGCATTGATGGAGTTACTTATTGGGGAAGGAGGTTATGCTACATTCCGATCACAAACCATTACAGTTCTTATCTATGTAGTACAAGCTATAGCAAGCTCACCATATGAAGTGGATATCGTACCTATAATAATTTACCATAATTATTATATGGTGAAGATGTTTGGAGGTATTTTGGGTTCCCTTCTTCTATAATTTCTAATAGGGATAGTCGCCTTTTGAGGTATTTTTGGAGATCATTATGGGGATGATAAACACTAAGTTAAAGAGAAGTACCGCATTTTATCCGCAGACTGACGGGCAAACAGAGGTAGTTAATTGCCCTTTGGTTCATATATTATTGGGATTTTATTCTAAGCATCCTAAGACTTGGAATGAGAGTTTATCTTATCTTCAGTTTACTTTTAACAAGGCAATTCATGGTTCCACTTTGAAGTCTCCATTTGAAGTTTATCTTGGGTACTTGCCTTAAAGCCTTTTTGATATGGCTTTTAGTCTTTGTGATAAGATGGTATCTGAGAAGGAGGAAGAGGAACAAGTTAAAGCTCAGCGTTTCATTGAGAGGATCAACAAGGTTTATGAGGTAGTTGAAGTATAATTGAAGAAGACTCAAGCAAAGTATAAGGCTCACCACGACAAGTATCAGGTTGAGCATACTTTTCAAAAGGGCGACCTAGTTTGGTTGTATTTGGGTAAGGAACGACTAAAGGGAGATAGTATGAAACTCAAGCCTATCCGTTATGGTCCATTTACAATACTCAAGAAGATTGATAATAACGCATTCCAATTAGATTTGCTACCTTTCATGAAGATGTATTTGGTGATTAATGTCGAGCATTTGAAGCTGTTTGAGCCGTCTCTTTTAGATGAATACTCTATAATCAATACTCGCATATCATCCGTTGATGACTTATGGATAGAAAGAGAAGATCCATTACAGGAAGATAGTATTCCAGAGAGGAAAGTTCATGTTATAAGATGGGGTAGTATCGAGTCGCTTCGAGTTGAGAAGAAATGTCAACTACCTAGCAAGTCGAAGTGGCACAACAGGGAAATGGGAACGGCCACATTGCCTCCTTTCCAATTCTACCTTGAGTAGGAGCTCAAGGCTTCTAAAGGGGGGATCCATGATCCTAGAGGATCAAGACATTCGGCCTCTTCAAAAGATGTCATGTCGTTTGAAAGAGCCTTGGAGCCATTCGAACGTGTTTGAAGGAACATAAGACCAATTATGGCTGCTTCGTTTTCTAGGCATAAATTGGCAAGTCGGTCGAATGATATTTGAAGTCATTTGAACGACTGGGTTCCCAGAAGACCAATTATGACTATCATGTTTTCTTCATTATTTAGTGCAATTCAAGGGCATTTATGTCCTATGTTGTAACTAAGAACTTGTAACCATTAAGAGGACAAGGCTAGGTAATTTAAAAAGGATCTAGAGATCAAGAGAGGAATTTATTATAATCAAATTTTAAGCAATTAAAGCTCTCTTTGGGAAGTTTTACCCACCAATTTTGTGTTCTTCGCATTAATTCTTAGCTTTGATTAATCTCAATTCGATTGAGGATTATATATAGTTATATAATGTAGAGATTTCAAGTTTAGTATATGTTTATCCTCCTTGAACACTCTACTTTGAGTTCTTCTCAATATGTTGTGTACTTCCTTTATTTGAATTCTATTAATATATCCACATCCTGGCCACTAAAATCCGATTAATCTTTGAATTGGTATTTTGGTAATCCCGAACTTGATATGTTAGCGTATTGTTTTTATAAGAAATAAACAGAAGACACAAGTTTTGTATAGGGGAGTTTCCTTTAGACGTCTTATTCTGAAGGCAGATCTTGTATAAGGGTGTGTTGGTTATTAAAAACAAAGGGGAAAAAATAAAATAAAAATCCAACAACCAAATTCATTATAAGGGAGAAAAAAATTCCCCATTCGACTGAGAAGTTAATAGCACCTGTGCAGATCTTGATGTTGATTTTCCTCCTCCCCTGACTCAACCTCTCCACATAAAAACTCCCTAAGCTTAGAAAAAGAAAATAGTTGGAGGGAAAAAATGAAAAGGCAATCGTTTTATTTATTGCAAATATATTATACTATGTTAGACATTTTAATTCATTCTTCATGTTGAAATTATGGTTCCTTTTAGGCGTTGCTCAAATCATGACATAATAGGCATTTTGAATTTGTAGCTCTAGTGGATTCATGTTCTTCCCGAAGGCTTACACTGATGTTGAAGGTTTTCACTTTTTTTTTTTCTCACTTTTACTCCTAAATCCTCTTACACTAAGCGTATAAAGTTAACTAGTATATCGCAAAACGGTAGGGACCGGCGATTATATATTCTTAAACATAAATATGAGTGCAGGCTAATATACACAAGCACCTTCTATTTCTCTATTTCTCAACTTACAATTTGTAAATGTTGCAAAGAGTTGTTCTTGGTAAATGACCCTTATGCTGTTATGTATCGAAGAGGATGTGAACATGTCTTGCTACAAATGGCTACTGAGTTCATTGATAATATCTAGTTGGGCGGGGAAGACCCAATGAGAGCCGAAATGACATAGTAATCTTCTAATGGGCGTTGCCCCGAATAAGGCATTGAGCAAAGTCCATATATGTTTAAATTTTCTTCTTCAAATATGCCAATTTGATTTAATTCCAAGTAATTGTGTCCTATGGAAACTCAAGATGTTATCCCACAAAGATACTAAAGCTATCCAAAGTAGATAAACTTGTCTACTATACCATTGCCAAATAGATCCCTGTTTGTTTCTAATATAAGATGATGTAACACGAATCATATGGTTGCCTCTCACCCGCGTAGAACATGGCCTATTTTACCTAGATCACTGTTAGAGTTATTCAAATATTTTATTTCATTTATTGTTGGGTTAGTAAGATTGAGAAAGATCTTTAGGAGAGATATCCTAGGGTTATAAGATACATAAGAGAGGGTGGTGTACTTTTTTAAGCAATTGTTGCTGATAGAAAAGTTAAATAAGCTTTAATTTTATAGTTTATGTTTGAGTAAAGTAGAAAACCCTAATTTTACAATTAGGTTAGTGTAAAATTGTTTAAGTTTTGCTTTTGCGCTTTAGATTTACATTAAATTGGCATCAGAGCTGTTAAATTTCCTTGGAGGAGTTTAATTTTGATCTGCAATAACACGTTGTATGAATCAAAAATTCAAAACCATGGCGTCTATAGGGGTTTCAACCAAGTATGTTCAGCGTCGTGTGTTAGAAGAGAGGAAGGGTTGATCAAAATCGAGTCTCCACTATCCAAAAGTTGGGGCATAAGCTTTCAAAGTCAAGAGAACTTCAAAGAAACCATACCCAAATCACAATGTTATACTCGCGTAAGAGAGATCCAGTTATGTCGGGAGCAATTTACCATATTAACTTGGCCCAGCCCCGGCCTGCCCCGCCCCGGCCACAAGTTATAACCCGGTCAACCCAGATTTCAACTCATGGGATCCACATATGATGATGTCATCCCACCCACTGCCAACCACTTTATCAAACTTTTAATTTGAATATGGGCAGTACATATATGCTAACCTCAGCAGCAACACAACAACACCAACCACCTAGCCCATTATCAACCACACGTGATAAGTACATGTCATGCCCAATCCAACCCATATTCCCGATATTGCTCCGTAACTCACCAGCTCTATGGGTTGGGCTCGACCCTGACTCACAGTTTGTTGAATTATTTTTGGAAGAGTACATAACAAGTTTCAAGAAACAGATTATATTTTTCTCTTCATTTTTAGACCTTCTTCCAAACAAGGATGTTGGTAACAGTATTGAGTTGGGTTATGGAAAATTTCACGACGGGATCTGTAATAGCTTATTTCGCATGTTGGACTCATGCTTCATCTTCGGTCAGCATATGACCACTCGATCTCCTCAATATACACGAAGCACTACCAAAGACATATTACAGTTACAGAGTTCTAGTCATCACTTTTGACATCTACATTAACAGTTCGAGTTAAACAAACGTACAACCATCAATGAAGTCGTTACGAAGCAGCAAGATCAGTCCGTTACACAATCAGATCAAAGGCCATCAAATGTATATATTTTTTAACGTTCATCATTAAGAATCTTAATGGTCGCCAAACGGTCATATTATAAGACCTATAAATAGTACCAGAGAATTCAGATGAAGGACAGTTGAATCCTCGCTTTCACATTCCACACTCAAATACTCATAACACTCATTATAATAGTTAGCAATCTCAATAATATTTTTCTCTCTTTCTAAAAATCCTCAAGAGAGGTCATGGTTTTTAACCTATTCAAAGTTTTTCCACGCTAAATCGTTTTATTGGTTGTTACTTATTATTCAGAAGTGTTCTAAACACATCTGGTGTAAAGGCTAAGTTCGAATCCGAAATTAGGCTATTACAAGATCCAATGTTTGAAGATGCTAGGGAGCTATGAGTTCCATGGTTATGCAAAACTTGCCAGTTTCGTGGTTGAAATCTTCTTGGAGAGAAGGAGTTGATGTGACACAGATCACATGGTCGTCTCTTACGCGTATGGAACATGACCTATTTTACTTGTCTCTTACCCGTGTGGAACATGACCTATTTTACTTAGATCGCTGCTAGAGTTGTTCTAATATTTTGTTTTTCATTGTCGGGTTAGTAGGATTGAGAGAGGTCTTTAGGAGAGATATTCTAGGGGAGATATCCTAGGGTTCTTGGATATATAGGAGATGGTGGTATAATCTTTTAGGCAGTTGTTAATGGGAGAAAAATTAAATAAGCTTTAGTTTTATAGTTTACGAGTAATTACGCGTGCGCTTACGCGCGTCAAAGCATATTATTTTTGGGATTAAGATGGGGTTTTGTAATATATTTTGAGTTATAAACTCAATTGCATTCACCATCATTTACTAGACCGACATACAAATAATCAACTCAATTGCTTGCCCATATGCTATTACAACTGCAAGATACTAGTTATTTACATAAAATTGAAGAGCCTAGATAAATATCAATAGTAACAAAAAAAATCCCAACAACACGGTAGTAGGCAGATGAAATTCATATGATTTTTTTTCTTCACATTTGTAATATGAATATCAAAGTATAGGACGAATTAGTAAGATTTATTACTTGAACACGGATTTGCACCTTAGAATAATTTCTTCCATTCAATTTTTTGATGTTGCTGCTAAAGTTGGGCAATGAGAAGTGGACGTTTTTGGATAATTTGTACAATACTAAGGATTAGACACAACATGGTGGGAATACACTACCAGAAAGAATGGAGCGAACGTTCCAACACTCTGATGTTGCAGGTCCGTCAGAGCCGATGTACTACAAGTTGATATTTGCTAAGTTCCACTATTCGACATGGAAATTTTCGTTGTACAATAGTTTCACAACAAGTTTGGATCTCGATGTCCCACGAATGTTTTAGAAGTTCACGTCACTGTTCGCAATACGAGATGGTGACTGAAAAGCAAAACACAAATAATTGAAACTACTCACGTTTTTATCCTAACGCCATTATCAATTCCTGTTAGTTTGCAATTGCTCACATATATGCCCTTTAATGGTTCTTCATCGTCATATCTCCCAAGACTGCCAACAATAATCCCATGGCCTGGGCCACACCTGAACTGATAGACCAATATATGTTTTCTACTAGGGCGCCTAAGGAAACACAATCGTCTCCAGTGCCTATAAATAACTGTATGATGGTGATCCCACTAGACCTTACAATGTGCATTCCATCACTGTTAAAGCATCTCCTAAAGTGCCTCACTGACTTGGTTGAAAAAAAGTCAAATTCAAGTCAGTGAGACTTTATTTCCTTCAACAGTACCTAACTTGTTTTTTTTAACAGGCGCCCAACACTTGGGTGCTTTGATTTTTTTTTTCATCAGGTGCCTAAGACTTGGGCGCTCGATTTGAATATATTTTTTTTAACCTTAAGCGCCCGATTAGAAAATAAACAGACACCCAACACAAGGGCGCCCAATCGTGACGTAAAAAAACAAGATTGAGTCTTGAAATCCAATACTCAACCTTTCTTTTTGAGTTGGAAATCCAAGTTAGTGAGGCACTGTTGGAGGTCAAAAATCCTGTGTGGCACCATGGAATCTAAGGCAGTGAGACACTTTAGGAGATGTTCATATGGCTCCATTTTGGGACATAAATATTCATGGAGATAAGAACTTGTTATCAACAGATGATATGCCCCAAATTTTTGCATTAGTGATGAAGTTGAATCTGATACTCTTAGGTCATGAAGATAAATACGACAGGTTAGTCATATGGGTCCATATAAAAACATGGCCCAAAAAATGTAAGTTTTAAAAGGACGTGAACTCACACTAGTATTTTTTTTTTGTAACTTCCACCCTTGTAACGTACTAACATTTGGTTTTAAACCAAGTTAGGGCTCCTTATCTGTCGAATGTCCCACTGCCTTGAATTGTCAATCCGGTGATGTAATCGAAAGTGATTCAGTTCTCTGATTGGATTTTGACTGGCGCTATTACTTTCCCCGCAATTTCAAACACAATTAAAGCCTTACACGGACCTTTGAATAATACAGGGCCTGTGAGAAAGGTCCCCTGAGGTATCAAAACTCTCCCATATCCCATCCAGCACATGGTTGGTTCCAGGCATCCAAAATGGCCTACATGACAATTCGAACAACTTAATAAAGCTATCTTTCGAGTTTCAAGTATTTTAAGTTTCTAAATATTACGTAATTTTTATGAATTTGGATTTTATTATTTCAGGTAAACCATTGCATTGTTGCTCTTGCCGTCTGCAACTGCACCGAAGTCCACAACATTGAAGATCCCAGTATTGGAATTAATATTTGCAGCCAATGCAAACAAGAACATGGGCAGAAACACCTTAAGGACAGTGGAGGTTGGAACCTATATTTCCTTTTTTACAAATTTTTGCACAATTTACAAAACAGTAAATGAATGTAACTACTGCTTATAAAAAAATATCTTTCTTGTAATACTGCACTAGTTTTTTCAATTACTCAAAATGGGTTAAATGAAAGAATGGGTTCCTTCTTGAAAATTTATAGAGGATTTAGGGTGCATAATCCTCACAATGAGCTTAACTTATTTTGGCTACTTAGTTGTCGAGAAAAAGTTTGCTCCTAAGCGCCTAGGACCGAGAACCGTCCTAACTGCCTCTCCATTTGACATGTGTCCTATTTAACTCAACTTATTAATCGTAGTTAGTTAGTTGCAATTAACATTTTTATCCTCCTTAATTGATGGCTGTGTTAAATTACTTATATCAATTATAATTAATTTTCCTATTTTTATTATTTATTTTTGACTGGAACCAAAGAAAAAAAACTCCATGATGACAATCAATCCAAAACTAGATGATTAAAGTCTTGTTACCAAAGTATCCTACACTATTGGTAATAATAGTAACATAGACAAGACCTTGGAGGCATAATTATCATCTAGTTAGAATAGTTAGGAATACCTTAAACCAACTTTCATCAAATTTTTAATCCAACATGATTTGTCATTATTAATTTTAAAGAACATAGATAGAGAAAATTTGTGTACCCTAATTAAGAAAATAAAAAAATAAAAAAATAGTGGTGCTTATGTTTTGTTTGGCACCTACTAGATCATAGGTGTAAAAATAAGTCATGAAAATAGGAAACTGTATTATTGTTAATTGATATTCAAGGCTTAATTGGAGGAGAAATGATAAGACTAAGCAACTAATTAACCAAGGTTTAGAAGTTGAGTTAAATAGGATAAATGTCGAATGGGGAGGCGCTTAGGATGGTTCTCAGTCCTAGGCGCTTGGGACCAAACTTTTTCTCTTAGTTGTCGTATTGGTTTAAATAAGCTGATATTATCCTTCCTATTTTTAGATGTTTCTTGTTGAGCTTCAGCATTAGTTAACATTTATGGGCTGCATATTTGAGTTTATAACTAGTTAACAAGTCTATTAATTTAACCTTCCAGATTCAGCTCCTTGGTATTTCTTTACATGGCAAGATTTGCTGCTAGCCAATAGCAAGTTAAAGCCTAGAGCCCATATCAATACCCTTTTCTTTTACTAAGCATGGATTATGTTGCTCACTATATTATGTATAACAACACACCTGGAAAATGCACAGAAGAAAAATGCCGATATATAATCTCAAAAATGCACAGACAAAAAATGTTGTCCCAAATCCTAAATTATTCCAAAGTCCCAAAGCACATGGAATACTTCATAATGGAAGAGCTCTATTAAGTATCAAAGTTTGATCAAAATACTGAGCTTCTAATAAAGGCTAAGGCAGGGGGGGGGGAAACATAAGAACAAGTACAAGGAAGTGAACAAACACCCCATTACTAGAGGAAAAACATTGCTTCATTGCATTACACAGTTACACTCTTTTAATTTCTCATATCTTAAAGTGATTATAGCAAAAGACGTACATGCACTCAGTAGGCTCGTCGCATATTCTTACGTAGCTTTGCAAAGCTCACGTTTCAACATAATCAACTCTTTTTGCTAATCACGTCAAAACAATTCCACAATCAAAACTACTTACTCAATAATCATAACCAAATCATAAAATTTCAATTCTCGCTTGTTTATACGTGCTCCTCGTATTCAGTAGAGTCAATGGCGGTATTGAATGAAGTTGGGGTTGAGTTTAATTTTTTGATATCTTACTTAATTTTGATAGTGAACCCACTGAATCGAGCTTGCCATTGAAAGTTACTCTAATATCTATGAGGAAAGCATGGCTGTATGAAAAAGTATTCTTCTAAATGGAGGGTCTCATATTATTTTCTTTAAATCATTTATAATCATGAGAAAGCTAGAGAGTATGACTTAAGTAATAAAGCTACAACTCAAAGACACAACTGGAATATTATTTTAGGTAATAAATCTTTGCGAGCCCTATGGATTTAGGGATGGCAATTTAACCCGCCCCGCTGGAGCCTCGCCCCGCCTCGCCCTTAATGAGGCGGGTTTGGTATGACTATAGCGGGTATGGGGCGGGTTTGGTTTTTTTTTTTAAACCATTTATTTATTGAGGCGGGTCTGGTTTTAGGCTCAAATAAATGGGGTCACTACAAGAAATTAGGCATTTAACGTCATCACATTAACGTCATTTTTGTTAATCTAATGTAGTAAAAGGGATTATAACGTCATTTTAAACAAAAATGATGTGGATAGTAGCATGCACCGTCACTTGTAAGAAATGTCACAAAAGGAGGTCCTCCAACGTCATTAATAAATGACGTATATTATTTTTGACATCAATTTCTAAAAACGATGTTGTTTCTAAACTAGAGCAAATAAAAGTTACGAGATAGATACAGTACAGGAGTAAATAAACAATTGCAGAGATATAGAGAGAGAAAGAGAGTTTGTGTGAGTAATGGAGTCTGCAAATTTTTTGAAGCTCTCATCGTCGCTACAACTAGCTGAAGGAGGCCAAAAGTCCTTCAACCAGCACCATGAATCTGTCTCTCCTCTATTGAGCGGTCCTCTCGTGCCTCTTATTATGTTAGAGCTGGATCTTACACCGGTATAAATCTTCTTCTAATTCTTTCGTCTCTTCAAAACAAAGTGAGGGTATCAAGCGAATATTCAAGCATATAGAAAAAACCTAATTGACTTCAAATCAGTAAGTCCTCCAATCCTAAATTCTTAATCGCTTCAATTATGTTAAAGTTCAATTGATAAAGTACATGGTCGGCTTTTAATTGATTTCGATTTCTTATATTGAGTATATAATTTTCATGAATTAGAACATGGATTGAGATTATGGGTTCTAATTAACCTACTTATGGTATAATTATAGTTTAGTATTAGGGGTTAATGACAAGGGTTTGCTTCCATTGATTTATGTTAGTGGTTGTTTAGTTTTTAGTTTAATAAGCTCAATTTTGATATTATTGTTTTAATGGACTGATATCAGATTTTCAATTTCATACCACTGTGTGATTTATGGAATGTGGAATTATTAAGAAGGTACAATGGACATGTTGAAGTCTACCGCCAATTGAATTAATGGTGTTTTTAGGTTTCCACAAGGAATAATTTTAAAAGATAATTTTTTGCTGATGCTGGAAGGAGCATTAATTTTTTTGCTTTATTAAGCCAATAGTTGATACATGTGGTTCTAGCTATTTCGTGTTTACCTCTGTAATATTATGTACTTGATATATGGATTAACTGAGGAACATGAAAACATATTATAATGTTCGTTTGGTGCAAATGTTCTTTAGATGAGAAACATGATAGCTTCACCAATACTACTTAACGTGATTTTACCGGCTAATCTTGTACTTTCTGTTAACCCGGGACTTGAACTAATTCCTCACAAAACCAATTAGAGTAACTACTTAGAATTGTTTTTTGTGGTAAAATTTTGGGGGTGACCCGGTTAATTTCGCCCTCACGTCCTAGCTCGCTCAAGACTAAATTAGCCCCTTTGCTAGTTCCTTTTCCAAGGTTGATTTATTGATGCTAGCTATCTAATTTCATCTTAGAGTTATCTGAGGGAAATTCAATGTTAATGAATGTATCGAGATCACGCTCTGTTCACCAAATTTATTGCTTCTATTTTTCCCTTTATTATAGTGATGAAAACTTGAATAAAGACGGATACTTAATTTCCTTAATGGATGACCAAGGATGGGTCCCCATATCCAGTATTGCAAACTTTAATAGGGTATCTTTATGTAGTTTGGCATTAAATTTTTTGACAATCACATATGTTCCATTGTACTGCTTATGGAAGCGTATACCCCCACATTGAATTAATATATCATTAGGATAATTTGTTTAATACTGTTGATTCTCTTTTGGTGTTACTATACTAATGTTGTACATTTGGTGGGCTGTAGGTTAAGAATATGACTTCAAATATACCTTTTATTCTGGATGCAATGTGTAGCTCAAGTACCGTGGAGGTGTAGGTTAGATATCTCTTATCTTTCGGGGCTCATTTTTGCAGACTCTCAGTTTCTATATATGTATTACAATTATGTTTTGTTTACATTATAATATTCTACTTACTTGTATTGGATCTTTTGGTAGGGTGACAAGGTATGAAGACGCGGTGACTGGTCAAATTGGCTTTCTTTTACCCGACAATCTTCATCAAATTCCCAGGGCCAGGTTCAGGTTGATGAGAATACAAGGAGCGTGTCTGGAGGATTTGAATAATCTTGATCGGGTATAGATTATCTAGAGGTTGTTGTCGAGAGTAGTTCAAAGTGTGACAACTTGACAGGCAAAACAGAGGCTAGTACGAAAGAAACAGGGCACTCATTTAGGAATTCTAATTCTGAGTTAAGTTCCGAAATTAAACCCTCGCATAACTATCTTGTATCAAATCATATTTGTTTTGACTGCCCTAATAGATAAATTATTACTGATAAATTTTTTATTTTCTCATGCTGGTTGTTATTGTATGTGATTTCCAGGATATTGGGATACTTGATGATGATGATAAAACTGGTGCAAGAGATTCAAAGCCCAATTCAAATGAGCTTGCTTCTGCAATCAACGACAGCCTTTACTTTTACGAGCAGGTTGATGAGATCCCCACTGTTTCCATAATTATGGTTATCTTTCAATCGCGGTCTAGGTCATTTCTTTGAAAGGTTCTCATTTATCAATTTTGGCAGGAATTAAGAGCTGGGCAGTCTAATAATAAGAGATCGAGTACTGTGTTAGGGCCGAAAGATGGAGATCCCAGAACTCCCACCCTCGCACATGGTTTTCCAAATCCAAAATCCAATTCTAGTTCAGAGGAGCCTGGGCATGTGAATTCCCGGAAGAGGCAAAGTAAAGGCATAAATAACATTCAACAGTCAACTCATAAGCAACAATTATTCCCTAGCAATTTTAGGAACCATGGCCATGGTCGCAATCGTCATGGAGCTGATCAGAAAGTTCACCAAGCAATTCCGTTGCCTTTTTCTTTGGGTCAACACCACTAGAAAGTAATGGGTAAGTTCAAATAATGCTTTAAAAATTTCCAATAAACCTATAATCACAAATTGGGCCATTGGTGCAATATATTATTGGCTTAAGTGCATGAAAAAAGGGTTATGGTATAATATCACAATATACTTCTGAAGTAATAATGATATTCTCATATCGAATATTCGGATATATCATGATATATCTCATAATATCAGCATATATTTTCAATATTTTCATCGTCCAACAATTTGTGTTGAACTATTTCATGGATTCTCTGTGTTTGCAAGTTCTCAAGATTTTGGGCAGAGAAGGCTGTTATATACGTTAACAATCATTACTTAAATGAATCTCGTCTCATGCCGGGTGTGGAAGATTTCGATGAGCTTCAGTTTGAATTTGATTTAGTCCACTTTATTCAGGCATACTTACTTCACATTCAGCTTGTAAATTGTGAATCTTATCGAATTCCACCTTGAATATTAATACAGCTAGTGTCAAACCTGTGTAATTGAATCCGTAATCTTCTGAAGTTTGCTTAATTTGCAGAGTTGTTAATAGAGTGGAGATATACTTATTTTGTTAAAATTAGTACTGAAAGCCTGAAACCTTATCTTCAAATTATGCTACCTCTAGGTAGAAGTTTCAATCCAAGATATTCTTGCACTATTCTTTTGGAGTCTAGTTTATGTTTTTGAGTTTTTTTGGATGGGTGAAATAAATATTTTCTAAACGTGTTAGTGTTTCCTTCATTTTACTATGTTGCTATATTATTATCTGGGATACTTATAGTTTTATTATGCGTGCATTCTTTCTTCTGTTGTAATAAAAATTTATTTAGAAAGGAAAAGAAATTAGTCTTACAACTTCCAATTAGTCTGTAATAAAAATAAATTTGCACATATTGATATATGTGCCTGCTCTAATTTTGAAATGATATATTTATAGGTGAGGGACATGCTTGATGATGGTCGTCTCATTAAGCGTCGCATTCGTGATGGAAAAGGTATATGTTTTAAATTAAAGTTTGATAAAAATATGGACTTCATTATGATGTATTGATCCCAGTAATGATGGAGAAAAGGGTGAAAAAAATTGTAACAGTTTGCGATAAACCGGAAGATGCATCTAACGTATACTACTTGTTTACGATGAACACATTTACGTAGTAATAATCTTGAGGTTTGTAATGAGTAAAAACTAAAAAGTATTCTTCTGCCGATAATGTCAGTGCATATCACTGAATAATTTATATTCATGACTAGTTACCAAATTCAAGGTCATGTAAATACTTGTTTTATCTGAGTTTCTTGGCTGTCACTTTGATACTTAATTGATGGTTATCTCGAGATTTTGCTATCAGAACATCTCCAATGGTTCTCTGCTTTTGCACAAGTAGAGAATATGTTCCTCAGTGGTCCTCCATCTGTATATTCCTAAATCATAAGAAAGAGAGACAATATTTAGCATTCAGCATTATTATTTTTTTAAGCTGGTTTTTTATAGGGATCCACAACCCTAAGTTTCCAACCCCATGAGGTTTCGAACCCACGACTTCTCACTAGATGGAGAGGTACTAGGTCTTTAATTATTTTAACTTATGGAAAAGTTTTTATATTCTTAATGAATTAGAACATCTCGGATTTCTTAGGTTTTAATTTATTAACTTAAAATTTAGCAACGCTGGTAATTTATTAATTTTTCTTAAAATTTATTAACTTTAATATGATATCAGAAGTGGCATGAACATATTAATGCGAGCTAGGTTTTAATTTATGGTAAGAACTTATTTAGCGACAGGTAAAAATGTAATGGATATGAATTTTTTAATTTTTCTGACTGATAATAACTAGTAAAAGTTTTAATTTTCATACTGATAATTTTTCGTGGTGGGGTTGACCAAGTTTCTACTTTACAGTGGTCTTTTATGTGTACATAATTTGCTTCAAATTGTCAGGAAACTTAATTTTTTATGTATGTTTCAGTTCATTGAGGAAGCTGAGCAGAGTCTCCATGATGCTATTATGATAATCAGAAGGGCTTTAAAGAACTCCACTGTGGTTGTGGGTGGTGGGGCTATAAATGTAATCGACTTATCATAGCTCATAACTTGAAATATTTCGAGATGCATGAAGAGGTACTAATGAAATTATTGATCTTTTGGCAGATGGAAATAAGTCGGTACCTACGACAACATGCACGGACAATAGCGGGTAAGTCTCAGCTATTTATAAATACCTTAGCTAAAGCACTTGAGGTAGGTTTCTTTCTATGTTTTTTTTATAGTTTCTTTTACCCATTTTCGTTGGGCATTGATAGAAACAATGTAACTGCCTACTAATAAGGTTTCTTACTCAAGGAAAGACTCGGAATATGACCCATTAGATTTCCTACTTCAAATGTACTTCATGCATGTTCCAATATCTTTACTAAGTAGGTGAGCTTGCTAACTCCTAAATTTCTGGAGTGCTAAAGCTAGATGTTAAGCAGGTAAGTGCAAAAATATTGTCAACTAGTTCGTCGAGAGTTTCATTTTCCAGGAGCTCTAATAGGCTATCTTTCCAAGATGAGTTTGACGATTCTAAATTTTCCTGCCCATTTGTTGTCGATGATGACAACTTAACGGATCCAGGTCTCAGGTAAGATCAAACAATTATATAATGTTGGTGTACTTGGTTTTCTTAATAACTTAGCGAGCATATTTCATTAGTAGTTACAGTTGCTTTAATTTATCGGTGAAGTATAGTTGTTCAGGGAATCGCAGTTGAAACAAGCTTGAAGAATTGTAAAGCTTCTATGAAATTTACTCTTGTAAGAGAAAGTAGGATGTCTGCTCTTGATAGAAGCCAAAACCCAAATCAGCAGATACTAAACAGGTGCATTGATTACTGGTACACAATTTTAATGATGCAATTAAGGAAGGAACTAGAGTTTCTGTTTTCCGCAAAGAAAGTACAGGAGAAGATGTAAAAGGAACTGCTTACTGGTACACAATTTTTCTCTTTGTTTATCTTCATAAAGTTACTAAAATTATATGCATTGATTCTTTTCATTTACGTATTTCAAGGTATGATGGAGATTCAACTATTGTACAAGGAAATAACAAAGGTTGAGTTCGTGAAGATGAAAGGGAAAGGACGCTTGACACAACCAACAAACAGCTATCAATGTATAATTGTCACGGAGGTGGAATCCTTCAAGCAAACAGGCATTTTGATCTTGTTTTGTATTATTTTCTTTTCTTTTACGATTGCAAGCATCTTATTGTGTACTCACATTTACAAAGCTAATGTTTAATTTGTATGCTTTGACAGGTTTATAAATTGATCCAGATTAGTAGAAACACACAAAGGCTGTAAGTATTCTGGCAGTAAAACATATGAAACCCTTTTGTATGGTTGTTTTATTTGTTTTTTGTGCATTGGCTAAGTTTATTAGTGATTTAACTCTGTAATTAAAATAATGAAGTGATTAAGTTCAAACACATTGTATTGAATGAAAGTAATATAATTTAGCCAAATATTTTTACTTTTTTGTAGAATATGGCAGTGGTCCTGTAGAGAGGAGGGCAGGGCAGTGAATTGACAATATTTGATTTATTATTTATTTTTTTTGTATTTTTCGAAGTATTGAAGTCATTTTAAAAATGTCATTGTTGATATATGAAAACGCTACCACGTCACTTCAAATATGACGTTAAAAGATTTTAACTACATCATTTTTTAATAGCGTTATTTAGTGACGTCAATAGAATACATTTGTCGGTCGGCCACCGGAATTTGTATCAATAACATCATTTTTTGAAACCTCTTATACGTCACTTAATTAATAACGTTAGTGCCTATCTTTCCTCGTCACTTATTTAATGACGTTGTTAGTCATTACCTTTTCACATCATCGCCTTCGACATCATTTGTACAAATTACGTTAAATCCCTTTTACGCTATTTTTTTAATGACGTAAAAACCCGTATTTGTTGTAGTGGGCCCCATCACCCAACCCAGTTATAAAGGATATGACTTGAATACCCTTAAGTTCAACTTAATTCTAAAGACATGGTAGTTAAGTCCAGTATCATGCCACAATACCAATTTTACTAAATTACTACGAACCTTATCTGTGGTAATAGTCGTTTTGCCACGGATAAAGTCTGTAGTAAAAAAAGTTTATCTGTGGTTATCTAATTTATATTGATACGGAGTAAATCCGTGGCAATTTTTTTGCCATGGAGTTTATCTGTGATTATCTAATTTATATTGATACGGAATAAATCCGTGACAATTTTTTTACCTATTTTTCCACGGATAAAGTTTGTGGTAATTTTTATTTTATTTTAAAAAAAACTAAAAACACTGCAATACTGCACTCCTGAACCTGCAAAGCACTCCTAATCCTCCAACAATACATTTCATACATACTAATGATACATGGACAAAAAATAAATATCCAAAATAAATCCCTCATTGCATAAACATTAAAATATGTACATACAATTGTTCCATATGCTAAAAGAACATATGTATAAGAGAAAAAGAAGAAAGAATAGAGGGTTCATAAGTCTATAGATCTTATTTACAAGATCTGAAAATTAGGATATCCTCATAAGCCACTCTTTGTTGAACTTTCACCAGATCATGGGTAGCAAGAACTGCAATTAAAAATAACCAATGTTTAAGACTTTTTTAGTCAATGGGATGATCATAGAAGTTTTGAATATAACTATGAAAACGAACAAGGAAGAGATTTTTATACCACAGGTCTGGTAGAATAGTTGGGTTGCTTTTTTCCGAGTCAGTCTGAATGCTAACTGGTCAAAAGATTCGATTTGAGGGGCTCCCGGTGTATCGAAATGGGTCTTCAAATGCCTAAACATATAGATTTTTAATGGCAGTTACACCCAGCAGCTACGACGGCGGCGATAACATGGTTGCGGAGTGGCTGCCCCCATTATTTAAACGAGGTGAGGGTGAGTCGGGAAAATTCTCCTATCTCGATTATTGGAGGTCAATTTAGGAGGTAGAGTGGCAATATCCCTCCAATCTCCTAATCCTACAGACACCTGCTAATATGAAGTATTTCACTTATCTGTAAAATGTTTTAGTCTCTGCGCCCGTAGCGAAACTACCAACCAAGTACGAAAAGAACTGAAAGTAGTAATATGCCGTATAAGTAAACAATTTTCATGGAGAGGCAGGTCAATACATACAAAATTCCACTTGTTTCTATAAACGTTAATTTCACATATTCTACTCATGAGCTTATGACATAAACAACAATCCTTGACAAATAAAAAGGTGAATGCCATAAACAAAAAAAAAACTACAAATTCTAAGATCTTAAACCAACTAAACAGTCTCACCTTTCATTGGAAATCACTACTCGTTGCAACTATAGGAATTTCTGCGACCTCTACTCCCAAAATTCGTATGATCCCAGCCGATACCACACATGAGCTGCAAGAGATAAAGTCTGATAAGACGACGCACAGTTAAGCTAATAAAATAACATGCTTCTAAGAAATAGTCCGTACTTGACTGTCAATATTGCACAATACATCCCTCCAAACTCTTGGCCCTTTGAGTTTATTCTGCAATACAATTATAGAAGAAAAGAATTAAAAATCTAATTCTACTGTACGATATAAAAGATCAATAAGCAGAGGAACGGCAATAGAAATGGGAAAAAAATCTTTATTCACCCATAAACCATGGAGGGAATGAGGTCACGACCTGTTTCTGAATCAACTATCGGGTCAAAGCGGTCCTGAGAAATATGAATTTTAGAGAAAGATAATTAACAGCTGTGATGACATGATATAAGAATGCAGCGAAGTACAAAAAAATTGCAGAATAAAAGAAACAATGTGATGTGACGCATCATTTTCCAATTAAGAGTCTAATTTTGCCTCTCCTATTTTCCAGTTCTTCCTTTTTTCAATCCTTAAGTATTTATTTCCTTTAGTATTTCAGAAATTTCTTTATTTCGTAAAAACATTTAGCAGGCATGAAATTACAAAATGAGAAAGATTATCAACCATTGGGTATGAAGAAACAAAAGATAATCATGAATTGGAAATACAGATCTCTCCCTTTTGGTGGTAGGCTTGAGTTACTAAAAACTGTTCTTCAATCTTTGTTTATGTATTGGGTGGGGTGCTTTGGGCTGCCCAAAAGTATAATTACAAAATGGAAATTTAGAATCTTCAAAGACTTCTTACGGTCTGGTTCTATTGATACTAAGGTCGTCTCTAGTGTTGCCTGAAAGGAGGAATGTACCTCAGATAGAGGGAGGACTTGGGCTTAAGAGTTTAAAGGATTTTGCAATTTAATTATATCTAGAACTGTTTGGAATCTAGTGACAAAAGTAATATCTCTGGGATCCCAGGAATAATGAAAAATACTTGATAAACTGTAGTTTACAGACCATGATCCCTCCAGATGACTGTTCCTGGGGTTTAAGATCTATGCTGAAAAGAAGTTTTGTATTGAATGATTGAAAATATATACTGGGGAATGGGAGAGTTTTTCCCTTGTAGCATGACCCTTGGTTTCCAAAAAGGATCCTCATACAGAGACTCCACCGGTCCCGTACTCTCAGGTGTTAAAAATGGAGATACAATTAGCAATGGTGTAGATGAAGACAGACGGAGAAGGTTTACTAGTAGAGTGAGATTATAAATACTATCTCAGATATAGAATTAAATTCAAAAATGCTGGCGCACCCTCAAAAAATGATTATATGCTCATGTGTAAACCTCCAACAAATGGGAAATTCGCCACAAGCTTAGCTTGGGATAAGCTGAGGTATAATAAAAGATGAAGTGGGCTGGTAAACAATTGTTTGTAACAAAATTTATATCCCTAGACAGACATTTATAGCATGATTGGCTACTATAAACAGAATGAAAATAAGGGACTTCCTTGTTTAAATTGAAGTCCTTAATGCCTCCTATTGCTCATTATGTGATGCAGGTAAAGAAAATAGATCTTCCTTTTTCTTAATGTCCCTATAGAAATTTGATAGGTTAACTCAGTTGGCTGGTTAGTGAAGCTTCTCCTGGCCCTGCTCTAAAAAATACTCAAAGCTTCTTTTGCTGCCTCAATTTACTTCATTTTAGAAGAACAGAACACAAGGCATTTTATACATCTATCTGGACCACAAGGGAGCGTAAAAATGTACTAGTGCAACCAGTTTCAAGTATGCCTGAATAACCCAAACTCATTCTTACAACAAGTTCCTATACCACCAGCTTATAGCTATAACTTATAATGTTAGATTTAGCCGTAAAGTTTGCCTGACTATATATGTTCCTCCATGGACAAGTGAACAGTGAACTGCTAATAAGAGGGTGTTGTTGGCATTCATATTATGTTAAGTCTATAAGGTGAGTCAAGTGATTTAGAACTACGTACTAATTGTCAGGTCCAATATACTTGCGATTTCATATTTTTATTAGGATTATTACTTCAAATTGTGGTTTTGGTCAAGAAAACTTTCAGAATTTGAAGTATTTTGTTAAGGGCATTTGACAAGGTAAAGTCGGTCCCTACCGCTTAGTGGTATACCAGTATGCTCCTCTAAATAACAACTGGTCATCTAATTGGAGGGAAATGAAGTCATTGGGAAAATGGGCTAAAAGAGCAGCCAATTGCCAAAGATTATCTTTAGAAACATACACAAGAATTAAAGAAAACCCTACGATACTGTTAGTTTCACACTACCTATTTATTGTATTTTCCTTTTTTATTTTTCTTTAAAGTTAGCTAGTCATTGTAAAGCTGATTCACTTGAGGCTTCCCTTTAGATTGTAACTCTTTTCATATGAATTGAAAATCCTGGTGGGCTCTGCCTAACTCTGGTTTCCTTCTTAAAAAAAATAGATTCTTTTTATGTCTGAGTACAGTTACGTCTCGAGAATTTGGTTAACAGATTGTTAGAGCTTGCAACAGGGTTAATGACACATGTTTTAAAGAAATTGACTATGGGATATAACAGGGCAGCTATATATGATTCAAAGGTACCTTGCTCGCCATATGAAGGCACCCAAAGCCTTTAAGGTAGTGAAATTCTTCAAAGTTGTGCCTTGTATTGCTCCATTGACTCATCTTTCACATCAAAACACTCACAAACAACATGACGAAGCATAACATCACAAAGGTTGACAAACATGCCCGAACTTGCACAAGTTATAAGATCGATCTGCATATGAGCCCTAGACGAGTTTTTCGTGATCACTTCTACAAGAAAATGAAGAATGCTCTTCGTTAGGTTCAGTGTTTGTAAGGAGAGATAAAAGAACTTCCTTTAGGACATTGTTTAAATTACTCCTGGCAGTCTTAATAGTTGCAAAAGAAGAATGCAAGTCAGTTTGGCTACGAGTCGACGCTTCTGCAAAAAAACTCCTGACCAACATCCAACTTGCTCATAAAATCAGTATGATGAGGAATAGCGCAGATATGAAAAAACATACCCAAGATGCTTGTCATCCCATTACACACCCATTCACATACACCCCTTTTGGTACCCACCATTGATGATTTTCCAATGCTTTCGCACAATTTGGAAAACTAACCAACATCAACAACGTTCTCAATGACGGCAGAAAATTCCCAATTGCAGATATGCTAAGCACGCTTCCCCTTAAGTCCTCACAGCCTTTTCAGAATAGGTTCCAAACTTTCGAAATCAGAGTCAAGGAAAAATTCCTCTATAAATCCAGGAGGAGAAACAACCCCACTGCCACTCCCAGTACTACCCCCAAACACATCCACTGAAATCGAAACCTCTGACAAAATCAGAGGTAACAACGGTGAAACATTCCCATTAAGTTTTCCCTTTCCACTACTAGAAAACATATCAGGATTACTCAGATGAATATGGCAATACGAAACTGACAAACTCTTCACCTGTCTAACTAAAGTTTTTAACTCAGACTTGATTATCTTCTCCTCATTGAACCCATCTTCTTCCCTTCTTCATAAGCTCGGTGATAACTCGAAACCAAATAAAGAAAAGGAGGTTCCTCACTCGCTACAAAGAAAACAGCAATCAGTGTTAGATTTTAAGCTTTTAGTGAAAACAAACTATTCATAAGGCCTACTCCTAAATTATCCACATAATCAATCTCTAAACCCCAACTCCATTATAACAATATTTCTTTTAAATCTATACCGTTACTGAAGCAACAGATTTCAGTAAACGGAAAAAAAAACAAGAAACAAAACTAAACTCATATCAGGAGATTGAAAGGGTGTTTTGCAAAGCGTTTTTTTTTTCCGTTAAATACCGAAGTAACATATTTTTTGTCAGTAATATGTGCAAGGAATGTTCAGGCCAACTTGCTGGTTATACAGATAATCAATATATATAAAGTTACAAAATCTTAGCAAACTGACGTGATAGATGATCAACCAGAACCCACTCCATTAAATCCCGAGAAAGCAAAAGGGGTTTCCCTACCGAGAATCTCAGCAGCTGCCTGCTCCAAATACACAACTCGTACATCATTCGAATCAACCAAAGAGACTAAAAATATTTTCCGAATAACAATATCTTCGTATTCTGCTAGAGATTTTTGCGGTTTCTGCATCGTTGCCATATTACAAAACAACAATTGAGATCAATCAAACGGAAGAGGCAACTCAAACGAAAAACTAAGTCCAACAATATATTGTTTGTTCCAAACTTTGTTCACATCATAATCCTTCAAAACCCATATGTTAATATAGCCTTTACAGGACTTACAATCCGTGAATGATAGACATCCTTCTAAAACTCCCAACTTGTAAAAATCATCCCAAGAGCCTACACCGGGCAAGACCACATCGATTAAAGGACTTATTATCTCTCCAAATTCTTCAGAATTCAAATCAAACAAAAAAATGTACATTATAGGTGCATTTTACATCATAAATTCGGTTGGCATTTGCCACCCAATGAAGCGATCCACTGACACATACAGAACGACCATACAGGTCCTTGTAAGAGATAATTCCCATCATCTTTCGCCTACAAGCTCCTACCACAAACACTTCAAAATGTGATTCTGGCTGTTGCGTTGTTTCTCCTCGATATGAATTAAACACTTGTACCACCTCGAGCTCTTTAGTAGACACACTGAACCCCATTCCAAAACTATAACATCCCGTCTTACTCGGATCAAGTTCCAAGACCTGTACATATTTACCCATAACAAGACTACCTTGGTACCTCGAATTCGAACGTTGAAAAAAAATTACACCATAACTTATACTCCATAACCACATATTCCTGATAAGAAAACCGATTCTCCCGTATCGCTTTACAACAAGACTTCCATCAATGTCACTAACAAAGTAGTAATCGTTGAATTTACGTCTAACCCAAACTATGAAACTAGTGCAAGTAGTAGTGGTGGATTTATTTGTGAAGTTAAGAAGATGCAATTTAGAGAACCTGATTTCGTCTATATTAGCGCACAAAGTTTTGCAAACGCACCTGCAATTGAGGAATGAGCGTAGAGGTAATTTGATGAGGATCTCAGTGGTGATTTCTAGTGAGAGCTGGGGTAATTCCATTGTATTTGATCTCAAGATCCACTCAACAAGATAAACTACTGATTTGATCAGAGTGCTTCACTATATCCCCAAATGATGGTATAATTTAGGTTAAACTCAAGCACACTGAAGCAAACAATCTCCCCTAAAGAGCTCTGTGTGGATGATCTGAAGAAGGGGAAGCTGAAATGAAGAAATGGTGAGTAAAGTAAAGGGAGCAATAAAATAATGAAAAAATAATAAATTAAAAATTGCCAAAGAGTGAACTACAATTTGCAGCAATGGATTTACTTAGTGCTAAAGTTACCTCAGTATAAATCTGTGGTAAATTTCAAAAGAGACTTTGGTAAAATCGCTAGCCTTCTGTATTCTGTCATCAACTTCTCTTCATTTCAACCTCAAAATAACAATCTTCTTTACCAAACTAACTTTTATTGTAGCTCAAGTCAAGTGAGTATTCTTATTTTAATGGATCTATGATAAAACTCACATTCTTCTTATAATAAAAAGATTTTGGATTTATCTTTCGTTCTTTCCTCAGAGATCAAAACAAAGATGAGAAAAAACACAAGAAGAGATCTTTGTTTGAAAGGTATCCATTATCTCTTTCTTAATCAATTGATATTCTCATCCTTTTTGATTACACCTACTACTTGCATTCATTAAAATGATTGTAAATTTTTAGTTTTTAGTTATAATTCTTCAAACCCCATTTCCCCTTTTTACTCAACTGGTGACTCATTTCATTTCTTACCAATTCTGATCATCTATGTACCAGTATTCATCTTCATCTATGTACTCTGTCATTACAATCGGTATGAAACTCAATTCAATTTTAAACCCAAAACAACATTTTTCACCAAACTAACTTTTATTTTCAACAATTTTCTTGGAAAATGGTTTTCATCAAACCTTACACCAATCTTATGATGTCAAATATTTTCATTTTTCTCATCTGAATCGCATCCCATCTTTGGTATATTAATAATACCTGTATTTCTTTAGAGTCTTGTAAAACTTAGATTATGTTGACAACATTAAATAATATTGTATCAAACATATGGATTTTTAAACGAGTGTTAAACGGGTGCTGGGTGGGTTTGGTATAGACAAATTTAAACGGGGCGGGTTTGGGTATTCCCCATTTAAGTTAAATGGTATTGGGGCGGGTTTGGGGGTAGGGTAATTTGGCGGGTATGGAGATGGTATTACTCCACTCTCCCCAAACCCGATTCATTGCCAGCCCTATATGGATTAGAGCAAAGCTGATTAGAAATAGGAACTTCTCATCTTTAAGGATCCCCCAGTCAACTTCATGGGTTGGAAGAGTATCCTTAAAAGATAGGGATGATGCTGAAGGTATATGGCTCTACACTCTCTTGGTAATGGGGATAATACTTTTTTCTGTGAAGAATATTGGCATAGCCTAGGGATTATCAAAGAGAGTCATCGCCCATTAATATTATTTAAGAAAACTACCATTGAAAATTAAAATTTCTAATCAAAATGAATCTGCAAAAAAATGCAAAAATACACCATAAATTATATTGTATTCATTAAATATGTGATTACAATAGAAAAATCTAAAAACACTATGCATGAAACACTCATGTAGAAACTCATTAATATCAAATATTGTTAATCTCTCTTTGAATCATATATAAAACTCAAACTCTGCTCAATCTTTAAGCTTAAAATTTTACTATTTGCCACTAGACTAGATTGACTTGAGAAGTTTCACAATGGTATAGAACATCAGGAAGCCACTCTAAAAACTATTTGCACTGGCATTGAAGGCTCCCCCTTTTCTCTCCAACTTCTTTTTTTTTTTTGGACATGTAAGGTTTCTTGCAGTAATAAGACCTTCACCTCTCCTTGACCCGTCACTTTGATACATAGCATCACTGTAAACCTTATGCCACCTGTTCCTATGGTTAATGAGTTTTTCCTAGGGAAAAACAAACAAGCAGATCAATATATCTGGATTGCACCTAGATGTTGTATAATAGTTAGCTACACATTATTTTATCAAGGAGCAAATACACAGACTCGACCCTTTCGAAAGTTCATTTGCCACAACTGAGTTTAACCAATCAGAAATATTAGCATAAGGCTTGCGAATTAAAGTACCATTTGACTCATAGCACCGCCAGAAACCTTATGCAAACAGCTCATGAAACTGTACTTGTAACGATGAAAATTACCTGTTTTAAGCATATGCCTTTTTTTCCTTCAAATCTTTGCATGACACCTAGTTCGTTCAATCTTCTTTACTGAGGGAGTAACGCATCTGCAGTTAAATTTTCATTCAACAAGTTAACAGATTTATAAGGTCACTACAAAGCCTTATTACATCGCAAAACAAATACTATTTCCAAGATTCAAACATGGGATTGGTCATAATTATGCAACATACATAATAACCCAGTTGACATCACAAAATTCAATCTAATAGTTCACTGTGAACATCAATACAATCATTTTTGTTCAGCCATAAGGAATTAAAGCAAAATGTATCCTATATAGAAAGATAAGACAAATGGTCTAGATTTACCTTGCACTTGAGAGCAAAGGGGCTTCAGTCAGATTTCAGATGGTCCTTCAATGAAATGTCCAAAATAAATATCCATTGTCCAATTTACCCTGCCAAAAAAGTTACCCAAGAAAAATCAAATATGTAAAAACCAGATTAAGATGATTAAGTAAGAACGAAATGGAGTGAAGAATAGAACTTACCTCGATATAGATAGAGACAAGGAGAGAAAGTGGAAGAATTTAATATTTTTGCAGGGCTACCATTGATCAATAAACTTTATTGTCTTAGTAATCAACAATACGATGAAGATGCTCTAGTTAGCTAAAAAGTATGAAGAACACCAATTGATTGAGAAAAATAAAAACTTCAATTACTTAAAACGAAGTTAATTACAATGGATTACTCCAAAACTCTAGGCTTCCTCAAAACCTTTTTTAGATCTAACATAAAAAAGAAAATAACCTAAGTCCCCTTTATATAGAGGGAACCCAAAATTACAAATATAACGCATCTCGAGATAAAAGCATGCCTCATAAATAAAACCACCGCCAGAGTCGTTCAAACAAAATAGGGAGTCGTTCAAAAGACTTTACGCCAATTGGTCCAAAACCCTAGAAACTTGACAAGTCGTTCGAAAAAAATCTCAACTCGTTCGAACGAAATTTATCTCTGGGCCAAATTTCCAGTGAGGTGAACTTTGGTCATTCGAACGAAATAAGGAGTCGTTCGAACGACTTTAGATAAAATTGTTCTTCGACTCAAAACGTCTGTAGATCCTCTTGGATCATGGCTCCCCCCTTTAGGATCCTTGAGATCCTGCTCAAGCGAGAACTGGAGAGGTGGGAATGTGGCGCTGCCCATTACCATGCTGTACCACTTTGACTTACGAGGTATCTGACCCTTCTTCCCAACACAGAACGACTCAATACCACCACATGTCTTGCCTGGCAGTAACTTTCAGCGAAACACACTACGCCCCTTGGGATCATCATATCCTGCAATATACGCTGACATAACAAAAGGTTGTATCTGCATAAAAACCAATATAGCGAAAGTAGTTGGTAATGGGGGTCGAGATAACCTATCTGCCATTTTGTTGCCCACACCCTTCTTATACTGCATAATTAAGGGAAATTGTTGGAGAGACGACATCCCCTTCATCCGACGAGCTTGCTGTAGCTTGGACTGTGTAGCTAAAAACTGAAACAGTTTATGATCTGTATGTACCATAACCTCTTCTTGCAACATCCCCATGTCGATTGATTACTTATAAGACATTGTTATAGTCGACAACACTCTAGTCGACGTACCCTCCTGAACTGGCCTAACCAATAATACAAACTTGTCACTCGCATTAACCAACCGCTTCACCTGAGTTGTTGTTACTAAATTAGATGTAGTGACATGTTCCTTACAAGTATTGATGTAGAACTCATTTCCCTCTTTCATAAGATGATACTTGCGAGCTCTACGATAATGAATCGCGTCTTGGTCCCAAAGATAAGGGTTTCCCAAGATGACCTGACACATATCCAAGGGAACCACCTCACACTTCACCTCGTCAATAAACCTTTCAGTGATCGCGAACTTGAATGTACACTGCTTCGTGATCATCAAATTTGTATCTTTCTGAATCTACCCCAAACCATACGGCTTAGGATGAGCTGTAGTCGTCAAACCCATCTTCTTTACCAACGCCTTATAATCAAATTTTTCTGACTACCCGGATCCACAATGGCCTCGACTAAACTTTGTTTCACCTGAATACTGACATAAAAAAGTTATTCCCGAATCTCCTCCTCGGTAGCCAAATTCTGCTGAAACCTAAGTGTAAGCTTAAGATTCAGTTTATCTAAATCCGGGAGGTTAACAATCTTTGTGGCTAGTACATATTTCTATTTCTTGCTCTTCTCCTCCTTCGGCCTAAACTCCGGGTGAAGTTTCCAACAATAATCAGAAATATGCCCACTCGCCTTACAATGATTGTAATGAAACTCCTTGGACGAAGACCCATCTCCTTTGGCCTCTCCCTTATGCTCATTTTTCCAACTAGACTTGTACCCCGACTTGATCTTGTCGTCTTCTTTGTCACTCTTCAAGTACTTTCCTTCAATAGCAATTGCCTTCACAATAGCGTCCTCGATATTGGCTACAGTAAAAAGCTTCAACTCTCTCCTAATAGACTCCGACAAACCCCCCGTGTACTTCATGAACACCTCATACTCGTCAACATCAATGTCCAAAGCCAAAGCTTGGTTATGAAACACTGTAGTGTACTCCTATACGGATTGCTCAAACTTTTGGCATAAATTATACTATTTATACAATCTCTCTTGCGCATACCCAATCGGATAAAATTGCTTTCGCACTAAAACCTTGAATTCTTTCCAACCCAAACTTCCTACATCGTGGCGTTTCTAATAAGATTTCCACCACGTGAGTGCATGACTTACAAATTTTAACGTAGTAAAGCATATTTACAGAGCATTGGAGTATTTGTAAACGAAAAAATATTTTTCTAACCTATCTAACCAATTATCCAACTTTTCGACATCAATTGAACCGTCGAATATCAGAATTTCAATCTTAAAATTGATACGAAGATTACGCATAGGATTCGATGACTTACCAATACCCGATCACTCCTTGCCGGATTCAGCATCACTAGAATCACTATCAATCTCCATAAAATCGTCGTCTCCATCTACCTCCATAACCCCTTTTCTCCTCGAGCGGCCTCGCCGATGAGAGCAGCCTCACCGTTTTACCGAAATGGAAGCCTTCGCGAGGTTCGTGAGATACAACTGTTCAACCAACTCCCCTACAGTAGAAGTTAGGTCGGAAACTGTCGTTTCCAAAATTGTGAGTCGATCGTTAGAATCGCCCATCTCCAAATCGTCCTTCTTCAAATTAGGTTTACGATGGATCGTTAACGGACTCACTAGCTTCTCCTTTGTTTGCTTGAGACGGTCACGTGTAGAGACCATAAACCACAATCAACCCCCAAAGATTGTAACTGGAAAACTGATACCACTTAATCAACAATACGATGAAGAAGCTCTAGTTAGCTGAAAAATATGAAGAACACAAATTGATTGAGAAAAATAAAAGTTTAATTGCTTAAAACAAAGTTAATTACAATTAATTACTCTAAAACCCTAGGCTTCCTCAGAACCATTTCTAGATTTAACATAGAAAAGAAAATAACCTAAGTCCTCTCTATATAAAGGGAACCCAAAATTACAAATAGAACGCATCTCGAGGCAAAAACATGCCTCATAAATAAAACCACCGCCAGAGTCGTTCGAACGACTTTACGCCAATTGGTCTAAACCTTAGAAACTTGACAAGTCGCTCGAACGAAATTTGTCTCTGGGCCAAATTTTCAATGAGGTGAACTTTGGTCGTTCGAACGACTCTAAATCTAATTCGAACGACTTTAGATAAAATTGATCTTCGACTCAAAACGTCTCTAGATCCTCCAGGGTCACTTAGTGTACAAACCAAGAGAAAACCAAACATCTAAAGATCATCCAAGATCCAACTCCTATAATGATCCAAATACACTATTAAACAGGTATCCCTATTCCAGTTTTTATTAGTAAGGAAGCCCATAGGAAGATATCTTCCAGTGTTTTATTGGCTGGATATTTGCCGATAACTCAAGTTCTTACTCCCTCGGTCTGTTGAATATAGAATATACTAAATATAGGATACTAAACATAGTCCCACATATGGTACTAGTAGAATTAGCTTAATGATCCTCTACTATATAAATAGAGGTTATGATGTGATCTAATAAATCAATTCAAGAGTAATAAAATCTTTTCTTATTTATTTCTACATGGCATCAGAGTGGGTTCGATAATTGAACCTGGTTCTTTTGAATTGAATTGAATTGAATTCCGCTGTGAATCTCGAATTGAAGCTCTTTATTTCTTCTGCCCTTCTCCATCGTATTGTGGATATCTGCCTGCTACAGTGATTTCGGCGATGCTATAGTGATTTTTGACGTCTGCTATAGTAATTTCACGACTGCTACAGTATTTTCTGGCATTGGCTACATTGATTTCGAGACTGCTACAATAATTTTCAAATCTACGCAAACGAAGGGGAAGTTTTGTGAGTCCGTTGACGATCTATCGTAGACCTAAATCGACGAAGAATGAAGATTTGGAGATGGACAATTCCAACGATAGACTTATGATTTTGGAAATAACAGTTTTCAAGCTATCTGCTAATATGGAGCAGTTAACTGAACAATTGTGTCTCATAAACCTTGCGAAGGCTTTGACTTCAATGAATGTTGCCCAGTCAGGTATGAAAACAAAAGGTAGTGTTTTATTTGTAAATTCTTTGAATAATACTTGGTTAATTGATACTGATGCATCAGATCACATGGAAACGACTCTAGCATATTATCATCCATTATACCTTCAACCCGAACCTCTATATACACAGCAAATGGTGGTTCCTCTCCTATAATTGGAGAAGGTTCTACTGACATATCTGAATCCCTGACATTAAACTTTGTCCTTAGAGTACAATAACTTGTCTGTCAGTAGGATCACTGTTGCACTTACATGTACCATGACGTTTTGGCCTCAGTTCTGTATTTTTCAGGACATAGTAACTTGGTAGGTTCTTGGTTGTGGTATTAGAAAATGCAATCTCTATTATTTGGACCAGACTAATAGTGGATAGCAGAGAATTCATTAGGTGAATAAAGTTGGAGGAATTAAAAAAGCAAAAGCTAATGTGTAGTTATGGCATCGGCGACTGGGTCATCTCTCATTTGGGTATCTTCAGAAGTTAAATTCATCGTTATTTTCAAATTGTAGTATTTCAGAGTTTAAGTGTGATATTTGTGAACTCGCTAAGAGTCATCGTATTACATACTCTCTAAGTTTTACTAAAAGTTCAGAACCTTAAAGTATTATTCACTTTGGTGTATGGGGTCCTTCACATATTCTTTTATTGTCTGGAGCTCATTATTTTATGACTTTTATTGATGTATGTACTCGTATGATATGGGTATCCCTAATTACCCATAAAAGTGAAGTCTTTAAAGTAATTAAAAAAATTTATCAGATGGTTTTGACCCAATTCCAAAGGAGGATACAAGTGTACCAATCTAATAATGGAGGAGAATTTACTAGTAATGATATGACGGAGTTCTTGACAAATAACGGCATTCGACATCAAACCTCTAATGTTTATACCCCACAACAAAATGGGTTAGCTGAACGAATGAATAGACAACTGTTAGAAGTTGTTCGTGCATCTCTTTTTGGAATGAATATGCCATTAAATTATTGGGGAAAAGCATTAAAATCTGCTGCTTACTTGATAAACCGCGTACCATCTAGGATCATTAAATTTTAAACCCCTTTCCAAAAACTTTATGATCTTATCACCATCCCTGCAATGCCAAACTTAGAACCACCTGTTATTGGATGTGTTTTCTTTGTTCATATACCTAAACATCAGCGAGGAAAATTGGATCATTGTGCTCGAAAGTGTATTTCTTGGATATGCTGATTTTAAAAAAGGGTTATCGTTGTTATAATTCTATGGAGTGGAAGGTGTATATCTCTTTGGATGTTTCGTTTCGAGAATTGAAGGTGTATTTTGTAGGATCTTTCCTTCAGGGGGAGAAACATAATGATGGTGAAGGAAAGTTCTCTATTATTGGGGATATGTTTCAAAAATTAGAGGATTTGATGAGTAATTTGAACAGGTGTAGTAACCTAACTGATGATAAAAAGTAAAGTAAAGCAGAGCAGATGACAGGGGGAGATCAAGGTATTGAAGATTAACTTTATATCAATAGAGAGGATCAGACGACAGGGGGAGATCAAGCTAAAGTAGTAGAAGTTGCCCGCGACTTCAACATTCTAACACCATCTACCGAAGCACTGCCAAAGAATGTCGAACCTCATGTATTACCTAATCCTAATATTATTA
Source organism: Kingdonia uniflora (assembly GCA_014058105.1). NCBI lineage: Eukaryota > Viridiplantae > Streptophyta > Magnoliopsida > Ranunculales > Circaeasteraceae > Kingdonia > Kingdonia uniflora. The sequence goes on along the minus strand of JACGCM010001824.1, from coordinate 10,570 downwards.
ATGATATTCAACCTAGACGTTCAGAGAGACCTACTAAAGGTATTCCAAAATCTACTTATGAACCAGATATCAATTCTAAAGCCAAATACCCAATTTCTGATTATGTGTCCACCCATAGGTTGGCTAAGTCGTTTATATGTACTATGAATCAATTATCCTCTGTATCTATTCCTAGTAATTTGTAGGAAGCACTATTAGATCCACGATGGAAGAAAGCCGTAAATAAAGAGATGAATGCATTACAGAAGAATTTTACTTGGGAACTTGTTGATAAACCCCATGGATATCGTATTGTTGGGTGTCGTTGGATCTTTACTGTAAAGATGAATTCAAATGGAAGTATTGATAGGTATAAAGCCGTACTAGTTGCCGAAGGGTATACGCAGATGTATGGTATGGATTACGAGGAGACCTTCACCCCAGTGGCAAAGATAAATACTATTCGTGTACTCATTTCTCTTGTAGCCAATCAAGGTTGGCCATTACAATAGTTTGACGTGAAGAATACATTTCTCAATGGAGACTTAGAAGAAGAAGTATACATGGAGATACCACCTAGAGTCACAAATTCTGAAGAAGGAAAAGTATGCAAATTAAAGAAGGCATTGTATGGGTTAAAACAGTCGCCATGAGCTTGGGTTGGACAGCTTTTGAAGAGCATGAAGGCATTTGGATATAGACAAAGTAATTCTGATCATACCTTGTTTATAAAATGAAAGTCAGGAAAGCTTACCACTCTTATTGTTTATGTTGATGATATGGTTGTAACTGGAAATGACTCAGTAGAAATGGAGGCACTAAAAAACTATTTGTTACAGGAATTTCAGATGAAGAATTTGGGACAGTTAAAATACTTCTTAGGCATTGAAGTTGCAAGATCAAGTCAAGGTGTTTTCATGTCTCAACGAAAGTATATATTAGACCTTCTTGCAGAAATTGGGATGCTTGATTGCAAACCGGTAAATACACCGATTGAAGCGAATCATCACTTGGGAATGTTTCCTGACCAAGTTCCATGTGACAAAGGAAGGTACCAACGCTTAGTAGGAAGACTAATTTATCTCTCCCAGACTCGACCGGATATTGCATATGCCATTAGCGTCGAAAGTTAATTCATGCATAATTCAAGTGAAGAACATATGAAGGCGGTCTTTCGAATACTAAGGTACTTGAAGAAATCTCTGGGAAAAGGTCTCCTATTCTGGAAAGGTGGTGATATGGAAGTAATGGGATACACCGATACAGATTGGGCAGGAGATATGACAAACAGGAGGTCAACCTCAGGCTATTTTACGTTTGTATATGGGAATTTGGTAACATTTAGAGCTAAGAAGCAAAAGGTTGTTGCTAGATCAAGTACAGAATCTGAGTTTTGAGGTATGGCTCATGGAGTATGTGAACTACTATGGATACGGAATATATTGAAGGATCTTGGATTTAAACTCATGAAAGAAATGGATCTTCACTATGACAATAAATCAACGATTATGATTGCACACGATCCAATTCAACATGGTCGTATGAAACATGTTGAAGTGGATCAGTTCTTTATCAGAGAAAATATTGACAAATGGTGTATATGTTTTCCATTCGTGAAGTCGGAAGATCAACTTGCAGATATTCTTACGAAAGGAGTTTGTGGACAAATATTTAACGAAGTGATTGACAAATTGTGCATGATTGACATCTATGCTCCATCTCGAGGGGGAGTGTTGAATATAGAATATACTAAATATATGATACTAAACATAGTCCCACATTGGGTACTAGTAGAATTAGCTTAATGATCCTCTACTATATAAAGAGAGGTTATGATGTAATCTAATAAATCAATTCAAGAGTAATAAAATCTTCTCTTATTTATTTCTACACGGTCAACATTCTCGAACATCAGACTCATCCCTTGAGGCAATCCAATAAAAATATATATACTATGCTCCACTTCAATGGATAGTATCATAAATTGTTAAATGCCGACTATATTAATCCTATTTCAATATTCAACTCCATGTCGGGCAATTTATGATTAATCTAATAATATAAAATTTTGTTATAACTTCATCTACGGCACTTACCTCGTTATCATAGTTTTCCTGTACCATACTTGTACTTGACCCCAAATTTTTTAAAATAACGCTTGTAGATTTACAAGATAAATTACCAGATTTTGTTTAAAATAAAGCTGAAAAAATCAAGTCATCCTTATTATCAACTCAAATCAAAAAATAGAACTTAGTAAATATTAAAATGTATTGGTACTAGCGTATTCCATTGTATATAGAACTCAGTTCTTTTACTAAGGCTTGGAACTATTTCTACTATCTAATAAATACAATACATATACCCGTATCTAGAAATAAGACTGACTAGTACAACACTACTTTAATGCCATGCATGGAATCTTCATGTGTAACAACACAGTTAAAAAGAAAATCTAAAATATCAGCTTCAAAGGATGGAGTTTCATCATTGTCAATCGTAAAGATGAGATGAGAAAAACCATATATTCATTTCCATAGTTTAGCATTTCCAAAAATAAAGTTGCTACATCATAACCAATCCAAGCCAAAGGAAAAAAGGGAATGACCTAGCAAGCCTATGCCCCACTTCGATCATGCCTATCCTGAACAACAGCTGCCAATCCCAGAATATGTTATGACCATATTAGTGATATCTAACTTAAATGGTTTCTCTATGAATACAGTGCTCATGGAGAACAAAACACATTCTATATCCCATCTTCCTAGGTGACAAATGCCACGCCCCCAAAATTTGTTTCTTAATAAACTATTAAGAACGCCAATTCTGAGGTTTAACGTTGGGCATCTTGAAGATGAACCCCTAAAAGATGTACTACAATTTAAAACAAATCGTAAATACATCTACAACTCTAAGAAACTACGCAGCGGAAGAATAATCTAAAAAGAGATATAATTAGAAATAATACCACAAGGACGGCAAGAACTTCAAAACATTCAAGTCCAACTTGCTCCAACTACTAGCAACGCTACTGTAACGATTCACCTAAAAAAGTATATGTGCAAGGCGTCAGTAAGCAACGCCCAGCAAGTACAAATATCTATGGTCATAAGACAAGATAGATCAAGATAAACACAGAAAAGAGACAAGAAGAACCCACGGGTAGTATAAGAGAAGATCAACCAAGCTAAGAATCCTAAAGAAGGCGGTCTAAGTAAAATTAGAAATCCTAATACGGTAACAACAAAAGCCTAACCTTAAATCTAACTACTACAACCTAAGAAGTACGGTAGATGTGGAAAGATAATTTGGAAGCCAAGTACACAGGGTTACTTTTAATTCAGTGGGACCACACTTTCGTACATTTTCATAACTAACATAAACGTATCCCTTATTGTCAAGCCAGGGATTGGCGGATTCCTTTGTATTGAGCCAGGAATTAGTGGGTAATACACCTGATCAGGGTGTTCAAGGAGTTTCAACCTACGGGTCTAAAGCCTAATTTATTTTCAACTTTTAGGGATCTATGCTTACGAGATGCTCGTGAAGCATGCAGCCGAGAAGTAACTGAGGTATAATTTTGGGGCTTGCAACCCTGGAACACTGACTAGCAGTAACCGAATCTTTTTTTTAGGGATTCAAACCCAATGACCATAACAACATAGCCCTACAATGTACATTAACTTGAAGTCTCCCAACATAATGGAAAGGAAGAAGTTTGAATCCTAAAAGAATCAAATGATATGTCTGCTCCTGCCTAAACAACATCTAGGACTATATTAAAAGACCTACCATTCTTACAACCAGATGATCTATCTACCCTAACTTTAATAACAAGGAGGGACTCTATCAAAAGAAGTAAAGCTCCAACATCCAATGATCTATCTGTCAGTATGTATATAACGAAATGAAGTCTTAAACCTAAAAGGGAAACTAAGTTACGTACTACTGAATTATAGAAAAATTTAACTGGATCACTATCACCAAAGACATTCTAAAGAGTCATCTAAGTTGCTCTAGAATAAAAGACTTACCCAAATGACGTAAAGGATTCATGGTCTCTCTTAGACAACCCAGACTTATAATACTAATCTAATGAAGAATGATGCCACTACTACGCTACAATGTCCAACTTAGACTCGTTGATTCTTATACCAACATAATGTCTAGCAACGATTATAAGACTACTCTCGTATAACCATTTACAAATAGTAAGAAAATTAACGGTGTCCACCCACTAAACCAACCTGATGAAATAATCCACAAACAACTCTACCCACAGAGACTATACACCATCAATATCCTCAAGAAACTAACATGAAACTTAATAGTCCAACCTTAATAAGACGTTCAACAACAACCATACTTACCCACCATTACCTGCCATAATTTATTAATGATAATCAACCTATATATTCTCAAAACTCAACTCTAGGCATAACTAAACATCTCTTCTGACCATAAGTTCTACATTCCAGACGTATCTACAACTCTTAAATCTATTAATCACAACTCCAACTATATAAGCTTCCCAATTATCGATTCAAAATTTGATAAGAAACTATTAAGGCCTTCATGTCAAGTCTAAATAAAATCCTCCATTCATACCCATATAAGATTTGATTTCAAAGATGATAAAACTTCAAGTGTGGTTTCTCCTTCTTATTCCCTTTACTTAAAAGCTCCCAAACTACCAGTTAAAGCTTACTACTTCTAGATATAAGGTTTAAAGGAGCTACAAAATATATTAGCCTCCCTCTTAAGGAGACTCTGCGACACACAAAGCACAATCTATTTCCCAAAGTACCACCTTTGATTTGGGGGTCAGAGATCATCTATCTACAGCCCACATAAAAGACTAATTAAGTAATCTATGTTGAGTTATCCTAAAAAGAATAAAGCTTGATAACAGAGATGAATACCATGACTTAATAGGAACTGATCATGCCTATGTTAAAGTATTGTTAGGTAAGGATCATATCTAAGAAATCATATTACTATCAAAATACTCAACTAAGAAAGATAAAGTTCCCAAGCAATTGTACTTAAGAGTTAATTTACGAGAACCTATCACCTATAAAAAAAATAGGTAAACCTAGACTCAGTAAGGTCACAAATTCAGATAAGGATGGGAATCATTAGTAACTTGAATAAGATAACATATATGAATATGATTCAAATAAACCAAAACTATAATCTCAACAGATGTGAATTCATACTCTAATCATGGCATAAGAGAATGGATAAGAGTACTTGCCTTATTTGGCGAATCGGGAAACGAGTAGTGGAGGATCGAGGTATGCTCCTAAATTCCAGCACTTCCTTTCTCTGACTAAGCTTCTGAAACCCCTTGATTTGGTTATAAGATAATGCTACAAGGCTTTGAAATTCTCCAATTTACTGTTTCTCTAAGCTTTCTCAAATCTGAATTTTTGGGATTGAAGTTGACATATGGGAATCATAAACATTGTTCTCTCCGTCGGCTAGCTAAAGAGTAGTTGAATTTGAAGAGGAGTTGAGGGTTTTAAGGAGAAGAAAAATGGGATATTTTGTGGAGAATTTGGAGGAAAAAAAATAGTGAAGTACGGTGGTGGGTTTGGATTCTTCAAGGTTCAAAAATTCAAGGACAAGATAGTGTACTACAAGTGCAAGTTAAGTAAATAGCCTCAGACACAATCAAACAAAGAAAAAAAAAACGGGGCGTTACAACAAAAAAGTATGATATATGGGTCAAGAAGTTCAAATATTTTATTGTTTCTGAAGACTCCCATTCTCTTTAATTTTTCAATTGTAGTAGATGTTATAGTCATCTAACTAGAAAATGGCAAGTGAATATTTTGGCGATAACTAAGATTTTTAAACCACTGGGTATCAGGCCATAGTAGTTGTGGCAGTGGTCGTCAACTCTTGATTAAAGCTACAGCAATGGTGCATCTGGCCATTTTTTAATGTAAAATATTAAAGGTCAAGAAAACTAGGGGAATGTTGGTGTTTGCAAATAAAAGGCGGTTCCCCAGCATACAAAATAGATTATTTTCCTATCTGCAATATCCTAGTGCCAATGGAAGTGATCTGACAAATGGAAGTGATCTCTTTTTGGAAAGTAAATATGTTTTCTTATATTTCATAGGCAATAACAAATAGAAAGTAATGAATTTACAATCTATATATGAAGCCAGGGGCAGATTTAGCGGGGGGGGCGGGGGGGGGGGGGGGTCGGTCGCTCCCCCAAGAATTTTGTTAAAAAATACCTATATAGGTATATAAATTATTATTTTAAAAAAATATGTACATTTTTCTTTGTCCTAATGATATCAAAAAAAGTTGGCTCAATTAGTAAAGTGAGGAGCTCCTAATCCAAGTGTCTAAGGTTCAATTCTTGATGTCATCAAATAAGAACTCTATTTTGATAATTTTTTCTCCTGAAGCTGATCATGTCATTGCCGTAAAAAGCTTCAATTTTATGACGAGAGGAGAAGTGAATCCGTATAATTTGCTAGTCAAATATAATGTTATATTTAATTAATTTTTAAGCTTAAAATATCGTTAAATGGCAAAAATAAAAAATTTGGATACCCAAATATAATTCATCATACTACCTTTGCACCCCCCCCCCCCCCCCCCAACATAAAATCCTGGCTCCGCCCCTGTATGAAGCAATAATACTTTCACTTACTGGACTATGAAAGGACAACATTAAAATAATAAGTTGTCAGTACTTTAAACAATTTTTTTCATAAATTAAGTGTTGCTTACTGAATGCTCGCTTTTCTCTCAAAAAACAAAACCCAATATATATCAAGATTAGCCCCGAGCATTTGCAACAGGATAGCTAAAAGGCTTTGGGACTTTGCCCCACTGTAAGTTACCCAAGCTAACCGAGTTATTTAACTTGTAGGAATACAAATTCGTGGTAGAGGAGGCTCCACAAAAACATATCAAAAGAGAAGTAGTGAAGGACAAATAAAACGTAAACAAAAAAAAAATCTAACATGTGAAAATTAATGAACAAACAATATAAGACTAAAAAGATAAAATACCTGAATTTCCAAGGCTCTTTGAAGATATCTTCTTGTTATGGGTAAGTTTGACGCATGTCATGTCCATGTACCTTTGAACTGGTAGTTTGTCTTATTGGCAATAAGTTAAAATGATGCTAGTACGGGGTACATTGTTACCTCATAAACAAACTGAAGATAATTCCAAATAAAATTTTAATATTACTTTCAGAATATACAATATAGATAAAAGGATATGTCTAAGATAAATGGTCTTACTTCCTTTGTTCTTTTTCTTGGCAAAAGTGACGAAGTAGTACTCTTTTCAACATTTATTAGGCTCGAAAGAAATGCAATTTATGTTCATCAATCTCATTTCTAATATGTATTCTTAAAAAATGTTGGATTCTTTGTTAAGGGTGAACTCGAACTATGTTTGTCGAAGCTCAGTGGAGCTCGTGGAACGAGCAATGATCGAAATCGGAATGAAACAGATTGAAAATGAGATTTTCAATGTTCAGATTCGAACTGGTTTTGGTACCTATAATTCGAACTGATTAAGTTACCTGAAGATTCGAGCTGGTTATGTTAACTGAAGAACTCGAGCTGGTAAAGTTTCATGAAGACTCAAACTGGTTATGTGGAAACTGCTAAAGGAGGATTCAAAGTCCGTCGAAGTATGGCAAGACAGATCGCCAGCTCACTGGACAAGACGGCGAAGTTATTAGACCTTACAACTACAGCAGAGTCAGAGCACGGCGCCATACCCGATATTTCAGGCATCGGCACCAACTCCAGGATATCCGAAGAGTACCCTTGTAATGTAACCTAACATAGGAAGGGTTGAGTTATTCTGGTACGTAGGAGTTCGCCTCGAGATTTGTACTACTTGTAATTAGTTCTCTGCTATATAAAGAGGAGTGAGTTTTGTTAGACATCTTGATGTGAGTTTAACCTTAAGAGTTAGGGTTTGAAGAGACTTCATTAGAAAGCTTTGAGAAAGCTTGGAGAGATCATTTTGTAATCTATTTGATTATAGTGGATTGTTCGCGGGAGTGGTTTTTTATCCGTAAGGAATTTCACTTCCCTCCTCGAGAAAATTACAGTGTTTTCGATTTTGAATCTTTCTGGCATTTCTATTTATCGTTCTGAGACGTGAATTGGGATTAGCTACCCCTATGATTTCTTAACAGCGGGATCAGAGCTCACGGTGTGCAGGCTTGTATGTGAAGAACGATGGCCGATCAGGAGAGATGAAGATTACTAAATTTATGGATCGAATTTTGGAGTGTGGGAAGATGCAGATAGAAGATTATCTCTATCAGAAGGATCTTGATTTACCACAAGGTGGGATTGAGAGATGAAGCCAACGGATCATGACAATGCTAAGTGGGCACGATTGGATCACAAAGCGCTTGGAACTGTAAGGTTAGCACTGTCATCTCCGATCTTACACAGATATCCAAAGTTACGACTATGAAGGAATTGATGGAGACTTTGTCCTTACGTACTCGGAACCGTCCAGGGCAATAAGGTACATCTTTTGATTGTTTGTTTACCTTGAAGATGAAGAATAATGCTAGTGTGCAAGCTCACATCAGTGAGTTCAATACATTTAAGCTAAATTAGAATCTGTTAAAATTATGTTTACCGAGGAGGTGAGAGCGTAGGCTCTTCTAGGGCAGATGCCTAAGAGCTGGGAAGGGTTCGTTACAGCTGTGAGTAACTCGCGGGGAAGGAAGACTCAAATTTGACACTATAGTCTCTTTAATTATGAGTGAAGAGAGTAGACATAAATCAGCAATACCCTCTTCAACGTCAAGCGGCAGTGCGTTGAACGTTGAGGAAAGTGGGAGGCACAGAAAAGGGCCAAAATATGGAAGAGGTTGATCACAGTCAAAGGAAAGTCTAAACGCCCTGGGCGTGCTGGACTTGTGGGAAGAAGGGTCACTTTAGACGAGATTTTCCATCTTCTTCGCTAAGAAGAATGTCGAGGAAAAAGATACGATGAACCTCACTGAAGAGGTTAGTTCTGATGAGGCTCTGTTACTTTCTTGTGACGACGTTAACGAATCATGGATAATTGATTTGGTGCCTCTACCATGCTACTGCGAACTTGGGCTTCTTTCGAATGTTGTTAAAGGTGACTATGGTACGGTCTTTCTTGCAGATAAGTCTGCTCGCAACATTACTGGAAAGAAAGACGTTAGGTTGAAGTTGCCTTCGAGGGCCACGGTTGTTTTGAAGAATGTGTGACTTGTACCCAAACTGGGGCGTAACCTTATATCGGTTAACCAATTATCAGTGATGGTGGATATGTAAGCACTTTGGTGATACGTTCTGGAAGATCACAAATAGAGCTATGGTAGTAGCTCAAGGCTTGAGACATGGGACGTTGTATACAACGCAAGGCACAATTCCACATTGTGCTACCACTCCAGGAATTGATACAAGACATGGCACAAACGGCTCGGTCACATGAGTGAAAAAAGGAATGAAGATGATCGTAACCAAAGGAAAGCTCGAGGGTCTCGATGAGGTCGATCTAAATTTTATGAAGAGTGTGTTTCTTACAAAATAGAAGAAAGTCAGTTTCAATTTAACTGGAAGTTCGAGGAAACCTGGAAAGCTCGACCTTGTACACACTGATGTTTGGGGACCGACCAACGGTATCTTCTCTTGGTGGTTCAAATTACTACGTTACCTTTATCGATGATGTTACTCGTAAATGTGGGTCTACCTTCGTGAAGAAACAAGTCAGATGTATTCAAAAAATTCAAGAGGTGAAATGAAAGGCTCTAGTTGAAAACGAAAACCAGTTCGAAATGAAATGTCTCAGGTCGGAAAACGGGGGGGCGAGTAATGTAGTAACGAGTTCCAAAAAAATTTGCGCATCAAATAAGATTAGAAGACAGAAGACTATTACAGAACACCGCAACAAAATGGTGTTGCAGAATGCATGAACGAATAATAAACGGAAAGAGCGAGGAGTCTGAGACTCAACGTTGGATTGCCGAAATGTTTTTGGGCGGATGCCGTAAGTCGGAGGCGTACTTAATTAACAGAGGGCCTTCAACGGCTTTGGACTTTAGACTTCCTGAATAAGCATGAACGAGTAAAGAGGTAAACCTTAATCACTTGCGTATTTTCGATTGTACCTCATATGTGCTAGATACTTCAGAAACGAGGAAAAAGTTAGATGCAAGGTCGACGAAGTGCATTTTCATTAGATTACGGGGAGATGAGTTTGGATACCGATTTTGGGATGCGAAGAATTGGAAAGTCTTTCAGAGCCGTAATATACATTCAATGAGGAAGTCTTGTATAAGATTTCAGTGTACCTATAGAAGAACAGAGAAGTAGAAGTGAAGAGGTAGAAACTATCGACATTGAAATTGAACCCTTCCTAGAGGCCGAAGAAGAAGGTTGTTATTGAGTCCGATGCGCTGGATCAGAACAAAAGAACCAAATGATTTAGACATTCCAATAGCACTTCGAAAGGAGCTGAGAATTGCAAAATTCTGGCAAGGTACTTAACTCCTTAAATCACTTGTTATTAAAAAATGGTGGGTGAACCTGAAAATTATAAGGAG